>VZRH01000782.1:516542-545344 GCA_013397555.1 Urocynchramus pylzowi | reverse complement strand
CGCAGCCGCCGCCACTCTCGCCCCGCCCCGGTGCGCGGCCGGCGGTGCCGGCTGCCTCGCCGGGCGGGCGCCGGGAAGGTTCCGCCCGGCGCTGGGGCCGGTGCGAATGCGAGCCCCTACGGTGGCACTCGTCGCCAGGGCTTCATTGGAGCGACTCTGCTTAAATGTGTGCCGCGTCATTCCCGTGTCTTGGAACACGAAAAGACCCGCAAGCAGAGGCTCGTTCGGATGACACAGCGACGAACGCACAGCGTTCAGCCCCCTTCATTACCAACAAACACACCGGGCTTGCAGGGCACGGCACCAAGTACGAGAGCCCTCGCTTCGGGGCAGGCTCAGAGGGAAGCGATCCCAGCAGCCGGCACTGCGGCCTGGAGCAGAACCTCCGGGCCCCAGCAAGGCTGGGCCTGGGGCAGCCTCCTCATGGAGGCTGGCGTGCCGCTGCCTCTCTGAGAGGCTGTCGTGTCAAGCTTTGCAGGTGATGTCCAGGCTGTGGCCCAGGCACGAGAAGGGTTTCTGCTTTCCCTGCTCCCTCGCAGGCACCGCTGTCCAGGGCCCCCAGCTGAGGTGAGTGGCCCTGGCAGTTCAGGGCTGATACACCCGAAAGGAAAAGAATTAAGCCCGTTTGTTTAAAGATTAGTTTTCTGACACTTTATTGAGCTGCAGGTCCAACAAGAATGCCCAGTGAAAACCAAAGCTGTCTGGAAGGCAGCAGTGCAGGGCAAGGCAAAGGTAAGCCGTGAAAGCAGAGCGGGCAGTGCTCCCGTGCCTGCCAGGCAGACGATCACAGGCCGGGTTCCCTGCCTGGCCTGTGCAAATGCTGGCATCCGCAGGCAGGAGGCACGGCCTGCACAACGCCAAGGGCAGGAGCATCCTCCAGGCTGCAGGAAATTTGGAGTAGTATAACCAGTCCTGGCTTGACTTCCCTCTAGTGCCAGCCTGCTTTATGAACTGACCTTGCTTGGTAATACAAACCTCACTGCTTGAAATCTGCCTGTTTACAGGTCTCTTGTAAAAACAGTATAATTCATGTCATAGTTAAAGTCTGGATTAGTTTCTTTTTAAAGGTAAGTAAGGACTGCTGAAAGGGGTCACAAAACCTTGTCTTGACAGCAATTAAACATGGCAAACCTGCTTAGTATGTACCTGCCTTACTTTTCTACTTACCTGCTTTCTATCCAACAAAGATCACGGTGCACTGGAGTTATGAGTCATTAATAACACCTCAGAGCTACTGAAAAAAACAGAGCTCCAACAAATCCTTTACGGATAGTCTCCTTAAGAGACAAAACTAAGCCTTCCTTCAAAGCATCGATCCACATATTATTCAACTTTATTACTTGTCATTCATTTGGCAAAGCAAGTGCAAAATCTGAGCAAGAGAGCCAAACCTTACATAGCCATCGCTTTTATATTTGTGATTTTAGAATCGCTTACAAGCAAGTAAATACATGCACACTGGCCATGTATTCTACTTAACAGGACAAACTTTTCAAACTTTTTTTGTTTGAAACTAGAAGTAGCTATTCCATGAGACAGAGCCTTGAATATGGAACAAAGTTTTTGTTATCGTGCCATATTTCAAAACACATGTAGTTGCTCAATCTTTAAAGTCAGAATATTTACTCAACTACTCTTTTTTGGCCTATCTATGGCCACAGCTAATTCTTGTTCTTACGGGGTGTAGTGGGCACCTTGGGGCAAATACAGACATGGCTTGGTTGTATTCACCTTCATAACAATTTGCATGGAAATTATTATTAATTTGATTCCACACCATCCCTCATTTATTAAAAAAGTTTTCAAGGGAAATGGCTCCAAATGTCATGTTGCTGCATGACATTCAAAATCCTATGTATTGCTTTCTTGTAGTGCACGGAGATGTTTTTGCAGCATTCATTTTAAAATAATACATTCCCATTTTTGTATCTGTTTGCACATTTTAGGTAACTTCAGATCCATGGAATTAGGAGCGGTTATTATTTTAGCCTTTTCTGGGGAAAGACATTCCTAAGGGGAGTTTCCAAAGCCCAAAGTTTAATGTATGTGATGCTGACAAGAATACCAATGTGTATTTAATTACTGAGTGATGAGTAGGCCGTTATAGTAAGATTTCTGAAACAGTTAAATACAGAGATCGTATGCTCTTTTTATTGGCATACAGTCACTACCCATAGAAGTGCATTTGTGTCAAAAAAATAATTTTCATATTTACAGGAAGTGACAGAATTCCAGTTGTTGGCAGAGTATATAAAGCTTTTCATACACAATCTTTTTTTATTATTAGACAATATAAAATCTGAACTGAAAATCAAATTCAATGCATCCTGGAAACTGTATTCCTCAACAGCTTTTCTCAAGCTTATTTCTAGTTTCTTTCTGTCTCTCACAAGACATCCTTCTAGGACATCTGAACTGTTATGCTACCCACTTTCCAAAAATTCCTCACTCTCCCAGAGCCAAGAGTGTAGTGAGATTGGATCAATACATCGTTATTTATATTTCTACCAATGCAAGTAAAAGTTGTGTGTTGTAAATTATGCCTTATTTTGCTAATAAATACAACTGCTTACTCTATGTGAAAGATATAATTGAGGGGGGTGTTATAAATTATAACTGATTATTTATCTGTAACAGTGTTTTGATAAACATGCATGTATTCACTAGCAATTAGCTTGCTTATTAAACATAGTTAAAATATATTTCTTTGCCCTGAAGCAGTTTATTTCTGCATCTTATTTATGAAAAAAATTACAGTGGAAAAAAGCTGCATAGCTGAATTTTTATTTAGTTAAATGGATTTATCTGTTCATGAAGAAATGCTTTCCAAGTTGCCTGCACTAGTACCATTTTTTCTTAGAAGACAGAGCCAATCAAAGAGAACTTACTTCGATGTTAAGCCTTTTTTACTTTTTTCACAACTGGTGTCATACCAGACCTTTTAGGCACAGATCTCTCCATGAATTTATGTTCTTTTGTAACAGTCACTGGCCTAGAGTTGGGTATTGTTGGTTTGTTTCTTAACTTACATTATTTCACAGGCATGTTTCTAACAACAATAGTCAATTTTGTTAATTAGGTAATCAGTGACCTCTTTCACTTTATGGTAATATTAAAATCGAAAATTTAGTGGCATTGCTGATACATCAATGTATCAGCTTCACACAAGTCATAATTCTTGTGACACTAAGAACCAGCTCTAATACTCACTATGCATTTAATGCATGTGCCAAAATGTAAAGTAGACCTATTGTCAGTTTTCCAATGTGTACTGAATGACTTTTATAAACATGCTCCATAAAAACATCTAAAATTCTGAGATGTATGTAATATCCCTGAACATCCAAAGATCTCTCTGAAAACTGGGTGAGGAATATAGTTCCAGAAATTAACACTGCCACATGAGATCAGTTAATCGCACATATTCCTAATGGGGTTCAGTCTGTTTAAGTATAGCTTGTATTACAGTGACCCATATTTTACACACACAGCATATAGTACCAGCTAGACCAAAAAAAAAAGGGTTATTAAAAAATCTATTACACATATCTAAAGAAAAATAAGATGTCTTTTCTCTATTCTTCCACACCCCAATCAAGTAATCTTATCATGTCCATGGATTACAAGTGTTTCACGTTAAATCTTTTTCAAGTACTTTAAAAATCTGTTATACCAAAAAGCTGCCTTTTTCTTTTTAAGTACTTTCTACCATTTACCACAAAATTCAGGTGCAAGAATTTTAAACAAAAAATGAACTAAAGAGCTTTATTGACATCACCGTACATTCAATAGTAATTTTAAGAACATTACAGCTGAAAGAGAATGGCCTGTTTTATAGTCTTAATAAGAACTACCGTTCTTGAAAAAATGTAATACAAAGAAATCCTATTATTCTGAGCAGCATTTGGAAAAAATACACCTATTTACAAATAAAAAAAAGGATTCTGGTTTCACCTACATAGCCACAATGTGCCTCTATAATGAGACAAGCCTTTTATAACTCATGGAATTTTTAAACGTCATAGCACTGCTGCCATAAATTCCTCAGCGTTTACGACGAAGAGGACTTGTTGATCTGAAAAATAAAGGAAAAGGGGGAAAAAGTTAATTGGAAAAAATAAAAGACCCCCAAACCCACACACACTTTAGGCTTAGTAAATTAATAGTTTTAAAAGATTTTCCAAAGTTAATTTTGCCTAAGACAAAAAGTTTAATAAATACCATACTTTATTAAAAAGGTTCATATGCCGTACACATGAAGACGAATATAAAAAACTTTTTAAAAGTCAAACGAAATACTTAAAAAGTATACTACCTTGATCGTGACTTAGACTTGTGTTTGCGGCTTGCCTTCTTACCAGACCTTTGAGATTTCTCCACGGAGCATGACCGAATATGCTTCGATTTCTTAGCCTTCTTTTCTTTACTGCTTCCTGGTGATTCAGAACTACTCCTTGCACTAGATTCAGAGCCTGATCGTTTTTTGCTATCTTTGGTAGTAATTTTTTTGCTCTCTTGTCTGGAATCCTGTCTTATTATTTTCACACATATTGAATCACTGCGAGAGAAAGTTCTTTCGCTGTCTCTTTTTCTCTTTAATCTACTGTCATCATGATTGCCAGCCTTACTTTCTTTTTCCTCTTTTTTGGGCTTATCTTTTCTTTTTTCCTGATCTCTCTCCCTTTCTCTGTTCTTTTTTTTGTCTTTATCTACACCTCCACCCTGCTCCTTCTTCCTTTCTTGATCTTTACCCTCACTTTTATGTTTGTGCCTATTTCCAGTAGGGCTTCTACGCTGCTCTTCGGCTTTACGTCTGTCCCTGCTCCTGCTGCGGCTCGCACGGTTGGCGCGCCGGTCTCTTGAGCGGCTGCCGCTTCTACGTCTATCCCAGCTTCTCTCTCTCGAAGGACTCCGATTTCTCCGCCTCTCCCCCCTTTCAGCACTGTGATTTCTACTAGATCTTCTCCTTATTTTCTCCCTGCTCCTACTCCTCTCTCTCCTGTTTCTGTGGGAGTAACTCCTGCTTCTACTGCGCCTAACTTTATGTGACGGCGTCCTACTGCGACTGTGTCTCTTCTTCCTTTTGGGAGAGGAAGAACGTGAAGTGCTGCGACTGCTACCTGAGCTAGTGCTATACGATGAACTGGATACTGTGCTGCTACTGCTGCTGCTCCTGCTATTGCTGCTGCTGCTACCACTGCTAGAGCTTCTTGACCCACTCCTTCCTGTCCTCTCTTTACCCTCTTTCTTGAGTTCTACATCAGGTGCGATTGCATTTGGAGATCTCTTCTTTTCATGAACCATATCTGCTTCGATTTCTTTTGCCTCCTGTGATGCTAAGTTACTGTTCTGTTCTTTGTTGACAAATTCATTCATCTCTTTTGAAACTTTTTCATTTTGTAGCTTTTCTTCTGAAAAAAGAAGTACACAGAAAAAAAATTGCAATTAATTTGGAGCAATACGTCAGTAATTTCCACACCATTACACTGACAAAACCAGGTTTCCAAACACCTCTCATAATACTTACAACGCTGCCACTATACCAACTACTTAACAAACCACTCTTTTTTTTCCTTATAATTCTAGAAAAGTTGTCCTCTTGGTTTAGAAAAAGTGTAGAGTCCAGTCATTTTAGAAGTCTTGAGATTATTTCATGATTTAGTGGTTTAAGATGATAAGTTCTCAAACAAATATCCTGGAACACTAGAACTCCCAAACTGATCTACACACAAGACTTTTTCCTTCTGCACACCTGATTCTCCCCTTCTCCTCCTTACAAGACTCCTCATCAGTACAGCAGGAAGTACTGATGCTTCCTGCCTTTCTCTGAGCCCCATTCATCTGGGTTTGAGGATTACTGTCTGGTCTGAAGAAGCTGTACTTCTCACATAGTGAGACCCTCAAAGCGTTTCCCAGAGGTTTCCAAAATAAAAATTATTTTTATTCAACCTAGGATTCTCTGCATCACTGCCAACTTTATCTCCCCATTTTACACAGAATCCAGAAAAAATAACTGACAAACACTTTTTGCCCAAAAATGGCTTTTTGATGTGGGCCATCATTTCCTGAATTAATTTAGAGAATAAAACTGCATCTAGAAACCCAGAGTGGTCCAAATGGCAGCTAATGGTCAAATTTAACGCAGAAAACAATTCCAGCTGATCCCTGAGCTATTAGGCAATACAGGCAGAAGCCAGTGTATGTTAGAAGATGCTGTATTGTCCATTAGAAATCTTCTGCCTTTCCAAAACATGGCTGCAAATGAGACTCTGCACTAGCATTCTTCAGTATTTTGGATGCACAGAATCAGCTGCTTTACACCCTAGTTTTGTATTTCTGGAAATAGTCCCATGAGATGTCTCCAGACTGACATCTGGCTTCCTGCACTAGGAAGAGAGGTCAAAGGCCATCACTCAGACACTCTCCATATGGCTATGCTTCTATGCATGCATCTTTAAACACTCAAAGAGAGACAGGACTATTAAGAAAACCAAAAGTTTTGCCAGTCCAGCCTTTCATTAATGGTTCCATATGTCTTATTTTCAGGACTTTAAATAAAAAGTTAAAGGAGGAAACCATCAATTTGAAGTTCTATCATAATAGTACTTTCTCCTCCAGCTTGTGAACTTGGTTCACAACTTCTTAACATTGTGTCCATCTCTAGACAGCTCTTCAGCGCTGGGAGGTGACTGTGCTACCATTTTGGCCTACATTATTTGTACAAAAGAACAAACCTTACCTCGTATGGAGAAGCAGAAGAAAATCACAGGGTTTGATTTTTTTTTTTTAATTTGAATTAAAAAAAACATTATAAAGTTGGTTTCGTACTTTTTGCTAAAAACATGTTTATTTGCCATCAATCTGCATACACTAAGGAGTCAACTCCATATACGGTGGCACAGTAAGAAGACTTCCTACGATTTACCTTCTAGCTGTTTTTCTAGTAGTAGTTGCTGTTCTCTCTCTTTTCTCCAAAATGCTTCCTGTTTTTGCCTTATTCTGTGTCGTAATTCCTCATCATCAGTATCAGATGATTCAGAGCCTCTGTCACTCCTCTCATCTTCACTGTCTCCTGATCCATAACCACCCAGTCCACCTGCGTGCATAAAGTCCAGTCTATCACGAGGAAAGATTAAGCTTTGTTCTTAATACTTCTGTGAGGCAAAGAGGAGAGTAACATTGCCCTTCCTTCACTTCCTCGTCTCTGAAGAAGTCACTTTATTCTGGTAAGTGCCAGTGCTGTTTGCCAGTGTGTTCAAGGGCCCCGTATCTGCATTGATGGTCACTGTCTGCTTCTACTCCTTCTGGAACAGCTTGTTTATTTTCAGCAAGCAACCATTGTGACCATGGTACTTTTTTCCATTGTATGGAAAGGCAAAAAAATCTCCCTGTGGAGACTGTAACAGTGCCTGCCTCTGTATCAGCAACGGGACAGAAACTGCCTGGGATCTTTCCCAGAAGACATCTCTGAAATGACTTCAGTTGCCTCCGTAGTCCAAGGCTACAGAAATTCTGAATGCCATATCAATTTTTCCATATGATTTAGAAAACACTGCACTTTGACAGGTATGGAGATGGAATAGAAACAGACTTTCTTCTCCCCCAGAGATATTTGTAACTACTGGACTGATAAGGATAAAGTCAGTTAAAACATCTGACATGGATTTCTTTCAGAGGTCCTTAGGATCTTTACTGAGTTTTGAAACATGAATACTTGTGATGATAACATTCAATCTAATTCATCAATATTCCATGTAATGAACATATAACTGATCACTGACACTGCTGTAGTACATTTTAGATGATAAAAGTCATGTTGGGAGAAATCTCTCGCAGTTGTGTCTCAAGCTGGAATTTCAATCTCTCTTTCCTGTGTTGTTTCTGGCAGTATATGATATGGGAGCCTTTGTGTTTATGTTGCTTTTCAATAAAATAATAATTACAAAAATTATAATATTTTTATTTATAGACTTTCACATTACTCTTCTATCAACTTTCCCCTCTGTTCATATGGATCAAAACAGAAGAAAAGTATGAAATAGTATTCCTTTCTTTGAAGGCTGCAGTGTGCTTCTGAAACTATCATAAACTTTGACAAGAGTAAATCTATCTACAATTGTTATGTATTTTCAAAATTAGGGCAAGATTCTCATACACTAAATCACACTGCCTAGTCCTTTACTCCAGCAACTATCCCACTTATATATCAGTAGGACCACCTGTAGAACAAACAAAGGTGCTGATAATGATAAAGTTATCAGAAAGTGACCCATACAGTCCCAGGCAATTAAAATCTAGTTTCAAAATGCAATTTCTAGAAACACAAGGCAAAAGTGAAACTCCCCCTTTAAGCCCTCTCAAAAATAAAGAACATACTTACCGAGTCCAGTGAGGGAAGCCAGTGCACTGGACTGTGCCAGCTGTTTTGCAGGAGCTTTGTATCACATCAACAACAGGAACAACATGTTAACACAAATAGCCACGATTTCATAGTCATGAGTCTATGGTATTGTTAAATCTACTACTATTGCTGTTCTTTGGAGGGAGAGAAGAAACATTAAAAACGCATCATCCATTTAAAACCACTTCTAGATTTTCTGACCGTGAAGATTTAGAATTCAACTTCAAATTAACAGTGAACAGAAAAAACCCAAATATATACTCATAAATCACTTTCCAAGTTACAGCATCTGCACATAATTTTCAACTTCAGTAGTTACATACTTAGATTAACTCTGTTATGTTAAAATAATCTGTTCTGTAAGTACAACACATGTTAATAGCAAAAGCAAATTAATTACTAATTGAGGACTCAAAGTTCATCTCTTTTCACTTCTGAACAGCTTTGAGATAAAGATGATAGTAAGGAACAGCTACAACTCAAGAGCCATTGACACACAAGTACCATTTTAACTGAAATGAATTGTATGAAAAAAATGGAATAACTTAAGTAACTCACAATACACTGCACAGGACGACAGTACATGATTACTGGATTTGAACTCTACCAAGCTGGATGCATTATACTGGAATTGTTCTTGAGGGAGAACTATGGAGGTTAAATGTTCTAAAGACATGCAAATACAGAATTTTCGCAGAAGAAACTAAAAAGAAAAAAAACCTCCCAAACCCGGCATACCTTTAGTTGCTTTACGGTGAACATCTTTGGCCACATAATAGATTTCCTCATTTGTGACATCTAACAGAATCTCTGTCAGCAGCATTTTTGTCAGCATCATCTGAAGAAAATTGCATTTACAATTAAAGTCCAAAACATCTTGAACAAATGCTGCATTCAAATTATATCCATACAGCTTCACTTCTTTTGATGACTAGGAAAAGTTGTTTCCTGCACATTTTATTTAACGACTTCTTTCAAAAAACATGACTAAAAAACCAAAAAAGATTGAAGCTGTTTAAATGTGACCTGATTTCACAACTTTAAAGTTTTTATTTTGACTGTGAACTATGTCTGCATGTATTGCACACAGCTATCCAGGGCACTGATCTTAATGCTTAAGATGATATAACAAATAAATATGTAAATCAGAAATGTACTTAGACTGATTCCAATTATTCTTTAAAAAAAAAAGAACTTTTCTGACTGGTATGTTGCCTGTAAAGATCATCAGAGGTTACTTATATAGCATTTTATTATTACATATTTTCTACAAAAACTGAAATGGTGGTAGCTAGTTCTCCAAGTCGTCTATATCTGGCCACATGCTCTACAAAAATATATTCATCAAACTTAGTAGAATTCAGGGCCTTAACAAGGATTCACAAGTATGAAGGTTGTGCAGACACAGTGAAACTGTTGGTGATCTAGGATTTAGGGTTGTAGCACTTCCTTGCAAGAATACATTTCTTAAATTCCCTTTCACAGGAACTGAGGCTGAAACACAGATATAAAATGGGTGAAATTTAATCACTAAAAGTTTTCAAAATTTGATAAGTGAAGCAAAACCATAGAATTAATAAAGATCAATGCAAAGATTATAGTCATTACATTCTTTCACTATTGTGCTAAATGTAAGTTATCTAACTGATATCCTTGTTTCTATACAGAGAAAGACAGCATTATGAACAGATGCAAATATAATCCTGCTTTACTGTACAATGCATATTGTACCTCTGTTGACAGTATCAGGAATAGAAAAGTGATTTACTTTGATATGCCTGAAAAGTATGAGCAATTAAACAGAAATACTTAGTAAGATCTACATTATTAATACCATTTGATACTCCTTTTCTTCTTCTGTCATTTCTGGTTCACTTTGCTCCTCTTGAGGAGCTGGGGATGGACTCCTGCTGATTTTCCCAACACTTACAGCTTCTGTGTTTTCAGCATCTTCATCTTCCTCATCACTGTCCTACAAGAAGAGCATCATACACTTCAGGAAAAACTTAAAGATCAAGCTCCTTAGTTTCTATTTTTAATAGTCAGCTTCATTTACTTTGTACTGAAATCTGTATTACAAGTTATCATAACACCATTTATTTTGTCCCTTCCTAAAAAATATGCAGGTACATATACCCACAAAAGCTAAGAAAATACTTAGCTGTCAGTTCCCTGCCAGACACGTACTTCAGACTGCAAAAAAGGTAACTGCTAAAATGAAGGTAATGCAAGGTCTCCTAAATTGGCTCAGTTTAGCAAATACAGATATCTTAAATTTTTTTAGCTGCTGATTTGGAATTCTGACTTTGAAAGGCTCTGTATGTACCAAAAGGGAAAAAAAAAAAAAGAAAAAACAAGTCCAATTTCATCCTTCTTTCTTTGCTACTACAGATTAAATTATATACTTCTACCTATAAGCCATTAAAAATTTCAAAACATCATCAAGTAATTATCAACAGAGCGGCAACTTAACCTTACTTTAAACAACAAAACCAATGAGGTAACCAGGAACTCAGAGTCTCTCCTTTGAAGAGACTAGAAAGTTGATACCTTTCAGGAAATACAAACCTGAGCCAAAAACAAGTCCTTCTACTTACAAATTTACTTCTCTGAGGTAACCGCGGGCCATCCCCTTCTTCAGCCTCCTCACTTTCCTTTTTCTCTTTTTTAGACATCTGTGAACGTTGCTGCTCCATTCTCTCTTTTTCCAATTTTTTCTGCTTTTCTCTTTCCATCTTTTCCAGGCCCTCACGAATCCAGGCAGGCAGAGTTCTACGCTTCACAGCATCTACATAATCAAGGTTTACAGTTTTGCAAGATGAAAAAACCTTCCCCCACAAAAAGGAATAAAAATATCCCCCAAAACAAAGAAGTAAACCCCCCATCCCCATCAAAACAAGTCCCATATCTTATTGTGGGGAAAAAACATTTATAAGGGCTTTTACTTTCCCTGCTCTTTTATTTTCTATGCAAAAGAAAAAGGTCTTCAAATTTTGCAATTTTTTAATAAAATACAGCTTTTACAATTTTTCATTAAAGAGCGGTTAACATGTACCAATCTGGGGAGGCTCCTGCTTCACAGGCATCGCAATAGGTGAACGCTGTCGATCTCTGAATGAGGGTCTTTCCCTTCGATTCTGAGTAGGTGCAGGAGGTGCTGGAGGACCTGGTGGCCCTGGTGGTCCTGGCTGCCAATAAGGTGGGTGAAATCCACCTTGAGGTGGACCAAAAGCAGCCCCATGCTGAAAGAGTAATGCAGTTTATTTTTCTTCACATGGTAACACTAAATGCAGCACGTGAGCAAGTTGGTCTACAAAAATCCATGCAAGCAGGAATCCATGATTTCTATGCTACTGAGATCTCTCAGTCTCTTTTACTGTGGTCCCCAAGACACAAGTTTCCTTTAAATATTCAATGACTAAACTTAGACTTAAGCAGGGATACTTAACAAACCTGAAAGGGCTTCAACCAATCTCCTTTCATATTGTGCTAAACATTAAGCTCTATAATCACCATCTATCTCCATCAGTTCCGTGCCAGCTTAGCATCTGAGCATGCAGTTAAATAGTGTACAAAATTAAGATTTAAAAATCTAGCTATGTTAACAGTCTTTTAACTACAGCATGAGAACAAAAATTAAAAGTTCAACCTTTCATTACATAAGAATTTTGCACTGTGCACTTTCCAGTAATCCTTCACAGATCTTATTAATATGGCTGAATAAAATATTAAATGCATAATATGTAATTTTAGTGCAGATCCTGGGTTCTGGGCAATCTGTATACAACCCAAAAGTCACAAGTCTTGAGGCATATATAAGGAGTTCTTTATTTTAATATTTACTGCCCAGAAATGCCAAATGAAACTATTTAAGAAGAGAGTGTTCAGGGAAAAGGGTACAGTATCGAATATTCTACTAAGTATTTAAGTGACTAGCACTAATGCACTCTCCACTACAATTTCAGGTTAAGCATCTCTCTCTCATTCAATGCAAAACAAGTTTTCTGTAGTATTTAGAGAAGCTAATTTTAAGAGTTTGTCCCATGACAAACAAAAATTATAATAAACTCATGTATTGGAAAATTATTGGTTCCCTATTTAACAATACTGTTGAACAAGAGAATTGTAAGAGGAAAAATAATCTAGAAGATAAAAAAATAGCCTAGAAAATAAAAAAAAAAATTCTGCCCATCTTCCCCTGTATTTGTTTATACAAATAAAATAGGAGGTAGGTTTTTTTAGACAGCTAGTTTATATCAGGAATTCTGAAAGAATACTGAAAATAGAGGGAAGATACAAAACTTCTTTGTGTTTAAAGGTCTGTCCAGTACGCCCTGCTATTATTAGTGACAAAACCACCTACGTGTTTATTACACTATACAACTTATATGCCAGAATGAAGAAAAAAGTGGATATGGATTGTTTTTTTAGAAATACCATAGTTTATTCAAAGAATCACAGTAGATAGATATGGAAAAGATCAATGGATCATCCAGTCTATCTCCCTGCAAATACAGGACTGTTTCCTGTGGTACATTATCTAGAATATTTAAGCATATCTTTTTGAATTTANTTTTTTTTTTTTTTAAACAGAAAGCTACATAATGTTAATTTATATACTGGAACACAGTGATTCATTTTAATTTTGCAGACAACAGCCATTTCTCATTAATACTGTAGAAAAATAAAACCCTTTGGCCTCTGAACAGAACTGAGAACTTTAAGGTATCTTCTGTCAAGTGTTTGGTTAAAATGTATCTTAGCAGATAACAGATTCTGTAGATGTTTGTAGAACTGAAGAATGAAAGTCGCCGCTAGATGATATTAGAGGAACACATCCATGGAAGGGACTCTGCGCGCCTACAATATTAAAGCAACAAATATGTTTCACCTGATAGTCAAACTGGTTCACTGGCCCCATTGCAAAGTTATCGGGAGGTCCCCCAAAGTTGTGATTGTTCTGGTTAAACATATGCCTGTTGTCAGGAGTAAATTCCCCACTGTCCTGACTGTTGCTGTCTTCCGACGGAGGAACAATTTCCATTTGACCTGGGGTTGGAGTCATCCACTGCTGATCTGGAGGTGGGTGAGGGGGTTGGTGAGGCATTCCCCATTCTGTTTAGAATTTAGAATACAATTTGATATCAAGTTAGTATAATTTATATGAGTCACCCATCACTCAGTGTTCTTGTATTTATCACAAGGTTCCTCAAAGCATCACAGATGATAAAGAAAGGAAGAATTCTCAATCTGCCGACTGTATTACACTGTCTTAATAACTTCTTCAACTAAAGGAAGGAAATACAAATAGCTACAGCTGAACTGACACCTGGACTAGGGAGATAGAATTGGACAGGCACAGGCATTCTGCAAATTGGTTTTTATAAATTTCTAGTGATAGTGAGTTCACCACAAGACTTACAAATTGCTAAACTGTTAAAAAACTGCTCCTACTTCTCGATGTCAATTTTGAAAGCAAGGAGCTATTTTACTATTTTGCATAATAGACTTGAAATAGCTACTATGGAAAGAAAATGGTGTTGTAAGCAGCACAACCACTGAAATCTGCGCTCCAAAGTCTTGAGTCCTGATAATGGATGATTTCTTGGATTGCCCAATATCTAGCACAGGTCCTAGAATAAGCTATAGTCATAAGCCCTCAAACACACTTTACAATTGGCTAACAGAGTGAAAAGGGTCTAAGGAATGAATTAATAGCTCGTGTGGCCATAATTTTTGACTGACTCCTTACAAAGACAAAAATTATGTGCACTATACAGATACTTACAGACCATGACAGAGCTGCCTTATAAATCTCACCAGTAACAGAATTAGTATCTAGCCTCTCAGGTTAATTTCTACCTTCCATCCAGTCCTTTAGTACATTTTTCTAATTTTTACTGTCCTTCCTATCTGCATCATAATTGGATCTATTACTGTAGCAACTAAAAAGTGTTATTATAGGTTTCTATTTCTGTGAAAATTTCTACTTACTGTACAAAAATACAGCTAGAATACACTCTGACACATAGAAAGGTTAAAAATTCTTACATGTGCCTACAGTAACTTGTAGCCTAGTGCAGGTAGGTGAAACCTGATGGCTACCTCCCTTTTATTATGCACATATAAGAGCTACCAATAACATATTAAGCCGACTTATATTAAATGATGCATTTCAATAAATTTGGATAGTGACAGTGAAAACTGGGAGTGTTATTCTATGAACCATTAACAGACTCAAGTATGAAGTGCAGTTTTCCCCAAAACAACTGAAGACATGCACACAGGCTTACTATGTTGCTCATATATTTCAAATTGCATTATAGTATAGTGCCATAACCCAGCTTTCAGAAAACTATTACAGAAAAATTCTTAGCAGAAAATAACCCATTTCTATCCCATTCTTATCTTGTGAAGTTTTAAAAAGAAAATTAATTTTTGGGAAAAAATAAAGTTTGGAGGAAGTTAAAAAACACAGAAAATAATTTATACTAACAGAAGCATCCCATCATCTTTAACTTACAATGATTGAAAAATGCTGTGACAATCAGATACCTAAGTTAAAAAGGGTAAATCCTAAGCATATGAAACACTATAAAACCATACTTTTCATACAGAGTTTCATCAATCTTCCTTTTTAAAGATTTTATGACACCTAAAGCCAGCATCAGTTACACTGTGAACTCATTCTATATGTCAAGATCATGCCAGAAGCAGGTATTACACTACAGGAGGCAACAGTAGCTCTCTAAGTAGGAGCTGTGATTAATAAGTCAACTGCATTTTGAAGCCTGAGGGACAGGGCATGCTCACACCAAAAAATATCTGACAATAATAAAATGAAGAAACATGACAAAAAGGAATGAACAGGAAGGGAAACAAACCTGGCTGCCACATTCTGTTGAAATTGGGATCTCCCTGAAAATTGTTATGGTTGTTTGGACCAGACTCTATTCCTGAAATATCCTGTCCGTTTGGCATCATTCCTTGTTGTTCCACTACATTCTGCTGCCCTGAGGCTTCTCGCTGAGCAATCCATGCTTGAGCTAATGCAGCCCAGTCAATCTGGCCTAAAATAAACAGAGGAAGTTAAAAAGGTTAGAACTCACACATCTCAAGTTTAACACTGTTTCTCAATTACATGTCTTATTGCTCAAGATAAATGGGCAACATTTACCTTCAGCAAGCACTGTGAGCACCATTTAAACTTATTCACAGTGTACAGTAAAAGAAACAAAGCAAATGTCAGTGTACAGACTTGCTGAAGTACAGTTTCTCTGCATATGTTTGAAATGTCACAAGGCAGATTATTTTACGTTCACATTAGCATTGAATGGGTGGTAGTAATGCACATTTTTCATATGTGAGCTAATTTTGACATCAGAAATTATTATACATATCCTTATATTATAAATTCATGAAGATTTGAGAGTAAAAAAGATACAGTTAGAAAATTATCCTTCAATGTACCCTCTTCATATAACTCTTGCTGTACATTATGTTACAGTTCTCTCTCCCATTTTTTTTCCTTTACTGCCATTCCTATCAGTAAATAAATAAATTGCACTCTCAGATAAGAACACTAGTATGACTTCTGCTCATTATCAAATCAGGAAAACTCTCCAGTGAATTTAACAGAAATTAAAGTGACAGTAAAACCTGTGTGCCTGATCACTTTGCCTTAGTATTAAATACACACATGCACATTTCTCTATTTCTCTTGATATTTTGAATTGCTGCCACCTCATTCTCAATTTAAGGCATATTATGTTCTACTCTTTAAAGCACTTGGTGGTTTTGGTGGGGAAAAAAAATTCAAACAAGCGATCACAATTATCACTGCTGTAACCTAAATCAATAACTGTACTGGTCCTCCAGTGAGTTCTTTTTCCTGTATATATAATCTGCATTAATACTTCTGCCACACAGGTACTGAATAAAAAAGCAGATTCTCTCAAAGGATTTAGCTTGGCTAAAGAACTGACAGGGATACATATCTGGTAACAGAGGTATAAATGTTGATCTGTATGACTGGTAAAATGCTGGTAAATTGTGTAGGATAACTCAGGTTTCTTGCTTGGATTTGCATATTATATATCAACTACGTGAAAACATTTGGAACCTTTGTATGTTTTCTATGTTTTCTAGTTCAGCAAAGCATCAGAAATGTTATTATCTTGAGAGCAGCTACAAAGGCAGCTATGAGTCATACTCTGTTACGAAGATTCAAAAATTTAAATGACAACACATTAAAAGAATTAATCCACAAAGCTTTCTATATACTTACTTGGATCTTGCTGGTGCTGAAATGACTGCATCCACTGCTGTTGGTTCAAAGGCCATTGCTGCCAAGGTTGTCCACCTTGATCCCACATCTTTTAAGTCTTTATATAGTCTATATTTCAACTAAAAATAATAGTTGTATGTTTAAATAGATGCCCATGAAATATCACATAACTGAAACTTACATAACTGCAGATATAGTTAAGCCTTGCAAAGCAAGCTGAAGCAATGCAGGCTTAATATTTTAAGCTGGAGGAAATGGTTCATCCTTTGGAGTAATATCTGAAATATTACTGTAAGATTTCAGGAGTCTAGTATGCTTTCTCTGTATTTTCACAAAGAAATTAACTAACAAATGATGTTCAAGGAGAGATATGACAAGTCTGTATGACAAGATCTCATCTGGCAATAAATGCAATTTAAAGCAAGTCAAAATATAAAAGGCATGATTGGTATATTTGCCTGCTTCTTAGGGAAAAGATGTGTATTTCTCCAAACAAGTGTCATGCAAGGCTGTTAAGCAAGACAAAAGTCACCAAATGGTAAAACACGTTGTTAATGATTGCACAGGAGAACTGCACAGGTACAAGACAGTGCCCACATGCATGTTATGCATTGTACAGACTCTTTTTAATTTCTACATATAGCCCTTCAAATCTGAGAAAGAAAAAGAAATACAACAACACAATTACCACATTGTCCCTTAAAATCATGAGAAACAATTTTTGCTGTGCCGCACATATCCTCACTGAGCAGGCAGCAGAGCTGCACAGCCTGCTTACAGTGAAGCTCCAGGGCCAGCTCTGTGTGAATCTGATGAGGCACAGCAGTCCAGGCAGGTGTGCCCCCAATGGCACACCAGCTCCTTCCAGTCATTTGTACTTCCACCACACACCTAACCTGCTACACATGGAAGACCTGAGAGCAGCCACCTGCATTGCTCCAAACAGCTTCTCCAAAGACAAAGACTAGGCACAGTTCTGGGAAAACTTCACTCCAGAAGCTGTTCCCAAAAACCAGTATGGTAGGAATGCACTGAGTGTGACCCCCTCTGCCCTACCCAATCTGTTAAGAACTTCTCAACAGGCTTTCCACTTAATGAATATATCCTCATGGAATTTAACATACAATCCCTGAGTTCACACTTTTAAAACATCAAGCATGTAGGTTGTTTCAAACACTCCAAACTTAAAGAGAAAAATTCATTCCCTGAGGTCACAGGAGCAGCGTACAGGACTCAGTTGTGGCTCACAGCCAAGTGCAATACAGAACAGATGAATAGAGCCTCTCTGCTTCAGAGCAAACCAGTTCAAAGCAGCCAGTGCCACTTGGGTGGCCAGCCAGGAGCAGCCCCACGGCTCCGAGGGAGCGGGACACTCACACCCCGCAGACAGAGCCGGCTCTCGGCACACGGACAAAGCTGCTGGAGTGGAACCTGCTCGCAAAGGCATCTTGGGCTCGCCTGCTCACAAGGGACTGCGTGACTGCACAGGCAGAGAGCATCACTCTACAAAAGTGCACCACACAAAGAGCTGCACTCAACATCAGGGGCACTGGGCCTTGCAGAGATGAACACAAACTTGTATTTTGCATACTTCTGTCAAATGAAATCCTTTATCTGAAAAGCTGTAGATCATCTTTGAGACTACTTACTGTCAATACTGTACAAAAATTACACCTATGGCTCTGAAATTCAGTTGCATTCTGGGGGGGCTTTAAACAAGACCAGATCAACTTTGACAACAGGGGGAGTATTGGGCAAAACCTATCTAATACTTTATTATTTTCACTATCTTTTCTTGCCAAACTAAGTATGGAGGCTTTTTCCCATTTCACAAGTACTTTTATGCTATTCAAACCTTTAAAAAATGAAGACACGGCCCTTTCTCTTGTCTCTTTCTTTTCACCTTTACCTAGGAAATTAACTTTTTTACACCAGCTGAGTGCACAGGTGGCTACTAATGCACTTAATGCAACATTTTAGCCGACCCCTTAAACTAGCTCTCCAAGTATTCATAGACACATATTTCATACACTAGATATGAGGAAGTAACTGCAAATGCTATTTTCACCCTAAATAAAAAGGTAAGTAAATATTTCTTCCCTCGCTCAATTCATCTTTCCATCCAGAATAAAGATTCTTTCAAATGTCAATATAAATTTGTTTCCATATTAAAAGTTATAAGAATTGGGGGTTCAGACTACCACTGCAGTGCACAGCTTCATGGTGCTGCTCCCTTTGTTTCCAGAGGTTAAATCCCACTAACAATAATGAATATGGATTTCACTAATTCTGGTAGCATTTTTTTACCTCAATATATAGTATGTTGCAACAAGTTTGTGGAATTACACTCAAACTCAGCAAAAGGTTTAGTTTTTTTTCACTAATAAAACCGTTTGCATATAACTGAATGCAAAAAAAAATTAACACAGTTAAATACCAATTTCTCTTATCAAAGTGTAACAATATTAAGACCACTTCTACAAATACAACTAAATTGGAACCTCCTACACACAGCTTTTATGTGGTAGGATTAGATGAGATTTATTTTTACTGGACTTGTTCTATCTCTGTCCTAAAATCTTTAGCATTACAGATTTTTTTAAACATGTTCCAGCTAACACAATTATATATCTATTTCTCAATTGAAATGGACACAGTATTCTGGCCTTTTTTTTTTTTCTTTACTCTCAGGCCTTGATCCTCACTATGGACAAACTGAAGCACTTGTTTAGATCATTAGTAAGTAGTAGTAAATGCCTCCACATCTCAGTAAAACCTGCCCTCAAGACAGTAACTGCCTTATTATTTTACAGGGTATTCAAATAAATCTTGTGGGAAAGATATATTACCTTGCAGCCCTGCACCAAGTGGCATCTGAAATGGTGAGCAAAGGGGCAAGGCAGACAGGCAGTGACCTCAGACAGCAGCAGCATTCATTCACCTCCTGGCTGCCCCATCAGCAAGTTATGATGCCCTAGGACACCGAGGCCAAGTCCACACTCCTCCAGGAAGGGTGCTGAAGGACCCCACCATGTCCCCATTAGAGAACAGCAGTGACCCAGGCCACAGCACTCTCTGGGTGCTTCCAAGCAGGTCTCAGGTGTGTGCATGGAGCTGGCACCCCCCAGGCAGTTAACACGTGTCCAGGCTCGTGTGCCAGGCTCGTTTGGAAGGTCACAGGCTTCCCCTCAGTGCCAGCTGGCTGCAGGGCCAGAATAAAAAGCACAGTTGGGTTTTAGTTGTTAGCACAGATAGCTGCTGATCCACTGCTCTGCAACATAATATGGCCCAATCTTCAACTTGCCCTAGAGAGATTATTTCACCTTACTACTTCTATTCTGGGGAGAGAAATCAGGTGGGGAAGTGCAAAGCAATAGGTCAAGGAATGGAATTGGGTTTTATTTTGATGTGCAACATTATGACAATTCAGCAACAACAATGTAAAACCCTGAAGAACTTCAAAATTTGATTAATTCAATTTATGCCACTCACAGCAAACTAATTTAAAATCATTGCTACTTGAAACAGCTAATTTTAGTTTGTGAACTGTATTTGAAAGCTTTTAATTCTGTATTGCATTTGTACTTCTATGGTTTTCCTGAAGAAATGCTGATTTTCATAGGTTGGTAACTATAAAATATGCTGGCTTTCAAGTACACTGATTTATTACCAAATTCAGTGTAAAAACATTCTTTACTAATCAGAAATATGTACTACTCAAATACTTAAGCAATGACATCACTTTTTTATGCAACTGTGCACGCAGAAGCCCTTTTCCAAATATGATGTGAAAACTATCCAAAACTATTTTTTATTTCAACACATCTTCCTTATTGAGCAATGTTTGCTTTACAGAAACAGGAATTGGATATGGAAGGAATAAAATTTGCACCTTAAAATGTTTATAGAAGTAATCTTAATATATTCAGGCTAAAAGAGAAGGTCATGTATTCAAAATTTTTAATATTGAAGACTAAACGTGTGGCTCAGAGCCATTGAACAGAAGAGGTTAGTTCTAGCACCTCTCTCTTTATGGTCACCTGGAACAGCAGGACATTGTCATTTTCTGGGAAACAGACTCCCCTGCTTTTTAGTTCTCCACTTATTTTCCTGCATTTTCTCCAAGTGTTCACCGACTGGTACAAGATAAACACGAAAAAGGTACTTGATATAATTTTTTTATCTACTACAGGGAGGCTACAGGTATTTAAAGATGGTTTATAGCCTTCAAAAACTATTTTGCTAAGCACTGCAGTGTCTAATAATTCCATCTGCTTGTCAGTTTCAGAGGCAAACCCCACCCTGGTTTTAGCTCTTCATTTGCAGTCGTCATGTTCTAAAAAGTAACTAAAACAAGCACTTAATGCTATTTGATGTTACTTTTTTTTACATAAAGGCAATGTAACTTTGTATTCTGCTTGTGAAACTTTACTGAGTATGCAACAGAATACTCAGTTTTCAACAGAATCTCAGGATTGTCCTGTCAGACATCACTGACAGTTTCCTTCCTATTGATATTTTAAAGGTGTCAAAAATAAAAACAGATCAAGTCAAGTCATACAGTAATGAACAAACCAGATGTGAGAGTTACCAAAACAACACTTTTGAACCTGAGCCCAGAAAAACAGAAACAGAAATGGGCACAAACTACTTCACAAAGAACTCAGAAAACACAGTGGAGAAAATGCAGCCTGTTTGCAGTAATTTTAAAATTACTGCAAGGGATTCACCTCCAATACAAAGGCAGGGGAAGAGGAAACAAACCCAAAATCAACAAACAATGCCTCTCACCCACTAAACCAGTAACTCGAAGGCTTCAAAGAACTGGAACCTCTTGTACTAATGTATGTGACAAAAAACAACCTGAGACACAAGCAGTAATTAATAATGAAGCAAAGAGCTTAAAAGACCTCTCCCACTAACTAAAATCTGCACAGACAATATTAACTTAAGATGCTGCCACACAAATAATAAAGAAGTTTTTATTTCTTACAAGTTCCCAAATCAGCATCACCTGAAAGAAAGAGGTTTCACCTAATACAATGGACAGCTCTATTTCCCACCAGCGACCAAAGGCCAAATACACAGCAGAGCATCCAAATGACAGTGAAACAAACTTTATTTTCTACTGAAGTTGGAGGGGAGGCAGATGAATACTGGCTAAAATTAACTCAGTTCAAACATTAGCAAGATACTTAGTAACAGAAGGGTACCTCAACTGAGCAGTCCTTAAGACATACTGGTTCTGACATCACTAGAGCACACAACAAGTTTGAAAAGCAACAGGTTCAAAGAATGGATCCATTTTATAGGCACCTACTTACAAAGGAAAATGCAGATATTACTCCTTCTTTACAATGATGGGTTAAGGTTCTTTTACTTAGCTGTTCTACCCTCCAATTCAATAGGACATAGCCTTTTTTCTTTCCTTCTCTCTCTCTCTAGCACACACACAAATAAACAAAAGAACATTTATTGGTGCTTCAAAAGCTGTTCCCTGATGTCAGATCACAGAACAGGAACCTGAATCTATTAAAAATCTGTTTACCAATGAAGAAACAGAAGCCAATTCAGGATTCTTTTTGTTTTATACAGAAGCACAATCACATGAGCAAAACACACTCACATTTAATTTCAGTTACGTGCATTTAAAAGATTATGGAAAGTTCACATGATATCTGAAAATCCTGATGGAGTTCTTAAGAGCAAACATGTTCTGAAATATGTTCTTTCACATGTTGGGGTTTTTTCTTTTTAAATTTCTATTTAAATAGAATCTGAAGAAGTTCTATTACAGCAAATTACTGGCATGAAAATGTGCCACCCTTGATAGGACTGCTGGTGAGGGCTCCCCTACTGATGATAAAAGCTGAGACAGCAACACAGAGAGGACTTACCTCGATCACCATCAATCTCTGAAAGCCAACAGCACTCAAATATTTAAATGTGGTGTCAAACTCTCTACAACTGTATTTAAACTAACTTTTCTTTGTGTAAAGACAAAACATATTTTTAAAGGCACCTTTCCACTCCTCTCCTTGATTGTAACATGCATCTCAACTACAAATTACACCTCAGTGTTAACCTGCTCTTTTAGGAAAAAAAGGCATCTCCTTCAACCTATTTGTTAGCATAATAAGGTATTTTCCAACAGTTGTATGATGTGTCCAGACACACCACACACTGAAAGGCACACATTTAGAAGGTACTTACCAGTAAACAGATTCTTGAGTGATAATTCACAAGCTCACCTTAAACTCTGGGAGACTCCCCCAAGCACCTCCCAGAAAACACAGCTATCCTGAAGAAAATTATGTATTTCCACACCAACAGGAATATACCCTGTCAAGGAGAGCATGCTTTCCTGAGAATCTGCCAATGGCACAGTGCTTAGTGAAGGCCCTTGATGTCAAAGATGGCGCCACCTTTTAGACAAGGCCACCAACAGAACTTGAGCAGTAACAGGCTCATGCAGGTTCTTTGGACAACCCTACCTAGGCAGTTTCATAATGTAAACTCATAAAATCCATTACCAGTTCAACAGCACTTGTGCAGAGCTAACTGTGCTCTGACCTCTCAGCAGTGGAGAACAGCAGTCTTATGGAGCAAGGCTCAATCCTGGAAATGTCAAAAGACAAAGCCTGCTTGTCACCTGGAGATAATTATCCTCCTTAAATGCCTTATGACATTGGCTGCAGCAGAACTGAAAAATATCAAGAAACTTCCCTGGGAAATATAAGCAGTATCTGTCCCTAAACAAAATTCAATACAGCTAATGGATAAACTGAATTTTTCCAATTCCTGCAGCTTGTCCAAGACAAGAAGCACAGAGACCTAGGAAGTTAGCTCAGCTCCAGAAAAGCATCAGAAGATAACTAACCATACCAAGCTGTCCTGATGACTGCATCTTGCACACATTTTCTTGCTCCTTCTAAGAAACTCCCATCCCTCTGACAATCTGCTTCTTCCCAAAATCAATGTTACACACCATCCTAACTATGCAGAACACCTTACAGCTCAGCAGCTTCTCCAGCAGATACAGAGATTCTGAATGGCTTGTCAGGAAATTCATGAAATATCTTAGAAATGAGAAAAAAGTAATCTTTGGAAAATGAAATCAAGTATTTGTTAGAAGCTAGACTATCTCAGCTCCAAGAAATCAGGAGACAGCCTAGGAGTCAAGCTGTTACTAGAAGGAGAGAGGTACACACCTTCTCTGTGTCATGAGCTGAAGAGATCAAGGTTAGGAACTCCTACATCAGACATCAGAATCATTGGACCTGATCTTCAGGGCACAATCTGGTGGTGTGGTTTATTCAACCCTGCAGACTGGCAGACTAACAATTCTGGAACCTACAGAGCCCACAGCCAGAAATCAAGAGCCTTCTGATGCTGAGGGGAGGCTGTTATATCACCTTTCTGATCATGCTACTCCTCATTCCTGAAAAGCAGGTCAATATATGACACAAGATGGCCTAACAAGTTTCACTTGCAAATTAAACTCTTAACACACAGCTGCAGGAGTTTTTCTGGTGACTAAAGATTTGTCTTGCAGGCATTCTAAGCAGGCATTGCATTTAGCAAAGAAATATCCATCATCTAAATAAACAAGGAAGCTGAAAGAGCAGGCCATCATACATACTTGGAGAATTCCTACATAGCTAGTCTTTGTACCCCAGGGTTTAAAGACAACACACTCTTTTGTACTCCATTCTCAGGTCAGGTATCTTGGCAGAAAACAAAACCAAACAACCAAAAAAAGCTAGAAAGATGTTCCACATCCTCTAAGATAACCTGACAGGGCAGCCATGACTTTTTGACTATATTTAGGTCTACATCATTGAAGGGAAAGACCCCAAGAAGTAGGAGTCCTGGTTTGTAACAAACTGTAATTACTGGTTTTGAAACAAATTATTATTAAACAGCCAGTGTCATTAGCCAGGTAATCTTTTGGTGTGAGTTTAAGACAATATAAGCAGCAAAGGCACATTAGTCTCTGATGCTTTTTGTAGAACCTGGGCTACAGAAGTCATCCACATCACATCTTGAGAAGGATCTCAAAAGCATCACATACTCTGCGGGCAGAGCTTCTTTATCTCATATAGATTTAGGCTCTGAAGGTGAGCCTAAAGGAAAATGGAGATGTTTCAGGAGCAGAGTTCCTTGAAATCAATAGCCTGATTTCTTGACCTTTCATGTGGGTGCCTTATTCTAATGTAAGGTTTTTACCTTTCATTCAAGATAGCTGGTATTGACTCTGTGAAGTTTTAGCACAGTGAGTGAAAGCCCATGATGAGTTCCCATGATGAATTTTGTGGAACTGTTCAGTTGCAAGCAGGATAAATCTAATCCTACATTCACCATACCAAGATCAAAGCAGTTTGTAGAAAGACAGGAATAAGGCCAATACCTCCAAGAGCTGAAGGTGAACAAGTGTTGCTGCAGAGCTGTTTCCCCCTCCCTTTTCTCTCACTATGCTATTGCTTCAACAGGGCCATGGTAGCAAAGACATCACCGATGAGTTTGGAAGGACTAATGCATAAATACTCTGGGGATACAACGTCAACAGTTCACATAGTTCTTCCAAGGAATTAAAAAGAGCAGCTCAGCCATGGTATTATCAATATCCAACCAAGCTGGAATCCAAAGTCAATAATGGACACACATGGTACAAACTCCAAAGACGTCTATTTCAAAGTGCTCCCAACTGGAAGGAAATGTAAACTGAGCGCTTCTTCCATGACTGTGTCACTGGAATAAAAGATACTTTTCTGTAAGAATCTGTACATAACAGGTGCAACTGAAAAGAACTGCAAATGAAAAACAGCTTTGTATATCCAAAGGAGGCCCCCTACCAAGAAGAAAAATTTAATGCAGAAAGGGTGTCACAAGAATTATCATTAGCTGGGGGTCTTAACATTGGAGACCCAGGTAAGTCAGAACACTTCTGCAGTTAAAAAGATGTGGGAGTGTGGAAAAGTGCTGTATCCTATGCACTCGCATAGGAATGAACTCTGCAAGTTACTACAGAGTGGCTGCGGACACATTCACTCAGAGTCAGAACAAATGCATACCATCACTCAGACAAAAAAATACCAGCTTTGATTTTACTTGGGAGAATTAATGCTTACTACTATATTATACTCAGCTGTTGATTAGAAAATCATGCATGATTTAAGCATGATTTAAGTCTGCACTAAATCAGAAAAAGTTACAGTAACTGTAAAGTGTAATGTTTCACTCATTACACTTTCACTTGGCCAAAGACTTCTATACATCATGTAGGGCACCACCCTAAGTTGTTCCTGGTATCTGATGCTCAGATACTATGCATCTTTTCTCCTCTGGAGAGCCAGAAGCTTTGTGCCTGCTGGGATCTGTTAGCATGATGACAAGACAAAAAACATGTAGAATCTTCCAGCTCACTTACAGTTGTGTATCACTAAAACTTGATCCACTGCATTTTTTAACATCAGAACTGTTCTTTCTCAGACTGAAGAATAGAGGCTTTTCAAATGTGCAACCAAGATCCAAAATATAGAATCAGAAAAAGAACTGACGAAAACAGCTTGCTCAGTATCCATGAAGTTTTCCAGAACCTGGTTCACACATCTGTATGTCTGACTAATATTTACAATGCTAACAAGATGAAGCAGCATGAACAAAGGTCAAATTAAAAAAAAAAAAACAGTACTGTGAAATCTTCTTCAGGGAGTCACTCCAGCAGTACAGCTTCCAAGATCTGTCAATTCAAACTCAAATCCACATATCCACTGAACACAGCTCATTTTTAAAAGAGCAAAAGGAACAGATACTGGCATCCAGGTACCGTTTACTTATTTTTTGTATTTCTAAGACATAAAGACAAACACATAATTTGATTATCATATAGTACCAAAACAAAATCACTGCTAGAACATTTACTACCACAGAAACATTATCATAACTTAGGCAGTTTAAATCAAAACTGTGCTGGGGAGGGGGTGGGGGGGAGTCCAATCTCATTATTTTTTTCATGTATCATTCCACTGAAAGTCCTGATGCAGGATTTTCAATTAGCCCTGTAACACAGCATTATTTTTTTCTGACGTGAATGGTCCATCTGCAATTTCCTCTGCAATAAAAAATGCTCTGCACAAAAATTAACAGTGCCAATAACTAAATAAACTACTCCTCACTAGTCATGAGCAGGTATTACCCTCAATGATAAATACAGTTATCAATAACTCAGGGATCAGCTAGTGATGAAAGTAAGAACACTTTAATAACACCTCCCCAAAATATTATCTGTCACCAAAAGCAGACTTAGAATCACCACATACCTCAGTCATGAAAAGTAGTAAGACTGGACACTCCTGTTCCCATTGTATCTTTACATAATCCTGCACTGAACTAAAAATCAAACATGGTTATAACTCCACTCTACCACTACAGCTTATAAGGTGAGTTAATCACTAAAAAATTAAGATGAATTGTACTAAATTTGAGGACTCTTAAGCCCTACAACACATCTGAACTCAAAGTATAGAAAGCATTCTTATCAGAGCAGGAGTTTGTATGTCATATGGGACAAAGACAGTACAGGAAGTCTTGTAATGGCACAAAAAGCACAACTGTATGTTTTATTTACACAGCAGAGATGACAAGGTTTGCTGCTGCACCAAACAAATTAAAAACCAGGAGCTTGTCTGTCAGCAATCCTAGCAGCTTGTGCCCAGACAAAGCTGAGACTTTCAGCTGCCCTCGGTTCTACTGTCAGGGGAGCTGCAGCATCTGTCACCCCCACAAGAGCCATCTTCAGTGCAGCTGCACTCCAAAAGAGGTTTCTTACTCCTACCAACAGTACAGGTGCTGGCTGGACTGCACTGGTATTTGTAACCCTGTCTTTGGAAAATGATGGTAGAATACTGTCAGCTGGTAGATGTGCTTTATGCTTTGAAGACCACCATTCCCCCTCTCTGAAAGGTGGCTGACTCTGCTCCAAAACAAAGCCTTTAGGGCAACCCTTGTTTCCTGTACCCCACACCTTCCAACAGACTGTTTGCTTGAAAACATTTACAGGCGTTAACTATCACAGAAGAAATGAACAACAACCAAGGTGGCTGAATACTCTGCATTATCACTTGCTACAAAACTTAAGAAATTTCAGCTGGGGTAGCACATCATAGAATGATCCAATGGTTTGGGTTGAAAGGTATCTTTGAAGACCATCTAGTCCAACATCTTGCATGAGATGATGTTGCTGAAAGTTCTGTCCAACCTGATCTTGGACATTTCCAATCGTGCAACTTCTCTGGGAAACCTGTTCCACAGCTTCTCCATCCTTATCATAAAAAATTTCTTCCTTATGTTCAGTCTAAATCTGTATTTCAGTTTAAAACTGTTGTCCCTCACCCAGAGCCCCAATAACAAGTCTTTTACCATCTTTTTCATACATGGAAGTACCTTTCATGCCCTTTAGGTACTGAAAGGCTGCCATAAGGTCTCCCTGGAGCCTTCTCTTTTCCAGGCTGAACAATCCCAGCTCTCTTTGCCTGTCTTCACAGAAGAGGGGCTCCAGCCCTCAGACCACTTTTGTGCCTCCATCCTTAACAGTAAAACCTAACACATCCCATTAAAATTCACTTCAACAGCTTTGTGGGATTGTCTAATGAAGTACAGAGAAACTGCAGGGATAAGTGCTGAAAGCATAATGGCTTTCAAACCCATCACCTGTTTGAAGATCCATTTAAAAACACCCTGCGTTCGCCAAGCTGCTGGTCCAGGTATCTTACAAATGCCGCTGTGTGAATTTCAGTTCTCTGGAGCCCTCCAGTGGAACGAACCCACAGGAGCGGCCACGAAACCCGTGAAACAGCACAAATACCCCACAAACACATTTCATCCGCAGGAGCCGGGCTGCTGACACAGCCAACTACCAAAGCCCAGCGCACACGCCGCTCCCCTAACTAGGTTACCGGCCAAGCCCAGCGGGCGCTGCGCCCCGCGGAACCACGGCCGCTGCTGCCCCGNGGGAGCGCTGGCGAGCGCAGCCCGCCCCGCTACTTACGCGCTCCCCCGCCTCCCGCCGCCGCCGGTGCCGCCGCTCTGCGGCCGCGCTGCCCCCGCTATCAC
>VZRH01000782.1:491531-507000 GCA_013397555.1 Urocynchramus pylzowi | reverse complement strand
GCTTTTTTTTTTTCCTAACACTCAAACCAGCCTCCAAAAAAAAAAAAAAAAAAAAAAAACAAAAAAAAAAACCAAAAAAAACTGTAAAATAAATATTTTTATGAGGAAGTTTTTTAAAGCTAAGATGTATCATTATACCATTAAAATTAACCAAATCCAAGAGTAAGATTTTAACTGAAGTAAACCTTCTTTGGTATGTTTCCAATACAGTGCTACATGTAACATGACAGACACGCAAGGGGTTTCCCTGGATACATCAGGATGGCTAAATGTACTCCGAAGGTGTTAGAATAACCACAACAAACATCAGCATGTTTCCAATAGGGCTTCTACCAGGTCTCCATCTAAAAAGGTAGTATTGGGATCTACAGTGACACTTGAAGAACTGCTTGTCCACCAGTGGGGCAGAGGAATATACAAGAAGGGTCTGGCCTCTTACCTGGTGGAATCTTTTCAGGTGGAGAATAAGAATAGCAGGAACTGAAGAAATCAGCAGCTGTTTCCGAGCATTTGTGTAGACACCTTCCATTTTCTTTTCTGTATTTATGAATATCAAAATAATATGTAAAGTGAAGGCAGTCAGATGGAATTTTTAAAGTACTTTCTAAACATCTGACAGAATAGATCTATGCTGTGATGTTTTTGTACATATATAAAACACAACGGAAATTTTGTGGAGTAACAAAAAGATTTTCTCTTTTTTCTAGCTATTAATAAATATAATCTGTGAAATCTGAGCATTATTTTAGCCAGTCTTATGCAAATCAGATCAGAAGCTGGAAGCCTGTCCACTATCTAGGTCAGCTTGCACACTGAGATACCTACATTATCTGTTACTATAGCACCCAACTTTCCTGTTAAAACCTAAAATAAATGGAATGATCCCTGGATAAAAACTGGAAGGCACAAGTCTCTTTATCTGTGTCAATGTCCTAATCACTAAGGGTTTAGCTTTCCATTCTTCAGTTCTTTCTGCATGACTACATACTTCATACTTATTTAAGAGAAAGGTCTGAGGAGGGCTGTCTACTTCAGGAAGATTCCTAACCTGCTGGCTTCAGCATACAGGATTGGGATATGTGGCCTCCAAACCCCCTGTGGTGCAGAAGGCACGGAACACAGGGCACTTACCAAAAGTAGCACAGTGAAAGCTCCACAGAAAAGCTCTACAGTAAAAGAGAACATGCCACTAGAATTTGTTTTTGCTGAAAAACTTAATTTACTGGTTTTACATATGTTCAAAACAAAATAGTTCATCTGAGATATAATGGAGCACTTAATATTTGATTGGGTGGCCTCTTACATCTTTTGTTTTAGAAGGAAAAAATAAACAATGATTAGTTGTGAATCGATTTTGCTTTTCCATGGTGCCCATGGAACCAAGGTGTTATTTACATAGCACTTACAGTCCAATGATGATTAAAGGAAAGATATAAAATACAAATATTTTTTCTGAATTTACTCATGCTTAACTTGTATCTCTCCAGGTATCTATAAATGCACAGCAAACACGCATTTTTTGTTATTATGTGAACTCCCTTTATTGTATTTACAAATTATCAGAAGAGCTTAATTTTTTTTATTCTTCTGGATTTCTGTATATAAAAAAACCCCAATCCTCCAGTCCTTCTAAAATGTTAATTTTTCATTAAATTTATTTTCTTATTCAGTGAACTATAATGGTCTGCTTGGGCTATACAAGCATCAAGGAAAATATTATCACAAGAAGGTGCTTCTCTCTCATCTCCATTCTTACAAATTTTTGGAATTTTTTTTCTCTCTTTATTACAACTCTCTTTTTTTGCCTCTTTTCCATACATAATTACATTACTTCCCTGAGTATGTAAGCTACTGGGGCTGAATACTACAGCATATATTTCAAAGCTTTGAGGACTGTAAGGAACAGACACAGCAGCAAAGATTAGTATTGAGCAAGGCACATACTCAGTTTACGGTCATCTTTAAATTCTTTATCTCGAATTGAATAAAGATGCAAAATGAACTCTATGTTATATCTACGATTATGTTCTAATATAAAAATTAGTCCTGCTGCCACCGCCTGATGAAGTTTTAAGTTGTTACAAGCAAGTTGTTTGTTTGGGGAGACATTTTCTAGTTAACTACAGCAGGGAGGCCCATGCTGGAGCAATGGAAGAGCAGCCAGCACACAAGTTTTGGGAGGCAATGCTGGAAATTGTCCAGAGGTACAAGCGCTTTACCTGTGGAGTTGGTTTTCTTCTGATACTTCTGTTTCCTTTCTGTGCAGCTCTCACATAAAAGCTTGTTGTTCCCCATCAAGAGCTCTACAGAGGTAAACTGGTAAAGGCAGGACTGAACAGAACATTCCTTTGAGCTAGTTATGTAGCTCTGGGAAAGTGTCTGGAAAGCATTTTGAGGGTTTTGGGATAGTGAGGATTTGCCTACTGAGAACATGGAATTATTTGATAAACCCAACGCTGAATCTCCACAACTTGATTTTTTATCTTCGTTTACAGGATCGCAGAAGCCAAGCTTGGATATGGCACTGGAAATCATCTCTTCGCTGCTGTCGCCTGGCTTGTGCGGCATCTTAGGGTTTAGGTGGTTGACATGCACACCAGGCACGCTGCTGGGTGGGCTCAAAGTTGATTGCTTAGAAGCACTTTCGCTTTCTGAGGCTTCACTGTCTGCATCAAAGCTGCTTTCGGAGCGGCTGGCTTCCTTCTCACTGCCCTCCGTCTGGCTTCCATTGACAGCCGCCTCCGCGCAGGGCTCTTTGGAGTACAGGACGCCAGAGCTACCTTCCAGCTCAAGCTTTTTGGCTTTTTCCTGCATGATTACAGGACTTCTTTCTTCTTCCTTTGAAGAAGCTTTTCTGGCAAGCCGTCTCTCATGGTTCAATTGATTCTGTAAGTTATGGCATTGTTAATTCAGTAATAGAGGGGAGAAATAGGAAGCAGATTTGTAAGCGAACAAATCTTTCGAAACATGACAAATGCAAAGCAAATTATTGGGGGGTTATATTGTTCTATATTCTCCATCTCTCATGTTTAAGATAGCTGATTTCCTTAAGATGTTTTTAAACTAATTTAGGATTAGAAACCTACATCCCAGTCAGCTAAGTCAGCTTATACTTAACTGTGAGATCAATACTTCCCACAACTAATTACTTTCACTTTGTGACAGCTGTAGATGGCACATTTGAAGCAGTATTCACTTAATCTAATTTAAGCTTCTAAAAGGTCCTCAAGTTTAAGTTACTCCCTTGACCTCCCATGAGAGGCCTTAGTTGGTGAGCCGCTCCAGAAAAAATTCAACTCACCTTACAGGCATTTGTCATAGAATTAACTAAGGCATCCCTAGGAGGATGTTTGCTGATTTCAGTATTACCTGAAGTTGAGGTTTCTTTAATGAAGATTGCAAGAAGATTGTTTCCACAGAAAACTACTTCTATAAATTCAGAAAACCAAACCCACAAAGCTGCCATAATTTTAGGCAGTTTGCAAATGTTCATGACTCTTTTCTTGCCTTCTTTTGTTTGGCTACTTTCCAAAAGTAACTAGCAACTTTCCTTCCCCTTTTTTTTTCCTTTATTTGATATGGATCAAAATTCCAGTGGTACCAGTGGGAATCCTTCCATTCATCTCAACAGTTTGAATTTTAGGCCTTTTCTTCTATAACAATCAGTTTCTGCACTACTTCTTTCCATCCTTTCCTTTGTTTCTACTTCATGTCCTTTTTCTACTTCTGTCTCATTCTCTTTTCCTATAATTCTTTTAAATTTTGTATTTTGTATGTTGTATTTTATACATTTTATTTTTTCTTCACATGTATTTAATGTGTTAGGTCTTGATTCAGGAGGGTTTTTATGAGCACAGACCAACAGAGCACAGACCCTTATAATAGTCCCAAAAGCAACATTAATTGAAACTGGCCTGCAGATTTTTTTTTCCTTAGAAATGAAACCCTGTAACTGAAAGCTAAATGGTTACCAATGACTGTCATTTCTCACGCTTCTAATGATGACCTAAATATTTTAAACAAGTCTGTGTCAGCTATATGTATACTTAAAAACCCCACTGACATGTCAAAATTCCCTAGAAGTTCTCAGTCATCCTAGAAATTTGAATTAACTCAGGATGACTGGTTAGTGTGAGTATTTAAGTTCTTACCTTATCTTTTGTTAAAGTGTGTTTCTTGACAATTTTGGGTTGATTATTCAGAGTACCAATAGAAGAACAATTATACTGACCAAGATCTGCCTCCTGTACACTTTTACTTTTACCTGTTCTTCCCAAGGGCACAGGTTTTGCAACCTAAGAAATTAGACAGGAAATTAGGAAAGGCAACATGTCAATTTTGTATTCCTTTGCAACCTACAGAAAAGATGAATGTAAGTGGATTTTTTCCTTTATTTTAGAAAACAGTAACCTACATAAAACCAATTAAATGGCCCCTTTAATTGTGATATAAGGCTACTTTCTCTTTTTTTTTTTTAATAATAAACTCACTGTCAGTGTTTCTGAAGGTTCAACTGAAAGCCACAAGGAATAGGAATGATACCAAATTTCTGTATGTAATACAATACAACATAATCTATTCTACTATTGTATAAGCACATGCGTAGCTGTAGATGTGACTTTATCAAAAGGGACACAGGTCCCCCAAAGTCAGTCCCTGGTGCAGCCTGTGACAACAGAGCTGCCACACCCTCCCCCATCACATTACTGGCAGCAGCACATGTCACCTGTAAAGCAAAGTGCTGGCTATAAAGTAATGCCCATCCTCAAGTCAGTGCAGCGACTGCTAAACAGCCACAGAAATCGCTCTCAAACAGAACCCACCAACACATGGGAGCCAGGAAGCACAAGGGCCCAGGTACTCAAAATGCTCTTAAAGCCTTAATTCCCACAGGCATCTGCACTCAGTGCACCAACAAAGATGAAGAATTGGTTATGAAAAAAAATGGTGTTTGGAGAAAAATACATTTTATACAGAAATAAATATTACATTAATTACTCTCCCTTAAATGTAGATGAATAAATGAAGGATGGAAGAAGAACCACTCCCAAAACATACCCACTACTCTCAAATGAAAAGCCCAAGTCCTGAAAAAATAGCTCATGCCTTCAAAGGAACACAGTTCCTCTGCAGCTAATGGAGGCAATCCATAAAATGCTGAGAACACCAGAATAAATAAATTCAAATATCCGTTTTTAAAGTGTCTCATCCTTAGGTAAACATCAGCCCAAGGGACTCAGGTTCTCTAGATACAAACCAATAGGTTAGAATCTGACTCTCTGGACCTCCAGAAAAAAAAAAAAAAAAAAGGCTTGTAATCATTCTATTTATATAAGTACATACTATTAAATTAAGCTAATCTCAGACCTATATATTCTGTGGGTTACTATAGGCATTTGATGCAAATTTGGACTAATTTAAAGGTATATGCACTTATGACATTGTATGCCTATATATATACATATATATATAAAGAAAATCATATAATGAATAAATGGATAACAGTACACATATTTATGGACAAGGTTATATTTTAGGCTTAAATCAAAACTATGTGTATACGGATAAGTATCTTCATAAGGCTATTAAAAACAATCCACTGGAAGCAATAGTTACTTATTACATATTCTGTTTCTTACCCTCTCCTCTATTATAGGAAGTGAAAGATCAATGAAAGGTTCTTTTACAGTTGAAATCTTGAAGAAAAAGAGAAAATGCACTTAAACACAAAGAACAGTATATGGGTTTAGTACATAGCTCCCTTTATTTAATCAATTTATTATCAAAAACTATACAAAAAGCTAATTACTTACAAGATGTATGAAACTACAATGAAGAACTTCTCACTAACCTTTTAAAAAAATTATTAAGTTAGCTCTAATTTTCTTTATAACACCACACAAAACACCAGCATGTAGAGGTAAAGGGCAAGGCCATCAATCTGGGCATGAACTAACTTGAAGCAGTGTGGTGCTCACTCTCTCTGAGCTCCAGATGGATTTTCAAGTGGGCCTCTGTGGTACCATTTTGCAAAAAGCTACCTTTTAGAGTTTCCTGATTCTGGACACTTCTGCACAGGTGTTTGAGCTGTTATGTGGCAAGGACTAATATGTGGTTAATAACAGTTAAGTGACAGGTTCTAACCTCATGCTCTCAGTTAAGATTAAGTCAGTCTTATTGGTTAAAGTCAAAAGCTTTGTTAGATTTTTGACACCATATACTAATTGGTAAAACAAATACAATTACAGAGGAAAAGGGACTTGAAAAAAAACCAACCTCTTTTTTTGTACTGAGGTTTCATTTTGCCATGCATAAGCTGGAAACATCTTGCAAAGCATACCTAAAGACAATCTCTTTCAGCATTTTTCATCTGCCTTTATCACTAAGTTCCTTAGGCTCTCTCCCTTGCTGTTCTTGATTCCTTCCAAAACTGACTTATCTTACCTCTGAAAAGACTGTGAAAAACAAAACCTTAAAAAAGGAAGTAAAAATCATGTTGCATATTTAAGTCACAGCCATGCCATCAATTACTGTCACCATGTCCCTTCTCTTGTATTTGTGACCCCATCTTCCACCTGTGACATTTGGTATGGACTGCAAGCTTATTTTTACCTGTTGAGCAGGGGACTCAGGAATGTTTAGGTTCCAGTAAAGCAATAAATGAGCTCAAAAGCAGGCAGCTCTGGTGACTGACTGCCTGCCTGGTGAGAGATGTTCAAACAGGGGTTCCTCTAAAGTGTTGGTTTGCATGAACAAACACGTATCAAAAATATCTTGCCAGTGCAGGCAAAGGAAAATGAACACTAAACTCTTCCTCAAAGGGCTACAGCTAGCATATTCCCAAGTCCTGTGCAGGCAGAATATAAGAAGCCAGCAAAAATAGATGAGACATGCAAAATACATACAATCTCTATTTTTTATATGGTCAAAGTTCTTCATTGGTACTAGCAGCACACTGAAGAGTAATCTGCACATCACACACAGGGAAGTTTACCTGGCACTGCAGGACTGTACTTAATTTTTCAGATTGATTAATTTACTTAATCTCTATAACATGAAATAGAATGGTTTAAACCAAACACAAATGTAGCATTCAATTTAAAAAGTCATGCAATTAAGATTTTTCTCTGTCAAACTTAAAAGAAAACTATAAGGATCATGGAAAGCATTTATGATGGAATGTCAGTAATATTAATTATGAAAGGAATATACTGTTCATTAGGGTTATTATGTTAATTATAAAAAATACTTCAAAGAAAAAGAAGTAATTTTAGCATTTTCCCACTCATTCTAATTCAAAGTAAGTAATATCCAATTTTCAGGTGTATCCCAGAAGAGCAGGCAGGAGGATTTATGTTTTAAAATACGTGCTTCAAAAATATCAAATAACACTGGCGTGTAACACATATGATTATAGAATTTGGAACCTCCAGCCTTAAGTCAGATGTAAAATCAAGCCCAGTACTTGAATCCTTTTTGAATTCAAAGGATCCCTCTTCTTAGGTTTGGGAGGATAATGCTTTAAAGAAGGAATAAATAATTTCAAATAAGAAACTTTCAATAAAGTCTTGTTTTTACAAACAAACAAACAAGTATAAAATTGGCAACACAATTTTATACTTTCAAGACAATGTAATCAAACCAGTATGTGATCTATTCCACATCAAACCAAATTCCAGAATACCTACATTTTCACATTCCTCACACATGACAGTGCTAGTCAATTCACCAACAAAGATCCTATCTATGAAGTTCATCTTCACACCCTCTCTTCCATATGCTGAAAAAACATTGCCTTTTTTAAATGTGAAAAATAATACATCCAATGCCACACTATAAGTACAACAAAATTCTTTCCAAGATATATTATGAAAGCACAATTTTAAACATATTCAAAATGTTTTGAACACAATACAGTAACTAATACATCACATACTGTGCTATCTCAACATTTAAAAATATTTTAGTGAGAAAGTTCCCTTTTATCCTTCCCTTCCCCATCTTCTGTAACAGAGTAATAATATTGTATCTCTTAAGAAGAAGCTTCTTAAATCTCAGTTTTCTTTTGAATAAATAATATTGCATTGCCTTGACAGAGACACTGGGCTAAGCAGAGAGATTCTCACCCTTTCAAAATGGTTTTTGCAACTATAAAGCTCTAAAACGTAACAAAATCCTTTTCTAAAACATCTTTATGCCTTAACTTTTGCAGATTTGGGAAGGATGACTTACAAAAGATCTTAATCATTAGGACTTAAATCAAAACAAAATCCCCCAAATTAGAACTACTGAATAAACAAACACATTAAAAAAACCCAAAAAACCTCTTCTTTTGAAAAAAACCCACCTTCTTTAGAAACAGCTGCCTATCTTGACTTTGTAATTGTATTTAGAGAGCTCACAGTACCAGTCAACTGACAGAAATCAGTTTTATTTATGGAAAGTGGCCTCTCTGAGTATAAAGTAATTGTGACTATGTAACAAATATAGAGCAGGCTATTTTAGAAAACAAAATTAAATTCTACCTATTATTAAGAGATGGATTAACACTGGGGAGCCTTTCTCTTGGATACATAGATGCAAGTCAGCACACACTAAGCTCTCTACACTCTAGGTACGCACTAGGCGGCACTAGAGTAACACAGAATCAAGTCTGGCCATTACAGCGCTTCAGATCTCCTGCTCCCAATAGGCAGTTCTGAAGAAAATGGTACTTAAAGACTAGTGCAGTTTTAAAAGTTTTCAATAAAGACTTGCATACCTTTGACTTTTCTTCTAGTTTCTTCATCTGCTGTCTTAGTAGTTGGGTTATTGAATGCTTTTAAGATACCAGTTTGTATACGCTAGAAGTAAAAATAAAACCAAGTATTTAAAGTGTAATCATTCTAAAAACTAATCTTCAATGATTAGACTTTATCTTGTCTTATTTCCATAAAATAAACATAATTTAATATTGTAAAACTATTGTTGTTATTCACTAACAATGTCAAAACTACATGAGCTTAACTTTACTAGATAATCACACAAAAATTTCCTTGTCTTAAAAAGGAACCATCATAGGGCACTTCACAGGTTACCAAGAAACTGTGAGATTTTCAGTGAACTAATGCTATCCATTTTTTCCACTGTGAATGGACTTACAGTGATTGACTAGGATACAAAATACTTGGAAGGCAGCTAAGAGTCTTTCACTAGGCAAACTTCATAGTGACTGCATTTGGGCAGTATTTTTTTTTTATCACTCCTGTTTATCACTGCCAATTCCAAAGGTATGTTAGAAAACCTTAGAAGAGAAAGTAACCTTCTTACAAATCCATGTAAATGCTATCAACACTTACTAAATAAAAATCCTAAAAACCACAGCTTTGAAAGAAGGATCAGAAAGAAGCAAATTCATTAATGAGCTGTAGCTGCCCCTCCTGACAGAGAGGGTGCTTCTCCCTGTTATTTCTCAACTGCCTGGAGGTGAAGAGGTATTGTATTCCTGGCAGCAGAACTGCATGGGCTGGTAGAAAAGCACAACCTCTGACATGCTGCAAAGAGAGAAGCAGGAGGATGAATCAAGTCCCCTGACTCTAGCTACCATGCATGACCTGTGCTTTTCCTTTTCCTGGCAAATGTCCTGTCTCTCTGATCCACAAACTCTAGTAACATGTACGAGTCTCCCTTGTTGGTGTGCAAATGACATAATTAAATACTGAAGTCACACTCAGAGCAAAGTACCATTCTAAGAGACAAATACCAAACCTTCTGCAAGCAACTCAAACCATCTGGCTTAACAGGAAAAGATTAATAGATGGCTCTAGTTTCCAGGCAGCAAAGCACACTTCCAAGCCACATATCACTGTAGTGTGAGGATGACAGACAGTGTCAGAGGTTTGGTTTCCAGTTCAGGCACCCATCAGACCAAGTCATACTCCGACCTTATGAGTATGTGACCTGGCTTGTGAATTAACTCCCGCTGCCCCGAGCTCAGCTTTGTTCATCTTAAAGCCAACAATATACTAAAAGGATTAATCAATAGGTAATTCATGAAGTTGAGCACCATAAATGGGTTTAGGGCCATAAGCAACCCTTTTGTTGGGATTAGCGCGTTGAACCATTTATTTAGGTCAAAGAAAGACATAGTCTTTGAATGGGCAGGGTGCTGTGGACAATGGCAGCAGACATTAATCAATTAGCAGCAGGGTTCAGCCACTTCAGGCCCCGGTGTGAAGCCATCTCCAGCCCACATTGCTGGAGACATCAGACGCTATGTCATCTTTATTGTTATATGGCCAAGCTTTCAGCTTGAAAGTCCACTTGTGTACACTTTCAACTTTTTTCCTTGGGAATATGAAGAAGTTCAGCACTGGTGTCAGATAAAAACACAAAACCACACAGAAGAGGCAAAAGTATAGCAGGATTTTTGGTTAGCTCCTATAACTAGTGCAATGTTATGTATTATATGTATTTCTCACCAAGCTAAGGGTTTAAAAACAACTAATCCTGACAGGGATGGGAAGCAGGGATGGCCGGGCTCCTGCCTGTGCCCAGCTGGTTGTCTGCCATCTATAGACCTGAAACATGGGATAATTAAAAAAAAAACAGAGAGAGGGAGGGGGAGAGAGCTTTTACTAGTACTGTCGGTGGCAGAGCACCCCGAGGTGATAAAGATGTGATTGCAGTCATGCACCATTAGGGCAGCAGTGGGATGTAATTGCAGGGCAGGGTGGCACCCACGTCTCTCTGCCTGTTGATGGAGTGGCAGAAATACTACCCAAAAATCACTTTAAATTCTTACCATCTTCCATCACTCTTTTGAGGTAGGTAGTGTAGCTGTCACTGCTCTCTAATAATAAATGATTCAAAAGGCAAATGCTAATGCATGTTATTACAATGATGGCACATCCACTGGTGAAGCTGACAAGAGACTGACTTGAGGGGAAAGCACAAGCACCTCCTGGATAAGCAACTTAGTTGTTGTAATAATCCTGCTTTCTGTGACTCCACCTTTGTCAAGAAAACATAGTTTTCACCTTTTATTACATAAAAATCAAAAAATAAAATAATAAAGCTTCCCTCTGCTGAAAAAACGTATCAACTGTTTTCTAGTTGAAGTCAGCTGCTTCTGTTGTGTGCCGTGTTCAAGGCATCATTTTCTAAGCATCAGTGTCAAGGTTTAACTGTTTCTTCTTGCAGTTCAGTTCTGTTTATAATCAAAAGACCGATAAATATTCGTATTCTGGCAGGATAGGGATTTGTTCAGCTCTACTGTAGCGCCAGGAACCAGGCTCAGACACAACTTTACATCATATCTGTGAGATTATTCAGCTCAGGATCACAACATTCATTGGGTTACTAAATGAAAGGGAAGAGAAGTACTCTGGTCAGTACAAGATTTAAGGACTTCCTTTAGAGGAGGCCTAGAAAAGGCTATTTACCACAAAGGTAAATAGGTATTTATCCATCTGAAAAGAAGTGCCCAAGACTAAGTCAGACAGACTAAATCTGTTATGGTCAAAATAGCAACCAAACACTCCCTTTCTTACATGAACAATGCAGGAAACACAAATAATGAAGGAAAAGAAACAAAAAAAAGTCACACAGGGATATTTTCAATATAACAAACTCCTTCTATACTTCACATACTTGGATGTAGATTTTAAGCAATGAAAAGCAGCACCTTATTCATAAAGCAAGGAGTTCTTCATATTTTCAAGAGACACATGAAACTTTGCAAGATTTTCCCCCCATCCCCCCACAATTTTCAGTGAAATTTTTTTGTTAAAATTATGGGCAGGCCCATAGCTAAAAACTGCTAATTTTTGATCCAAAGCTTTAAAAATTCACTTTGCCAGCTAACACAGAGGTCCTACCTTTACTTTCTTGATGTCTTAGATGTCCTTTTTTTTCCTTCTTTTCCTTTTTTTTAAAGGCAAGCAACTTGGATTCCTAAAGTTATCATGTTCTATCTATCATATTCCTCCTACTAACTGAAACTTTGATTCCAATCAACTAGTTTAACAAACCAACATGCACATAATTAAGTATCTTTCAAAAAACTATTTTCTCAAGATAATGAAAATAGACTCTCCTGCTTCAAGAAATACCTCTTTAAAACATTGGAAACATGAAGAACATTGAAGCAATGACTAGTAGTTCACTTTTAAAAGACACATAAAGACATTACCTTTGTCTCCTCGATCCTGATTGCATCCAACAGATAGTGCAGAAGCTCCTGGCTGTCTTGCTGCTGGAACCCCTTAAATCGAGGAGCCCTATGAAAGGAACAGCAAAGAATTTTAAATTATCTTGAGAGATTTTTAGCAGGACAATGTCAACATCAGACACTTTGCTGGGGTACAAATAGGTACAATCCCTGCAGAACCTCATGGGGCTTTAGGAAGCTCCTGGTGCAGCAGGCAATTTCACCAACAAGGCTGCACTTTAACCTGGGTTGCAGTTTGACTCTATGGAGTATGGCTTGACTAAAACACAGATCTGCCACTAGAGTCTCATCCATGCCAGCAGCCCTGTCCTGACAGAACACCAGTACTACCAGTACCTACACCAGTACTTCTGTACCACCAGACATTCCCAATGTCATGGAAGAGAGAGAGAAAAGATTTTCCAAGTGCTTAACCTCCTTTGTTATCTCACCCTTTTCTCGATTGAGGAGAAATCTCAAACGTGCATTAACAGTCCTTTTAGACCACCAGCAGCACCTGCATCACCCTCAGAAGCCAGAAGAGGAAAAATGTCTCTTTCTGACTACGCTCCCATGTACACTGGTGATCTTTTAGGCAACTGCACAGGGGTAATGTTGCATCAGTTCTGAGACAGCCATTCAGTAGCATCAATCACTACTATTCAAGAACTGTTGAATTCTTTTTTTACTATTCACAGCATCCAAAGGTACTCTAAATATCACATTTTTCAGGCATAGATTACATAGAAATTAGAAAAAAATAAACTTATGAGTACATGGATAGATCCTTAAGGTGACCCTTAAGGACAGATCCTTCTTACCACAGCCAGAAGGTTCCTAATAATCAGTTTGAATCTTCAGGATCTTGCAACCCCAAAGGAATGAACAGTATTCACTATTAACATGTCTCTCTTCACATTAAGTGTAACTGACTGGCCAAACTATACCTGTCTTTCCATGTAGGTTACCCTTTAGATCTTTAATTACAATCTTGAACTACTTAATCTAAAATGAGATTCCACAGAATCATAATGAGTTGGAAGAGACCATTGGAGGTCACCTAACCCAACCTCCCTGACCAAGCAGGGTCCCCTAGAGCAAGTTATTCAGGATTGCAATGGGTAGGTTTCTGAATTTCCAGTAATGCCACCAAATGGCAGCTGTGATTCTTGCTGCAGACTGAGGTGAGCACATGCAGGCCTAACCATGCTCACCCCTTCCAAAACGTTGCACAGGGGACAACTGGATTAGCATAGCTCAAACAGGAATTTTATCAAACTGGCAGAGCAGCCAGAAAAACCAACCACTCGCTCAGCTCCTCAATTTTATTTAACACACATTGAACCAGTTTTCACTCTGAGCTGTGGATTGCATGCTATGGCTAGCCAGTACACAGAGCTGCAAATACACATTGGTATTTCCCCTGGCACAACCATCTCACTTGCCCAGCAGAGCTTTTCAGCTGTTCAGGGTTCTGGAGGGTTAGTGAGGCTTCCATCCCACTCATACACTAAAGCTGCTCAGATTTGCCTTACAAGTTTGTGTTGATGGACAGGAGAAATTAAAGGTGATAAGAAAACACCCCAGATGTGCAATGTACCTACAACAGTAAAATGTAAAGCTGGGCAAGGTGTCGAGATGCCAAGTTAGGGCTCAGCAGCCACGGGCACCCTGCAGGCAGGGGTGACACAGGGGTCTCGGCTGTGAACCGCTCCCCGCAGGCACTTTGGGGTGTAACTGGAGAAGGACTGAGGGTGACAACTCAGATAGATAAGGTCAATGCCTAAAATTAAGTGGAACAAATCTGGACCTGCATATGCAAAACAACATGTTCATGTTTACAAATAAGATACTTTCACATTTGCACTTCATATCCAGTTTTTGAGACAAAGTTGACAATATCCCTAGTTAAAAATTATTTAATGATGCTACTGTACTGTGAGGCTTACTATAAAATCTGGAATCAGTAGAGAGGGTGACTTTATTAAGCCTTCTTTTGAAAGTGAATTTTTTTTCATGAGCAAGTCAACCTCAAAAATTAATTTCAAATTTAAAAAACTGAAATAATCTTAAAAATTAAATATTTTGTTTAATATTCCCAATATGCCACCTTTTCTTCTATTAAAATCACGTTTTATTTCTAACAGATTTGATTATAAAGTGCAAATACTTTCTGAAAAGTACTGAACCCTTATTTTGGTTCCAATAAAACATTCAATATACATTGAAAAAATTAATAATATAGGTAGCTGCATGCACGTTGGCATGCATGCACAGTTTCACTTTTCAATTCACCAAAACAGTTTTCTCTCACTGAATGTCCAGGAATCTGAAAAAACCCAGATGCCAAAATCAGTTCAATTCTGAGAAATCTGGTTAGTTAGCCACAGTATTATCATTAATTTATGAGAAATTTCTTGTTTTTCTGAGGCAGTGAGAACAAATGAGTATATTCAGCCCATCTCCTCCAATACAGGCACATTAATATCTCCAGTATAGCAAGAAAACCCTCCACATGTACATGTTCTGGATCCTGGTACTAATAGGGATTTTATTATTTTTTGGCAACAAAAGCAGGGTCTTTTCAAGAGACACTATAATAATAGGGAAGAAAAATTAATAATTACTTGACAAAGGAGCAAGCAAAAATTCTATCCTTTTTACAGGAGTGTTTTTTTTTTTTTCACTGCAGAGACACCTCAAAGAACAAAATCTTCAATGCAATTCAGGAAAAAGCCCCACACATACTTTTTGATACTGCAGTGTAATCTCCCACTGATGAGCACAGAAAAATCATTTCAGGTGCAAATTAATTTACTAATTTGTATTTCAAAGTAAAATAATTTACCTGCATGTTCCACACATTTTCATTCGCTTAAATTAGAGAGGAGGACATCAACTCAGCCATGGAAGTTTTTCATTTTGGTTTGTTTTGGATTTTTTTCATTTTATTAAAACACAGTGCATTTACAAGTACAAGATTATTTAGGCTTCTCAGGGCCTCTAAATTTATATGCCTGATTTTAATGGAAACATGGATGATGGGAATGTAATAGCCACCACTTTAAAGGTGAATTGGCAGGAAAAATGACTTGTAAAGATTCCCTGTAAGGTTGAGTCATTTACTTGGACTGACAAATTATGTCATTGTTAACACTGATTAGAATATATTTAATCCATCATTCATGTACAAAGCATGCTATGTAATGTTGCATATAATTCTAAATATCACATGTTTTGTGGAAAAATATTTGAAATTAGCGCATTTGTTTTGGGGGG
>VZRH01000782.1:481272-491498 GCA_013397555.1 Urocynchramus pylzowi | reverse complement strand
GGGGGGGGGGATGGGACCACAAGAGGAAACCGGAAAATAACAGTAAGAAGAAAGGAGGGATTTTTACACCTCACAATGCATTTACTGGAAACTTCCTACACTTATAAACCAGTATGAGAGAAGAAAAAGGAATTAATCCATGCTGATACACAGAAATCTGACAACTAAAAGATGTGTGCTCTCGTCTCCTTGAAAATATGCTTCAAGCAATATCCTTGGCAAAAGTGGGGGACTTGGAGATGGTTGGTTGAGTTGACCGCTCACAGATGTGCTGACATATGGAAGCCAGTGCCAATGCGATACAACCTGTTGTACAGTGTCAGCAGGATAATGACAGAACAGGTTGAACTCCTGCTAATGGCCATAAGTGGTGAAGGACAACTGTGACATCTTATCTACTAGCCTCTCGCTGCTCATCTGGAGACCAGTTATAATTGCTTGACTGTCATTTAAAAAAATACTTTGCAAGATGATCTACTTCCTAGAATGCTGTAATAACAAAAACTACATAGTAACATAGTATTCAAAAAAAAACCTAATAGTTTTAATTCCTATATTATATTCATGTGAGGGAAATTAAGCTATGCTTTAAAAGCAGAACTGGGATCCAATTAAAGTCATTAAATCATACTGCACAGAGCTGACATACTTTTACTGTCTTTAATAAAAACCTTCTCCAAAGTCATCCTTTCAAGAATTACTATCTTTGTGCAGAAGATAGCCTAATACCTTGGAAAATTTTAGAAGCAGCAATAAGCACTTGGAAACAGAAAACAGAAGATACTATTTGATTTCTTCTGTAAGGCAACACGCACAGGAATCCTGTAATGCAGCACATTACACGACAGAGTTCTACTTAGGAGGAGGTGCTTGGGAGGAGCCCAGCCAAACATGGGCTTGCCTCCACATGTAAGTAACAGATAACACCAAGCACAACTGAACTATCTCAAGGGCATGGATAGACAGCACTTAGCTCTCCATTGGATGTACTGGCTGATTTATTTCACCTTCTTTGTCTCACCTTCCCCCAAAAGGGAAAATGAGATACCTCTACTTTCTTGCAATGCACCAGATCAGTTCTTTCTTCCTTTAAGTCCTGCTAAGATTTCCAACAGCACTCTGCTCTGACAAAAAGTTCCATAGGTTAGCCCTATAAAATGCTAAAAAAACTCTTTTTTTTTTTCCCCTGTCTCTAAATCTATTGCCTTTCAGTTTTACAGACAGCTCCTTGAACTCTTATGAGGGCAATTAAAGAAGTACAGCTAATTTATCGTTTGTTGTCTTCTCTTGCTGTCATGTCTTCTTTTCATGTTCTCTCCTGCCTGAACTCCCAATATTCAAGTCCCTGCTGAAATAAAGGCTTCCTATTTTTGTTACTCCTCCCTAAACTCTTTTAAAACCCTAAATTCATTTGGGTTAACCCAAATGGAGAATACACTGCCAATGTATCTAATAAAATTACTGGTTTTCTTCTTCATTTTGTCTATAAACTCTGCTTACACAGTTCACCAACACCACACACTGAAAATACTTGTATTCTCCAAAATGCTACACAGGTCTTCCTTCTGAGCAGAAGCAAACATAAAGCTCAGAAACATGTACAGATGATTGCTGCCAACACACACTTTTATATACACTTTGTCTACTTTGCACTCATAAACTTGTTCCTAAAATTATGAAAACTCTGACAAAGTTTGCTGAAAAAAAAAGACATCTAGAGACTGTAATCTCTCAACTACTGCTGCCCAGAGAAGCTGTAATCTCCTCTGTCAGAGCTCCTCAACATGACGCAGCACCACCAGCAAGGCACATGGAGGCATTACAAGGACACAAAATAATTCCTAAGTACTGGTCATGGAAACAAACTGTGTGTGCTGCTGCTATTATACTTACATGGTAAAAATCAAAAGGGAAAATAAACAAGAAAAAATCTTTTCTAAGATTATTTTTCAATATCTTCTTAGATACAGGAGTATTATTTAAAAAGAAAAGGCTCAAAAAGACTCCTTAATGAGAAAAATCCTGTTTCCTTTATCTCTCATATCTTGTATAACATTACCTTAGTTTTCCTTAGCATTTCCTCTCAGAAGTGATTAATGGGGAATTGCTTAGGTTTCCCCTCCAAAACTATTGTTCTGTTAACATTAACAGTCCTAACAACACATGACCTCCATTCTGCCAGTCCCATCTCTGCCTTCAGTTCTACTTTCTGCACATGAGAACATGAGAAGGAAGGATGAATAATGGTCTTTGAAGAATAAAGACCTGTGTAGATTTTGTGAACACCAATAAGATCTTTGTTAGGGAAGTATCTTTTCCTGCATGGTAATGTAGCAATAATATACCACTATTAATAATTATTTCATGAAGGTTTGAAGCAGCTAAATTCTGTAACTCCTGTCTGGATTTATCACTTACATGCTGCAACATTTACTCGCTACACAAAACTAAGCTTTCTTCCACCAATAAAATTACTCAATCATAACAAATAAAGGAAATAAAATTTATGTCCTCTTAATACATCAGTGTTGCGTTAGTCACTAAGTCTCCAGATAAGTCAGAAGTCTGCAGTCCTGATATTCAGCATAGTGGAAAACCAACAGAAGGGCCCTGTAGCTATGCTCACAATCTGTCCTCGCAAAACATCTGACAGCTGCAACACTAACAAAATTAACAGTGGATGAATTAGTACCAGACGCTAAACAGTTGCTATAGAAAGACCCATCCACGTCTTTCTTCTTCTCCCCTTCTTCAACCTGGCTACTCCACCACTTGATAAAATTAACACTTGGTATCATTTTTTTCTTTTATTATTTAATTAAAAAAAAAAAAAGCACCACAAATGTCCTTTCATACACAAGATTATGAACTTCACACCATGATCTCCTCAGACTCTTGAAGAAGCAGCTTGCAGTTGAAAATGACTGTGTTCCAGCTCTCTTACTGCTTTTGAGCAGTGAACGTGTATCCCCTTGCAGGCTTTGGGATCCCACTCAGGGACAAGCCAGAGCTGCAGCTGAACGAGGCAGTGTTTGCACCCTTTTCTATCCTATATTATCTGTACAATCTCCTTCATAAATTCTTTACTGAAGAAAGGTATGGTGATATACTGGAAACTTGCACTGAGACAGCAAGATGTGTGATGGGGAAAGAATTAATTTATAGAAAAAAAAAAAAAAAAGAAAAAGAGATTGCAACTGGAGTCAGCAAACCTCTATGTACTATATATAAACCCAAAATATTACTATCAGAACAGTAATGCCCTTCCCCATGTCCTTCTTCCCAGTAGCTGTGTCAGTGTAGTTCTTCCTTTTACACATTCATCCTGTCAATCTCTTTAGGAAACTTGTTGTTTGAACTTTGCTTGTTGAATAAAAAGAGTTTGTGCTAATGTAATATGAAGACCACAGGTAGTGCCTGCCTCTAGGATTACTTCATTAACACGATCTCTTGGCAGCAGTCAATAAGTAGTTTTACAGAGAACACTGCAGTAACACAGACTTCTTCCTAGCTGAAACTCCTGCAGTCTTGCCCTGCTCTCTCAAGCTAAGGTGGGCTTCAAAACATGTTTCACATATTTTTTCCCTTCAATCCTTAATATTAACTGTGAGAATCTACTATTGTTATTTAATAATTTTCCTTCCATTTCTCAGCCAAATTTAATTCTTACACTCACATTTTTTGAGAGTCTCGAAACACAAGGAGAAGTGAGAAAACAATATAGCTTTCTTCCCTATATATTTTTCTTCCAGGTAGATAATACTAAACAAATAACACTGCTGTTTGGCTCAAAAATGCTGTAAGGTAACTTTACACACAGTTCCTTTCACAACTTCAAAGAATCAAAAGGAAGACAAGTACAATAGAAAAAATATAATATTTCATTTCTGAAGCTGAATTTTGAGGATAAAGAAAAGGCAATGTCTTATTTCTTCACAGAATTAAATTGTCCCTGCTCTATTCTAAAAGCTTTTGTTTCTTTCTACCATATTTTAAATCCATTCCTGCTCAGTAAGGTTGTCCTGGAACTCCATGGTAGGAAGTTGCAACTTTCCTCCTAACTATCCTGCTGCAGAATGCTTAAAGTTCCATGCAGTAATACTTTAGCAAATAAACTATCATGCAACATTATTCTTTTTTAAATATCGGATTCATATAAATCATCCTTCAGTTACTCTGCTTCTTTTACTAGTAAGTCAATATTTAAATATTCCTATCAACTTTTAAGTAGGTCTTCTACAGGTGTTTTTAGAAGCAAGATTGTTTGCATCATAATTGAAAGTACCTACAAAGCACCACTGTAAACATTTTCCACACCAAGAAACAGGAGTTTCTTTAGGGCTTGTAAGCTCTTTGCAATCTGGAGCCATATGCCATTTCAGTACTGCTTCAAGTCCTTACTTGTTAGACTCTTTTTAATTTTGAATTGATGCCAAGGTTAGACATTATAGCAGAAGTTTTCCATTTAAAACCTTATTATTTTTTGCAAAATACCTACATACACTTTGTAGTGGTAGCACAGCTTTATGCTAACAAACAACAAAACCTGGAAGGTAGTCCTATTTTCTTCAGTTTTACTATGCCCTCTTCTGCCCCCTCACACTCAGTTTGGAGCCTGTTGAATGCCCATGGTTATGAACTGGGCCACACATTACACAAGAGTAGATACAACCCTGGCATGCAACAAGGAGTCCTTCAACATGAAGAAGCTGTTTTCTGGACTGCCTAGTAAAAATCTAACAGTTTCTTTAGAAAGGACAGCAGACATTGCACACTTAGAAACACATCACTGGAAACTAAAATTTAAAAAAAAAAAGTGAAATATGAACTTGAGGACACAATACATACTTTTGACAAAGCTGGCTGAACAGCACTTTGGGAGACAGAGGACCTTTTCCAGCCTCCCTCATGCTGTGAAGGAACAAGAACATTGCTGAAGTCAAAGGTCCTGGGCTGGACAGGTTTACCACCAAAGGATCCTTCAAAAACAAAGGTAAATTACACATCAGATTTCAAAAGTAATGACACAAGACTTCTTTCAAGTTACTAGATACATGATAAAAGAACAATGTAACTTTCAGTCTTAAGAGTCTGCAGGGTGGTTTTTTTAAAATGTTGATGTCACCCATTTGATTAAAATACTTTAAGAGCAGGCTTATTATTTAAGGAGTAATAGTTGCAAAACCAAACAATTCTTGGTGGTAACCAATAGCTCTGGAAACAGGCATGTCAATGAGCCAGTCTGGTTCTCACAAAAACGGGCAACCTTTGTATTACCTGCTTTGCTCTTACCCCCACATGCACTGAAATTCATCTGGAGAGACAACCCAGGTGACCACCTCCATGGGCCGGCATAAGATTGTGCTCAGTGGCTCTCTGCTACTCAACCCTAGGAATGGGGCATCCAGCTTCTCTGATCTGTGAGCCACACCCTGAAACTTCCATGCATCTGACAGCCACAAAAACACAACCTGTTCCTCCACAAACCAGGTGCTGTGAAGGTACTAGCAGTGGTTCACAGGAAGAGCTGATGGCAAATCCCACATATGCCCTGTGGCACTGGGAGACAGGCACAGGGTGCATCCTGCACAGCCCCTCTTGGTATGATGTTCAGCCTGGCCAGTAGGTTCTGGGTCTGGAAGGATCCAGCCAGCAGCCAATCAAGCCAATTTTAAAGCAGAATTTTAAAGTCCTGCACTGCTTATACACCACGTGTCACAACAACCACAGACCACCATCTCTCCCTAAAGGTTCCATGCTCCAAGGTTCCTATGTGCCCACAGCACTCCCTACTAGCTGGCCTGACTCTCAGAAAAACAGAAGTGCCAGATAAACACTTGGAGAGGGCACCTCGTCCAGAAAGCAGATCCACACAAAACGTAAGCAATATGGATACACACAAATATAAAGTATTTGCTTTATAAGCACTATCAAGAGGTGGGAAAAGGCCCTTACCAAGCTGCAGGTTTCTACATTGCTATTAGTTAGACTACTGCAGCCCTCTTATTCAATGTCAAATTCTGCACTGGCATACAAAGACCAGAAAACACAGTCTTTGCTCCGAAGACTTTATTTACATTGTAAGCATTGTCATGAAAGGAAAAATAAATCTTTCAACCTTATGGCTATGCAAGCTATACATCAAGCATAAGCCAATACCCCGCTGGCTTGCTAAGCCTTCAGGCAAAAACAAGATCCAGACCTCTGTTGTGGCTCAGGATAACTTTGTGAAACATGTTGCTGCTCTGAACTGCCACTGGAGGAAATAAAGACAGCAGTGCAGTGAATTTCACACCATTCTCGCCTGAAGAAGCTATGAACATCACCTACAGCAACACAGTGAAATCATCATCATTTCAGAGCTATCTGAAACAGAATACCAATCCTCTAGCCTCATTGCCACCAGAAAGCTCACAGCAAACAGCAGGAAAAAAAGGAAAAAACTAAGAAAAATTCCTCTGTAAACTGTTTGCTTTCTTAAACTCTGCTGTAAACAGCAGAGGGAAAGGGGTACTATCTTTATTGCCAACAACATACAATGAAACCCCCAGTCTCTAAGACATGACTGGAACAGCAGAATATTCTTTGGATAATAGCCACAGGAGACACTTTCCCATATGCCTGCAATGAGCTTGAGGACAAATTTGCTCCTCACTGGAATTTTGCTTCTCTCATTTTAATCCCCTGGCCTGTGAAGCATATAATAAACTTTACAGACCTTATCAATGAAGGGCAGGGATGGACTGGAATAAAATATTTCACAGACACTTTATACAGCCAAACAGACTATTTCCTGTATCATACATTCATACTGAAGAAATTAAATGCAAAGTAAAAATAAGCCAGAGGCTCTTTCTTAAGGCAAGGCATTATTTGATACTTCAGCGTCACAAAATGTGAAAGCAAGTAATTATTCCTCCTTCTCCAGGGCTGAGTAATGATTTCTGTAAAAGAAATCAGTTCACAGGTAACGTAAACCCACTGAACAATTATAATGTGAAAGAAATGGGAGAGTAACAGTGTGCCTTTAATGAAGATGTGATTTCCCATCCTCCAGTTTCTTCCCACATTTTCCCAAATTTGTATTTCTTAGTGCATACTTACCAATTGAGAATCTGAAGTATGACAAATTTTTAATTTTGTTCCTTTCTCCTTTATCTCATACATCAGTTCATTTAGTACATGAGTCTGTGCCAAGTTCTTAAAAAAAAACCAAAACAAAACACCATGGGAAACATGCTGATTGTTCAATTAAAGAGTTTCTTTAGTTATATATTCTAGATTCAGGGGTAGACCAAACCAGATACACTTTATAACGTGTAACTGAGGTTTAGATCCGACCACTAGAAAGAGCAATAAAAAAATCACTGATTTGACTGTTTCTAAAATTGTATTTATTTTTTTTTCTGTAATTTCAAAACAGTACACTAGTAACAACTTTTTAATTTATGTTGAACAACAAGATTTTTTTTTTAGGATGAGGACATTATTATCAGAAACCATTTGCCTCTTTTAAACTCTGCAGTCCCTCTCACCATGCCCCATGAAGCACAAAGGCTTTGGCACAATTAAAAGCATTACCCTTCTGAATTTAGGAAAGAAACCAACTCAACATATCTCAGCTTTCTTTATTTTTGGTCAACTCTGACAGCAGATCACTGAGGCTTCAACGATGCCCTAAGTATGGACAGATAATTTGCAGTTTTACTATCTGTTTGATGAGTTTTGCAATCAACATCATAAACTCAAGGTAAGGTGTGCAGTGCAGAACACCTTTGTAGCAGTTTTCTTTCACTTGTTCACTCCCGTCTGCAGACATAGAGATGTCTCTGCTCAGCTGACAAGCAACAGGATGGTGCAATATAAAACCCACTAAGGCTGCTGCTTTTTCTGAGGATGTTGGATTGGTTGTACACTAAACATCAACAGATGTGTATTAGTATAGCTCATTCGTCTTAATGTAGTCAGAAAAAACCCATAATCGATAAAAGTAATTTTATAACTGTATCCATTGTAGAAGTTTAAATCATCCCAATGAATAATGCAGACATTTACATTACGCACACAGTGCCACTATCCACATCACCAGTATGGTAGATACCCTGCATTAGTCATGACTAATAATGTTGAACTTCAAATAAAACCATATGCTGCAGTACAACCCACACACATATGCAGTGTGTAAAACACTTGGCATTTTCACTTGTTTCATTACTGTGCAAAATGCCAGTGATCCAGGAATTCTTTTTATTATAACAGGAAACACTCCTTGGATAGCAAGGAATAAAAAGAATTTGAAAAGGACTTTCAGAAAGCAGAATGAAGACTCGTAATAGTCAAAACCTTTTCAGAAGCCCACAGATTATACAGACTTAGTATCTCTGAAATCTGTTAAGAGAAAGTGGCATAATCTTTCCATCTTACCTGCATGACAGCATTAAAAAAGCAGGTATTTCCTAAATTATTTATTCCTTTAACTGGAACTGATGCACCATTACCAGAGCTTTTTCCTTTCAGTATTTCACTTGTTTCACTGTTTTCTTCACGAAGACGTATGATTTTTGATGAACCTGTAATTAAATTATAGATTAATATGACCACATCCTTCTATTATTACGTTTATTAATTCTAATATATGTGGAAGATACCTTGATAATACTCTAAGCTGCTGTACGCAATCTTAAAAACACCAAAAACCCAAAAAACTAGACATCAACAGATAAAGCTGTGGGGGGGTAAAGAAATGCCTTCAACAACTACATATATCCAACAAAACCTTCCATAATGATCATACTGTCCTATAAGACTGTAACTTCCACAATTAGACAAGAAATAAAAAAAAGTCAAATAACTTAGTTATAAACAATAGGCTGCTGAGATAAATGTTCATTATATACATTAGAAACACCACCCAAAGGCTGCTTTTTGGTGCATTTGAAAGGAGGAAGCCAAAAGTTACCACTGAACGCTGCAAGTCTTTATCAACTGTAGTGTTCTGTTCCAATTGCCTTGTCAACAGCCCAACTGGACTCATTATCCCTACATTTGCTCCTCAGCTCACCTCCCTTTGTCACAGCCTGAGGAATTACTAATGCAATCCACATACATACAATGCTAGTGTTTTAATTTCAAGTAACAAAAAATTGATAAAACTATGCTATAACATCCACATAATTCCTTGTTTCCCTTATTATTTAAATAGATGAGAGGCAGCAAAGTTAGACAGTCATTAACTTGTAGCCTAGAGGTAATGGAAAGGACTTGAGATAACAATATTTAGCCTTGAATTCTACTAGCAACTTTCATACTGTCATGGTTGCAGGACTAAATGTGAACATTACTGACATCTGCAGTGTCTTAAATATTGATTAACAATGCACGTCAATGTAAACGAGTTATGGACTTAATAGATGCCAAGAACTGTGATGCTACAATCTCTGTCTTGACATATGAATTCATGTATTTGTTCTAATGAGTTTCACATTGAAGTCTCATTAAAGTGTTCTTGAAAAATAACTAACAGACCTATTTACGTTAATGAAATTCTCATGCCAAAAGGTTCTTTTATGTACACTCCGAAATACCTTCTTGCTTAGAAAATGAAAAAAAATATAATTAAATAAAAAAGAAGTCATTAAAATATCTATTGTATCTGGCAACAAGCTTCTGACGCAGTCTGCCTGCACCCTACAGTGCCATTGAGGCGCAACTATTCTTCCAAATTGTATCCGAGTTTTTCAAAACAGAGTTAGAAGTGCTTTGCTGTTTAAAAACATTTTTAAATGTTCTTGTTAACAGTGCTTACACAGCTTTAAATTACTCTCTTTTCCACTCAGGTGGAAAATTAAGACAGTACAAGGGCAAAGTAAAAGATGGACTTCTCCTTGAAAAAGCAGACAAAGTGGTTTTGACTATAATAAACAACAAGCAAGCTGCTCACACCCTTAAACAGTCACTGTTTTATGGGCTACATGAAGCAACACCTTTTAACTGGCATGCTTAGAAGGGGAATGCTACAGTGTCTGCAGCTCATCCACCCACAGAGCTTCAGAACAACCACAGCATGGGAACGGGAGCTCCAAGTTATCTGCAACCCAAAGGCACTGCTCTCTCTCAGAAGTTTAATAATATAACTGGAGATGTTTTCCCCTCAGAGAAGTGGGCCATCCAGAGTAGTGCTGGGGGAAAGAGATGGTTAAAAAGAGGAAAAAAAAAAAAAAAAAAAA
>VZRH01000782.1:462908-481212 GCA_013397555.1 Urocynchramus pylzowi | reverse complement strand
GGTTAAAAAAAGGAAAAAAAAAAAAAAAAAAAGATAGAAAAAAGAGCCAAAATTGTGGAAATAATTTGTGTATTAGTATACCACAGTTGTTGCATTTATCCATCGGCATTCAAAAACATCTGGGACAGCATCTTAAAGTAAACAATGTTCACAGGGCCATCTGGACAAAACTGCAGGCAAAAATTAAAGCATAAGCATATGGAAAAGCAGATTTTTCTCTTCCCTTCAGCAGTACAGGATGACAAATGTCAAACCTAGATCTGTCCACGCTTCACTGTGCTATGCTTTGCAGCACCACCTGGCTCTCCTTGCACAGCCACCAAATATGGACAGCACTGCCACAGCGGACCATATCTGCAGGGCAAACTCGATAAAAGCATTTCACTTCATGGTTAAATGGCAGCTTCACACAAGTAGCAAGGTTCCATTTGCTGAACCTTACATACAAATTATTTAAGGGAGGAAAAACAAAGCCGAAGCATCCAGCTTTGTAATAAGAACTGGATGAATACGCAATTACAAAACACAAGAAATGAGAACCAGACATCAGGTTGCCATGAAGCTGGATAATTAGGAGGATATATATATATAGGGATTATGTATAGGGACAAGCAGAAGTAGTAGCAAACTGGAAAAATGCCTGGATGTTGGTATCAAAGTTAGGAACCTCCTTTCATTCAGAAGGTTTTAATTACTGCCTTTTGATTTCTTAATAATTTTAAAAACACCATCCACATGACATTTTACTATGTTTTTTGTATCTGTGAAAAACGCCTGACAGAAATGTGCTGCTTTATCATTACAAACATTACCTGCTGCCTTGCTTATAGCACACAGATATTTTTAAGTGTATCTACAGAGCCAGAGGAGGGACAGCAGTTTTTAATTTAGCTCTGCTCAATGTCCCCGGCTCAGTGATAAATGACAGACAGGCCTGAAGCTGAATGTTTACTTGACATGTGAAGAGTTGGTCAGTCTTAATAGAACATGCTGGTAATGACTGTGATAGCTAATACTTCTACAGATTGGGGCTGGAGGGACCTTCAGCAAGATTAACCCAAGGCTACAAGCCTTGATGTTATTAATCAAAAAGCTAAAATGTAATTTTTTAAAGTGAATTTGCACTGAACAACTGTTTCATGGACCCTTGCTGACTCAATCTCGCAATCCTGCAATTTAACAGGCATGCTTTTGGGTATGAAAAGTGACTTTTAAGCCAGTATATGCACAAGGATCCCACTGAAATCAAAATGGCTGTGATCTGCAGCTGCCCACAAGGACCTTCAGCTCCTGGCCTAACAGAATAAAAGAAGTAGTCCAAGTCATTTGTCCACATGAAGTAATATTTATTATAAAGGACCTTGTTCATATTAATGAGAGCAGGATGGGTGAAAAGCACAGAAGTAATTAAATTCAGACAGATTTCTGTCGTTAGTTAACTCATCTTTTAGAGAATTGGCATGGTGACCATTAAGCTCTCTGCCTTTCTCAGGTAGTGTGGACATCTGAACTAGGCAGGCCTGTCCATCCCCAGCAGGGACAGAGTATCCCACTGTGCTTGGGACTCGCATTCAGACCATGCCCCTCTGTCAGACTCTTCCTGCTGTTTTGAAAGAGGTGATCTTTCTGATGCAGCCATACAAGGAAAACTCTCACCTAAGCTGTGCCTTGATCATCAGAACCTTCTCTTCCTTTGACAAAGTGTATCTGGCTGCACAGACACTCTACTTGAGCACTCTGCCAAAACCCATTGCCCAGCTCTCCATCCAGATCATCACACCCTACTGACCACCTCTCCATAGGCACCAGTTCAGTGCCCACCTCTGGTCCCATGATATCCACCTCCAACTCTCAGACAGCTGCTTCTGTACATAGGCACAGCCTCATGCTTGGCAAAGCTTCCCGACACCACCCTGCTCTCCCCAATGCTAGAAAGCCCCCTTCCCACCAGAGCCCTGCAAAGAAGGGCAGCAGAAGCTGCTCCTCAGCTACAGCTCTTGCCTGCAAAGCACCCTTTTCTTGCTGCTCTTTTCTTCAGCTTTTCTTGTGCCTGCCCCACTCACCTGTGGTCTCATCCCATAAGCTCTCTGCAGGCAGGGAACACTGCTTTGTCCCACGGCTGCTCAGCACCAGCCTCATGGGCAGTGACTGAGATTCCTAAGCCAAACATTAGCATAAACAACGATTCATTCCACAAAGCAGAGCTTTTACTGCACCAGGTGGACAAAAACACACGGTGCTGACACATCCGTTTGCAGAAGGAAACTTATTGTGGGTTCCCGATCAATTTGTTTTGCCAGCATTTCAAACATTCGCAGCACACAAGGGCTTCTGTACTTCTGTCTTTGCTGAAACTGAGCACTGTCTGGGGGTGCAGATGGTATGAAAGCAAGAAGATAAATGACATCAAGGTTTTTTTTCAGCCAGGGGAGTAAGCACTGTTGCTCATCTTTCCAATGCAACTTTTTTTTTTTTTAATTAAAAATAAGGGTTCCAGGAATACACACTTTTATTCCAAGGTCAAGCCTTTTCTATTGAATACAACTCTGGTACTTCAGCTGAAGGTCTTCACACTAAAAGCAAGGTTAACAGACTGCCTTTCTTCTACCAAGTTCTCATCATGCTGTATTATGAAATGCTACTAAATTGTCTGGCATTCCTTTTTTATTTAAAAAATTTAGATTTTTTTTTTCAACACTGTACAACAATGGGAATCCAACCTTTAGAAAAACAGTCTGGTTTTCTTCTGAAATGATCACTAGCTTTACATTTTAAAAGCCCAATTTCTCTAGCAGTGTTACAACCCTACCAAATCAAATATTATAAACTGTAATTTTATTTCTCTGAGTCTTGCCACAATGTTATAAACTATAAAAGACATCTGCACAGTGTGGAAGAGCAACCTATTCAAGGACTGCTTTTGATCCTCTATGCTCAGATGACTTGTGTTACACCTCACGAGTAAGTAAGTACATGGACAGGAAAGTTAAGAATCTATAGTTAAAAATGACTGAATGTCTAAAAAACTTTTTGTCAGTGATTCAGTTTTCATTCCTTTGCAAGGAGCTTACTAGCAAGTAAGCAAATTTGAAGGAAAATTTCTGACCAGTAACAAAAATGTCTTTTTAACAAAGTGTATTTTCAGATTCAGAGAATCAACATAATCTGTTCTGTTTTGCTAGTTAATTTTAAGTAGATAGAATGGTCTTCTATGACTCTGAACTACATGTAAAAGTCACTTAAGAAAGAACATAATTTTTTTTCAATATGATCCTTCGTCAATTGCTAATATCCACAGCAGAATGCAAATCTGCAAAGTTATTAATCACACTACCTGTTTTTCCATACAAATCTGCAACTCTCACATGTACTGTAAAATTATATCTATTTTTATACATTAGTTACAGCTATTAAAACAAAAATCCAGTTTCTAACTTTTATTTACTGGCAAATCCAGGCAGCTAAACTTACTAGCAAAACCTCACTCCTCTGCTTGCCCCTCCCAACAATAAATTTAACTACAACATTCGAGAACATATCTTCTTCCTTCCCATTCTATTGCCATACAAACCAATTTAATTAACTGCTCTATAAAAAGTATGCAATCTTATGTTTCCACCAACGCATAATTTGGCTTTTGTAAAGGAAAATACGCATAAGATTCACTTTTAAGACTGCAAAACAATTTGTTTTCTCCAGTAAATGAGCAGACACACAGATTGCAATGTCTCAGCATGGTTCCTGTGTACTACATGTGCATTATGTCCATGTGAAGCTCACAAGTGTGCCACACAGACAATACTGCACCTGCCTTTCTGTGGCAATCATCACGGCCTGCTAACCTTCTCCACAAAACAAATTTCTGGGTGGTACACCCTAGAAAGCAATCTTGCTTTTTTCTTCCAGCTTGTGCCCAACATGACCTCTTAACCAAACAGACTCCTCTAAAAAAAAAGGGCAAAAAAAAAAAGAAAAGAGCAGGCATTGCTGGGTACAACAAACCATAGGATCAGATGTGAAAATCACACAGCTGCAAGCATTCTTTTGGGAACCCAGCACTGGGATTTATCTCAATCGCTTAATGTAATTACAAAAGTCAGTCATGTAGTAGTAATGTAATTTGCACATTTTTACAGCTGAAGTGAAGTTGAATCTTTATGAGAGGCCGAGTGAAAAGCAGGGATCCTGCTGCCACACTATTCCACCACATTAGTACCAAATGACAAGCATTTTGCTTTTGTTTATTTTCCAAGATGCATTAATTAGGAAATCCATATAAACCTCTCTCACATGTTCAACTGATCATTTTATCTTTAAATGAATCCTGCACTTTTGAGAACTGAAAAAAAAATCCTAGCAGCCCTCATTTGCTACTTAATCCATGTTCATACTGCATTTCTACAGTAATTTCTACACAATGCTATTTGAATTTTAATGATGCACCATGCCAACCAGTTGTTACAACAGAAAGAAATCCAGACGTAGGATGAATTCTTGTTACAGTGCCACATTCTGCTATGAGAGCTGTCTTCACTTTGACTGCTTTTTTACACAGAAATAGAAAAGCAGTGGGTAAAAAAGCACAAGATTGATTTTTAAGCAAGAAATATGAATTAACTGTCAGTTTTACACTACTTGTTTTTTACAAGTTATTTTTCATTTTTTCTAAATTAGCTTGTGTTTTTAAGGGGTGAATACACAAAATAAGTTTTAAAAATCTACACCAACTAATAATTCAAAGAATGATAGCTGCACTGAAAATATCAATGGAACATGAAATAAAATGTTACACTAAAAAAAATTAAACCAAAACAAAAGTAATTTTCACAGTAATACATCATGTGCTTTTGTGTTCTGGACAACAGCATGAACCACATTTCAATTTCAGATATTATTTTTTCAGAATCCCTAAAGGTAGTCAAATTTAAAGAAAAGAAAAAAACCTTAGATAGATTTCTGTAGGGGAAGTACCAAATCTGTCATTTATCAAAATGAACCAAGAGTGCCAATTTCTGTTGGGAGTTCCCTGTCACGCACACCACTCATTCATGAGTACACGGCTGTTCTCCAGCCTCTTCCAGCAAGAAGCCTGGCCTAAAGCAACAGTCCTGGGCAAAGAGCTTTTCTGTCTTCTCCTTGCCACTCAGGAAAACCCAACAAATCATCTTTGGGCCAACATTCCCAGAGCTTTCGGGAATGCAATGCAAACTGCTCAACACAGACAGAGTGGAGAGGGTCTGTCACAGACCTTCACCTTTAAAATACCACTGGAAGTACACACACATGCTTAATGCAAAAATCCAAGCCTGCACTGGAGCCTCAACCCTTTCCCAGAATGAAGCAGGAGACACGGCTGCCCTGCAGGAGTGACCCTGGTACTCTCAGACCTCTAGCTGCCAAGGCAGGCACCCTGCAAGGCTATGTCTAAGCCCTAAACAAAAAAAATACAATTTTGGTTCCAGTTACAGCCAAGTTTCCAGTTATATCAGCAAACATTCACATGAAATGTAAGCATTTTCAAAACAGAGTATCAAAATTAAACACAAATGCATATACAGCAGAAACATATGCTGCCCTGCTCTGCTATAAATACGCTTACTTTTCCTAAGTTAGTTTGGAATTTTAGTTGATTAATTAAAGACATTTTTCACAGAAAACTTCTAAACTTCTTAATCTGAAAGCTTTAGATGTTTTGAAGTTTCACAAATTAAGAATTTAAACCATGAGGCACATAGTTGTATCACTCAGAAAGTCTTATCCAGCAGTGCAATAATTGAATAAAATTGCTTTCATTACATTAACTGAAAAAAAAAACACCCCAGCATTTTCATCTGCAAGAAAGCTGGAACACCCATTTATTACACACAAATTTGAAACTAAAGCTGTGAGTAGAAGTGAAACCACATGCTGTATATTCACTGTTCCAAGAAAAAAAGATGCAAAACGTAGCAATATATCAATTTATTAAAATTGAATAACTTAATATACAATCTGTGACTAGATCAAAATATCGTATTTTCAAGCAGCCCTTCATTTTTTCCCCTCAAAAAATATGTAACATCTGTTAAAAGCAGTAGGATTTACGCACATTCAGCTGGAGGAATACTTCATGTAATTCTGTAATGCAACCGTTCTCCTCTCTTACTTCTAACAGGTTGACTATCTCTGTTAGATAGACTATCTCTGTTAGAGGATGCAACCAATTGTTTTAAAAGCTTACTTAAGGTGGGTTTTGAGAAGCAAATGTGGAATTCAATGCACTCTCTAAGTCACAAGCCAGAAATGCTGCCAAGTGTGTTACACCAGGGATGAATAACTTCAACATTATCATGAGTAGACAGTTGAGGGCCACCCATAGAAAGTTCTATCCACTATAACATATATTGAGAAGGTACAGTATGCTCCTAATGTAAGAAAATAATTCAATACTACCTTAATAGGAATGACCATTCTATCAATTAAAACTAAACAGTAAAAAAGGATATTACATCTAACAGAGTACAAGAAAATCCACCTAAATAAATCTAGCTAACTGTGGAGAACAAGTTCAAATCAGAAAATTTTAAGCTGTTATACATTCATAGCAAGAAAATTAAATTCATTTATAGTGAATGTATAATGTACACTTCAATATATTTTTATGAATTAATTTATTAATTTATATGGCCTTATTTAAGGTAACAACTCCTCTATCGTAAACTTTCTTTGTTAAAGACAAAATTCAGAAAAACTGCCCTATAGTGTCCAAAATATTTTTAAAATGTAATTATACTGCAGAAAAAAAAAAGTGACATTATGTTTTGATAGGCATTACTTCCCCAAGAAGCTTTGCAATTATAAATTACATCATGGTCACATTGTATACAATTTTTCAGCTGTATTTTTAACATGACTCAGAATCTGAAATACTCATTATTATTTCCAGACAAAACTATTTGTGCAAACTTACTTGGTTCAGCCCTGGCACCATGTTTTTGAAGGAAGTCAACTATCTGAGCCAGAACCTTCTTGTTGCAATGCGTTGACAGCTCTTCATCACACTCATAACACCTAAACAAAAGAAGAAACAAACTGGAATTCAGGGCTATCTGTATGCACATCCCAGCTCTAGCAAACCTCCCAAACAACATTACACAAATTACTTAAGCTCTCAGTTTCAATTTTTCACACTAAAAAAATGGAATAGAATTGGATTCCTTCATCTCATATATGCTCTTCTATAGATCAGTCCCAATTCACTGTGGTCCTTAGAGATTTAAATAATTTCAGAGAATACAAAGGACAAGCACATGTTGCCTCCAGAAAGCCTACCTTTCCTATATAGAAAGCATTAATTTTATCTGTCAGAATCACTCTTTACAATGAGAAGACACTGCTTGAAGTTATGTGAAGTCCTTACATACAGGCACACACAAACACCTGCATACTGATTCTTACCATATGATCCATGTGCTGAGGTTGATAACAATGCAATGAGGTTCTGTGCGTGCAGTTTGGAAGTGTTTCAGAGAATGCTGGCCTTCTGAATTCTTACTACATCCCTAAAAATGCACACATCAACCCAGTAAGGGGGGAGAAAGGGAAGAAGGAAAAGACCATATTATTAGTAAATCAGTCACAAAAATTCCACTTTTCTAAACTAGACAAGGAGCTATTCTGCCCTACTTATTTCGCATTCATAAGGATTGAGAGGATTTAACGTTCTTATCTTTTTTACTTGGAAAAATCACTTAAAATATAGAGAATTATTAAGTTTGTTCTAACTGAATAGAAATAATTGCTAGCTTTCAGGTAAGCACTGAATAAATATCAACAGACAAAAAATCATACCATTCCAAAAAGCAAGAATACTCTAGCAGTTGTGAATGAAACAACTAGGTAGCATATTTGGTCCATAGAACATAAAAAAAGAGGACAGCATAGGTAATCCTCACTGCTCAAGAATGTCAAATGCATTCCAGACAGCAAATGAAAAAAGTACATAAAGTGCTTTGTACTACAAAACTGCTCAGAACACACCATTTATGTACAGCAATTTCAAGAGAGAGCATTTGCAATTGTTCAAGAATGAACAGAATGGGACTTAGATTCAGGACTGGTCCCTGATTGACATAAGTTTTACAAGCTGTTAACAGCATGAACATGAAGAAGCACACAGAATTAACTTCTTTTAAAAGCCCTCCTTAACGGAAGTTTTTCAGACAAGATATATGAGTCCTCCTCAGATCTAGTTAACTATCTTCTGAAGCCTGTGAATAGCATGCTTCTTTGCAAAATCAAATCTGTTCATATTATACTGGGAGGAGCTGGCTTCTATAGTAAAATCTACTGAAAGTAGTTTTCTATAGTGAAACTTACTGAAATTCCAAGAAAATCATGACATGCTTTGTTCAGGCAACTATTGTATGAACCAAGCCTGACACTGCCCATAAACTGAATTTTGCTGTATCAAAGCAAAACTTTTTCTTTACTTTCCTCCCAGGGCAGAAACCTGTGAAAGCCCTTGGGATCAGGACCTGCCATTTTAAACTCCAAGGCCATGATTTGACATTATAACTGATCCAATCTAATGGCTAGTTGCCACAAGAGCAACATTCTCTCTCCTTTCTCCCTGGTTTGAATCAAATCTAGCAATTGAATGTCCACAGCACAAGCTCATTCAGCAATATACATGTCTGGTTTTTCATTCATTCCTATTTATGGGAACTTCTGCCAGAGGAGCCAGCTGAACAGATGCATTTTGCAGCCACACAGTTCCCAGAGCCAATTCTCTGTAAGTGGCAAGAGGATGCAGATAAGAACAGAAAAAAGGCAGGACCATCACTAATCGTGATGCCACACCTCACTGTGACACACAAAGCTAACCCTAAACACTGCCAAAAACGAACAGGAACATAAGGTCACACCCCACTTCCTCAGGAAGCTGAAGCAGGGACTCTCACAACTAAGCACTTGCGTCACACTGCTGCTCCGGAGGTAATGAGATGCCAAACAGACAAGGATCCACAACAGTGGTATCCTTTAGAAACTGCACCTCCCCAAACTGAGCACACATGCTTACCTGAGAGCCACACTTGAGACACAGCCAGATGTCTGGAGGTGCCCCGGGCTCACCATCGCTCAGCCGCCTCTCCTTCAGGCACTCCGCGCAGATCGACCACACGCTCTGAGCCACCGCTCTCTTCACATGATGCACGTCCACTGCTTGGCTCACGTGCTGGCAGGTCAGCCCTACAGAAAGTAACACATACTCATGCCTTTTATCCATCAAAAATAATAGCTGCAAACGAGAGCACGTGTACACTGAAAGACCATAATCTTCAATTAATTCAGCACCAGGAAAAAAAAAACAGCAAAGAATTAAAGTAGGAAAGATCAGCCAGCTGCTCCCCACACACTGAATTTTATGAAGGAATCTCTTTCAGTCTTTCCATAATGGAAATTCTTTTCAAGTCAATAAATGCCACCTCTTAAAACCAGATAAACTTGTTCGTACAAAAGTACAAGGATTACTTTTGTACAAAACTAATTTCCCCTTTTTTTGACAACAAAATAATAGATAAATCTATTTTTGCATATAACAACACAGGTCATTGACCTCTTTTCAACCCATAGAGAAAGATTTTCAAATACCCATGCATCCCTACTACAACTGCTCATTCTGAATGTGAATATCAACCATTCTTCTCTGCCATATTTTTTGCAAAAATTCCACTATATTACAGAATAAGCTAAGTTTGAAGCAACCTCTGAAGGCCATCTTGTCCATGCCCTCACTTAAAGCACTGCCGAATATTAATTTAGATCTGTTTGTTCATGGCTTTGCTCAGCTGAACGTTGAGTATCTTCAAGGACTGAGGCTTCACCAACTCACTAGAAAATCAGGTTTCTGTCTGACCACCCTCAGAGTGAATAGAAAATATATTTCCTCACACCTAGTCAAATTTTCCAGGCCCTAAATTTGGTCTGTTGCCTTATATTATACTTTCACTCCTTTGGCTAAACAAAGACATTCTCTTCAGCCCCTCTTCCCACATCATGTTCTCAATCTCCTTAAAAATGTGGAAGGGGTGAACCACTGGACTCACTGACAGGTCAGCCTTTCTTGTAAGAGAGAGCCCACAGCTGGGCACAGTTCTCCCAATGAAGTCCCACAAAGTGCTGAAAAGATGGAAAGAATCACTTGCCTGCCCTGCACTCTCATTAATACAATCCTGCCTACAGTAGGCACAAACAGCACAGCTTGTTTCTTATTCAGTGTGTGCATTAGACCCCTCAGGACCTTTTCTGCAAAGCTGCCTTGATTCCCACCCTGTAATGGCACGTGGTTGTGCCCAGGTGCCAAACTCTCCATTTGCCATTGCTGAACACTGAGAAGTTTCTGCCTGCCCATTTCTCCAGCCAGTCTATGTCACTCTGAATGGCAGACCTATCCTCCTGCTTATCAGATGGCCTCCTCAATTTGCTGCCATAAAGAGATGGCAGAGCACAGCTTCACAATGACATCAACCAGTTTTCTCAGTACTTTCAGATGCATTCCATCTGACCCCACGGGCTTGTGTGCATCCAGTTTGTTTAACAGTTCTCAATTTTCTACTCTGGACAATGTTTATATCCCAGAGTCTGCCATTAAGGTCAGGGAGGATCAAGTGCAGAGCTTACATGTGAAGACAGAAGCAAAGGAAGAATTGAGTTCCTCAGCCTTTTCCCACAACCTGTGTCCCTAGAACCCCTGCCCCCTCATGCAGCAGGTTCGTACTCACCCTAATCTTCATTTTACTGCCACTGCATCCATACAGGTTCACCTTACTCTTTACACCCCTCACCAGATCCAATTCCACTTGAAGTTGCTTTACCTAATCCCTAATCCTGCACATTCCAGACCTCTGCAAAGGCAGCTCAAACCTGCCTCCACTCTCTCTGCCATTCCTTTTTCCCTCTGAGCTCAGCTGGAAGCTCCCTGTTCAGCCACACATTCTCCTGCCACATGCCCCTGACCTCACATGGAGAGGTTGTCATCAAAGATGAACCAACTCTCCAGCCCTTCAGGGAAGTCATGTAGTGTAACAACTGACCACGTCACAAACACTTCACTGGGGATATTTCTGTTATAAATTCAAGTAAGAAAAGTATTTCATGGTACCAATGATTTGTGGTTTTCATCAGTCAACATGGAAGCTATTAGCCCTCAACCTCAGGACAGACATCACCCTATGTACTTACCTGAAATATCATCTGAAGAGTCCTCATCCTGTGGCCTGTTAGGCCTTTTGCTTCTCTTTGGCTTCTCAGGGTTGGCTCTTGATGGATCTTTCACCCGCATCTGTTGCTTACTAGGAAAGACAAACAGAGGTTACTTTATTGTTTATTTAAATGTTTCACTGAATGTAGCAAGTTCAAACTCTACAAGCACAAGATCCAATCACACATTCCAACATCACAAACACAGTTTTAGGCTTGGTCTAATGTCAGCTATTGTGTAACAAGGAGTATGACTGTGTCAGGAATGAAGGCTTAGAAATATCACAACACCAGTTACACTATAGCACACTGAACTGTAGCTGTAGGAAAAGGGGACACACTCACACTCACTTCTAGGCAGTGGTGTTAAATATTTGAGGCATTTTTCTTGTATTACTGAAGCTCTGAGAGACACAGGAATCAATCAGTGTATTGAATTCAATATCCCCTCTCCTTACTTATCCATTAAGCCAATCACCAGAACAGTTATCAATATTGATATTAGAGCACCATCACCACTGATACCTGAACAGCCTTCCTGAAGCAAAGCAGACAATCTGTACCACTGAGCTCCTGTTCCAATTCCTACACACTTGGATAGACGTCCCTGCATCTGCCCTACATCCCTACATTCTGTCAGTGCTAGAGGTTTTCTGCATGAACCTACCCATGAGAGATTTGCTTTGGACAAATCACATTTTTCAAGAGTATAAAAGAAATCTTTACTCACTGCTTCCTTGCATAAACAGCTTCATGTTTCCTCAAGCCTTTAAAACACAGCGCATTTTTTTACAAAATGCTACATTCACATAGAAATTAGCTTACACTATATTAAATACCATGATGTTCTTAAATTACAGATTTCAAATTTTCCTATACTTATAGTTATAAAGCCTAGACATGCAAGTGAACGGTGCCACTGAATTCAGCTTTGCTGATTTCATGGGTTCACAATTCCTGTTCATACAGTAAGAAAGGTCTAAATATTCTAGCTCCTGACTATATATTTTCAACAGATGTTAGCACACCTAATGTCCATCAACAGCCATGCAACCTGGCATCCCTAGAACATGAGGAGGCTCAAACAACTTCAACTGTATCTTTCTGCCTTGACAGCTTCTCATATATACCCAAGTTTCATGTGAAACTACTCATCACCACTTGTCACACTGCCACTTAACTGAGCACAAGATTCATCAAGACATTCATCAAACAGTAGGGCCAACAGAGTTGCTGAGAGAAAACACAAGACCTTACACTAAATTATGCAAAGAGTCAATGGCAAAGACAGCAAAAATGTCCTCCCTAAAGGAACATAGTTGTTTAGGTGATTCAACATTGACATAAACAGTCTATGAGTTCATTTCAGCATAACAATTTTGATCTCTTTGGACAGATTATGTAAGACTGTCCAAAGCACAGACTTCACCCCAATGAAAGTCATCTTCGTATCAGTACACTTAGAGAGCCCCAATAAATAATTGTGGGCCCAACCAGCTGAAATACAAGCAAGTCTTTCCCACGTGTGAAATCCTGTGGCCCACAGCACATCCAGGTGATACAACTTGGATCAGGGCAAACACAGCCCACTGCTGGACCCATATCCTAGGGACCCTCAGGACACAGGGAAAAACATCTGATACCCACAATGACTGAAAGCATGGCACTTCAAGCCCAACCTAACCAACATGGCATTAGAAATGAACACTGGCATAAGAAGCTGCACTCACACTGCACAGCCCCGACACTTTTCAGTCTCCTTTCACTAAGAGCAGGCAGAGGAAAAGACAACACGGACCATTAGATTAATTACTTTTCAGGGACATACACACAGATGGACATCCATCAGACAATGGTTACTGACCTGTGAGCTCTTGGAAAAACCAGAGCATATCAAGGACTTAGACAGCCAGGGTTTGTGCCTGATTTTGAAAAGCACGGAAGTGTGATGGAAGAGTAAGAGCAATGAGCTACTCCACATGATCTACAATGCAAGTGTATATGGAGTACTGCCTGCCCTTTTCCACTACATTCAGGGACTGAAAACATTACAAATTAAAGACCCCATTTTAAAAAAACATGATTGACATCAATCAACATAATTTCAAAATCAGAATGTTTATGCCAGGAATTTGATTATTACATTTGAGTTAAACGAGGAAGAAACTTAGGATGCTTCAGAAATATTTCAGTTTGTGGGAAATAAAAGATTTGAGATTTTATTGGAATGAAAATCCTGAACAAACATACTCAAGAAAGCATAAAATATAGTTAAGAAAAAAAACCATAAGGGATGCTCTATAGCTTATTCTTGGCCATAGGCACAACCCATTCAGGACAAGCAGGCAAAAGAGAAAAGAACAATTCAGACAAAATTAACTTGACACACTGAAGATTAAAAACCATGGAAGTATTCCCATGATTTACCTCTTTCCAACCCATTCTCATACTTTTTTTAATATGTCCAATGAGAATTTTCTGTCTACAGCCACCAACTATGGAGTATGCAAAAGGGGACAGACTCTCCTCCTTTTCCTATGCAGAAAGAGGGCACCACAAATCTTCACTTGAAGTTTTCTTTTGTGATGGAAAAACAAATATATTTAGGCTTTTCATTTCGTACACATAAAATCAAGTCATGGTGCATATGATATTTGACTAATGAATCTGACAAATAAAAAGACACTGATTTTTGTGGTAGAAAACCCTAAGTTTAGAGGGTATGTTAGCTCTACCTTCATCTCTACTTGGCACACACTAAAAATCTTAAGTAGAAATTATGCCATCCCCTTGGGAAAAAAAAACCAAAAAATATAAAAAGTTAGATTAAAAAACCCTAAACCTTTTCCTTTTAAAAAATCATTTTGTACAAAACTAAGAACTAATCCTTGCCAAACATGTTCAGATTCTTTGAGCTCAGCATACAAGAGTTTGAAGTGTAATCACCACCATCACTAGCTATTCTCAGTTGACTTCTTACTTCTTAAAAGACTCCTCATGTCAATCTTCCTACAAAAAGCTGATTAAGATCAAAACCTCCTCACTCAACTGCTCATTTCCACCATTCTAGAAAGAACAAACCACTTCAAAAGCAGCAGAACGATCTGCCTATCTAATTCTAAAAGCTTCAGGTTTGACAGAGTGCCAAAAATCAATTTGCTGAATTTGTTAAGTTAAATCTATGGTGTGCCTAGACTATTTTAAATTTAAGATATGCTTGACATAGTCTATATTTAACAGCATTAATATTTCTATATTTAGAAATTTACCCTCTTCATAAAGTATATATTTAGATACTTGCAAGAGTTGAATGTTGTTTCTAAAAAAAGGAACTGCTATTTTTTTTTACATTTTACAGTAATTCAGTAGAGCTAAGACCAATAAAAGTTACAAGGCTAGTATGAACTAAAAATCACTTTTCCTTGGGAAACCAAACCAACCCAACCCAATCAACCAACCAAGTTATTCCTCACAACATTTTTATGCAAGAGAGTTGGAGAAGCAAACTGTCTTCACTGTCTGCACTTCCCAAAACCTTTTCCCATCTTACCAACTTGCACTTCTCACTTGGAAGATGAGTCCCTCCTCCTAGAATGTCTACAGTTCACTTACTAAATGTTGAAATGTGTCACCTTAGTGAGTACTTCTCATGGTGTACCTTCACCATGAGGCTTATAAGAAGCACTGACCAGACCAGCAGTATGTTAGAGAAATAACCTGCTGCACTGATTAATATCATCTCACTGCTGCCATCTGCCTAGACCCACTTTTCCCCTCCTCCTATAATTAGGGTGCGAGCTCTTTCAGACAAGTGCCACAGTTTTGTTCTTATCTACGTAACACCTATTACAGTATTTTTCTGATTCTTGATTAACTAGGGGGATCACAGTTGCATTACTAGAACACAAACAAGTTGAAAATTATGCAAAACTCACCAGCCTATCTAAGCATACTGACCCTATGAAATGTAGCCAAGTGAGTCTACAGAAAATCTCCAGGTACTATTTTGGATATAGGCAATACTTTCCCTGTAGGACTGTCCATTAGCTGTGAAACCAGTATTGTTCATTATTTCATCACTGAGCACCTGAATTCAAAAAGCTGTGGCAAATACATTTACCTCAATCCCTTAATTCATCTGAGGTAGCCTAAATTCCAGCTGTCTCACTACTTGTAGTCAAACATTCAAGTTAAAATTGTATCATTTTACGTTGTTAATGCAAAGAAAAACCTGGGTCACACTGAAAGAGCAGAGCACACACTGAATACGGGAAAAAATTACATATGACTTAACAGAACTGTCCAGCTGTAAACAGCAGCCTTGCACCAAAGGGGTGAAGGAACAGCACAGATGTGCAGATTAAGTCCAAAAATGCTTTGAAACACATCTGTGAAAGGTTCCTGTATGGATCAGTAGTGCCAGATCCTCTGCAGAACTGCTACATGTTGTTTTGATGTAAGCTGCAAGTTGATACATTTTGGACATCTGTTCCAGCATTACCTGTGGCATTTTGCCTCGCTCGCCACTAGACCAAGCGTCACCCAATCAAAAGAGGCACCACATCCATCACAATCAGCAGCCGGGCAGTGTCACCCATCAGCAGTGTCACCCATCAGCAGTGTCACCCATCAGCAGGCCAGGAGGCCCAGCGCTCTGACAGCCACCGAAACCTTTGTGGAAAACAAGCCCTCGCTGCCTGCGAGAGCAGTAAAAGGACCAGAACTGCTGACTGGTAGTGGCAGCGAAGCTTCTTCCCCCGGAAAATGTCATCTGAAATTCTGAAAGCGTCATCTCCGAGATTTCCTAGCCCAAAGGCACATCACACATCCTACACTGTCAGGGCAGCTCAAACGCCAATCCTGACGTTGTATTACAGTCCTAAAAAGGGTGAGACACTGATGTACTTTCTGAGCCAGGAGTGAGACGGGGCTTTGGACCGCTGAAGATACAACTGAGGCTTTGGACTACTCGATACAACTTTCCAAGTGACTGCAAAAATCCCACAGCCTCTCTCACTTTCAGTAATCCACTTCAGCCAGCTGCCCATGCTAAGCATATTCTATCAACTTCCATGTTTGTGTCCTCCACAATCCCCCTCAGATTTCCTTCTAAAACCACCTGCCACAGAAAAATTATCTCTAAGGATGAACAGAAGCCAAATACCTCCAGAAACAAAACTGAAAAGACTTTGTAAGTGGGTTTATGATTAGAGTATATTAAAGCTCTAAGTGGGTAAAAGGAGTAGCATTTTGATGACGTATTTTTTGCTAGTACCTAACAGCAAAGTTTTATGGAAAATTTCAGATATACCTGGCAATATCCAGCACCATAAAGCAAACTGCAATTTTTGTTTATGTTCTCTATCCCATATTAAATGTTGGGGGTTTTTTAATAACATACCAAAAGGGAAAAAACATCTGGGAAGATGCATGCGTAGCCCAACATAAATCTTTCTAGAAAATTCATCCTTTAAAAAAAACCACTCAAGTACCATAAAAAGAGCCATAGCTTATAACTAATGATGTTGGCTTGCAATGTAAAACTCTGTATGCAAAAAGGCAGTCAGATGACAGACTGTGCACTCCCATGATATAAACACCACCATTACTGTACCATCACCACAGAAAATCCGAGGGCATAAGAACTGAAACAGCTGGAAAGTAACCAGTGAACTCACAGTACCTTGCCAGTATAACCATGTGGCCAAAAATGGGAAAAAGCAGTCCAAGATGTATAACAAAAAATAAAGGGCAATATGAGCAAAGGATGAACTTTGGAGAAATGCTCATTCTGTGAGCTCAAAGAAATAAAAAAGGAACTGTGGCTGAAGCATGTGTGTGAGACAGAAGGTTGAAACCCACACAAGACAATAATTTAGGCTAAGGCTCCTGCTGTACCTCTGCCAGAACAGCTGAGTTGGAGAACATAAAGGAAGACAATGGCTGCCCATAACTTCCCATCTATTCTGGAAGGGTGTTGTGGGAGTTGGTTAATCAGTGAGGGTAGAACAGATAAAACAGTAAGTTACTACTAGTTTAAGCTCTTTGAAAGTCCAAGTCTTGCCATCAGGAACAAAAAATGTAATTCCATTTTCTTCCTCCACACAGACTGCCCCAGTTTGCTTTGATGGCATGTCTGAAGCGGAACAACTTGTCCTCGATCTACAACTGATGCTCAAAACAGAACCCCTGAGACACTAGCTGCAGTTCTGTGAATCTCACAGAAATAAAGCTACAGAGCACCAGTTCTTCAATATTTCATGAAGAAATCTGACAAAATATTTACAAATGTAGTAAACATGAGAACAATTTCACAAAGGTATAATCTGCCTCAAACTTTCACATGCTCATGTCATTACTATGTTTCTATTTTAAAAGCTAAGAAAATGAGAGCAGAAAGACTCCTTTAAATACAAGTCTGTTCTTTATGCTTGTATGAGAGGATTATTTAATGGAATTGGGAAATACTTGTAGTTGAATATGACATGCAACTAGAATACAGTGCTACACCTGCAGCTATTGCCACATGCTTCTACATTCTTGATGTCTCCATTCTACTGCCCCTAAGTTTAACATGCTGTTGAGCATATCCTGTTTAATAGTGCAAGTAGCAACAGAGGTATAGCAAGGGCAGGACAAAGTCCTAAAGGACAAATGGCAGCAAAAGAAAGAAAGGAAAAAAAAAAAAAAAACAGTAAACAAAACAGAGAATCCCAATAATAAATTAAACGTGAAGAGTTGAAGCTATGGGTCTAGAATACCACGTCTCAGGCTAACCGTGCAGCCCGGCACCGGGCTGGCATTTAGTCCCCGGCACGGACCGCTCCGCGCCCGCCGAACACCGCACTGGAGGCCGCGGCCGCCGCAGGCCGGCACACGCAGCGCGGAGCCCACGGCAGCCCCGCGCCCTACGCCAAGTGCCCGGGCCGTACGCTCAACCCGGCCCCAGGCGCCGCTACCGCCTGCCCTCAGTCTAACACACCCAGAGACGCGCTGCGGCTCACGGAGGCGGCCCGGCGCTGCCGTTCTCATGTCCCGGCAGGGTTAACCCGCTCCACACCGA
>VZRH01000782.1:439173-460471 GCA_013397555.1 Urocynchramus pylzowi | reverse complement strand
CGGTGAGCGGGGGCGGGCGGGGATAGCCCCGGGTGGCTGCGGGGCCCGCGGCCGGGCTGACCGGCTGTGCCTCCCGCCAGGCCCCGCCTGCCGCAGCCTCTGCGCCGCCGCGGCGCCCAACCTCTCCTACCAGGAGCTCAAAGACTTGAAGAAGGCCAACGTCCTTCACATTGACGTGCGGGAGAGGTGGGAGATCGACAGGTTTGGAAAAATCCCGGAGTCCATCAACATACCGCGTAAGTTGTCAGCGCCGCTGTTTGCAGGCGTCGGGTGTTCCGTGTTCCTCCTGGCTGGAATGGTCAAGTGGTGGTGGTGACTGAGCAAAGAGGAACGCTGCTAAAATCTGCTGTCGTGTAATGAGGCTGAACTTTTCTTCCAGAGGAGTTAGAAGTCTCGCAATGTAAACCCGTCTTTGGATGGAGAATAAACAATAGCTTTTCTGTATTTCCCAGTGGGTGAATTAATGGAAGCTCTACAAATGGACCCAACGGAGTTCAAGGAGCAGTATAATCAAAAAATGCCATCCAAGTCAGACCCTGTGGTTTTCTCCTGTTTGGCAGGAACAAGAAGTAAACAAGCACTTGGTTTTGCCATGTCCTTGGGTTTCAGCAGGTATGATTGTGTGTGTAAGGATGGGATTAATGCTACTTTCCCCCATGAAGCAGAACACATATTCACCTTGTGTGCAAGGATAAAAATTTACATGCGGAATACGAATAAAACAATTGGTATTTGAGTTAGACACCTCCTCTTGTCTCCACTGAACCTGGAAGGATGCCATTGGGTCTTGCAGCAAAGTTGAGGTGTACCACCCTCTGAAACAACCCTTTAGTGGCCCTGCACATGTGCTGCTGGTGACACAAACTGCTGCAAGACCACGCTGCCACTGAAGGGTCCTTCTGTCTCTTAGGGCTCCCTTGCTGAGATGTTTCTTCCTTAAAGAGCTCCATAAGCACTAGTCCTGAGACGCAGGAAGATTGTGAAGGTGGAGAACTGTTTGCTTTGGTAGTAGTACAATCTTAAATAGTTTAAAAAACCACACCCTTTGTTGAATTGCAGTTCTGCCTGTCCAGTTCACTGTTAACAAAGGATGCCTTCACTTCCTGTAAAGCTTTGGATTATTTGCCAGGAGTAAAGCAGTGAGGCAATAGCTGACGAAACAATGAGATGATGAAAATGAGTGAAATGCAGCATTTGGTTTGCAGAATTGTTAAACCTATCTTTGGAAGGTGCCTCGCTGTCTTGAAGACTGCAGATAAAATTTAAGACATTGGTTATTTGCTCATGTTTTCACTGAACTGCAGTTCAGGAACTGGAACATTCACGTTAATTCTAGTCAAAAGTATAGAAGCATTTTCTTGTTTCAAAGTAAAAAATACCCTCTATTACCTGTTTTTCATGATCCCTAATTGAAGGAGTCAATATTGCTTTGCATAGTGCATTTTTGTTTTACAGATTTAAGTTTTGCACGGGTTGATGTCAGACCTATAGAGTATACAGGTTTGCCAGGAAGTAAAGACTAGTGTGCTGGGTTTATTTGGTGATAACTGAAGTATTAGACATAATAAATAGATTTGTAAATCTCCCACTGCTCTGAGTCTCTTCTCACTCTTTTAAAAAATAACTGGCAATTGTTTCATTGATCCAGCTGCTATTTCTTGCTTGATGTTTGAACTCCAGCATTGTCATTTGGAAGAAAAGAGTTACAGAACTCACTGCATGGAAGGAGGCAGTGTTAGAGTAAAAGGAATGTCCATCTGGCTCATTGAAGCTAGGTACAAGTGTATATGGTTGCAGAGAATTTCTATGTTTTCTCTTTATTTTAATCTGGATTTTGTAGGGGGTTTTTTGTTTGTTTGTTGTAGGGTTTGGGGTGCTTATTTTTTACTTTTGGTTTTGGTTTTTTTGCTGTGTCCTTTTACGAGAGAATATTAAGAAGGACTCTTCTTGAGAAAGGTAACTTCTGCATATTTTCAGAGTTCAGCAGTATGCTGGTGGCTTTGACGACTGGGTAAAACATGAACCTCCAGAAAAGAAATGAAGATGACAGCCTCACCCCTTACCCCCATCAAGGCTTCAGCTTTGTAGGTTTTAGCAAACTGCATGCATTCCACTTCCATAATAAAGCTCATTTCTGGCTTCTTGTGTAAATGGATATTCACCTTCAAACAGCCATGCATATCAACTGCTTAGTTTAAATTATACACAGACTATGACACAAATAGAGGACATTAAATTTGCTTAACCTTTCAACCTTTACTTTGGGTTATAGTTTTGGTGAATGCATGTGAACAGAACCTAAGTGCAGATTATGTTTACTTTTTTGTATGATGTAGTTTATGACTGTGTAAACTAATGATGATAGGACAAATAAAATTATTATTTCTCAAATACCTGTGTCAGGTAGTTGTTTTAGAATAGTCAAACTGCAGATATTCTAGTGTCAAGGGGACAACAGAAACCCACTGCTGGCTGTGTTGTGCCAGGCCTCACCAGGACTAACGATGCCTTTTGAAGATCATTAAGGTCAGACTGTATACGGGATTTCAGGATTTAGTTAAATGTATAAATTCATCATGCTTAGCTGTACTGATCAAGCCACCAAACTTCAGCATACAAATGAACAAAGCAAGGCACTCTAATCAGCTAAGTCAGTACTTAGTCATGAGCAGCTAGTGCTTCCTTCTGTAGCTAAATTAACGTTTCTTGGGAACACCTAAAACGACATAACCACAAAAAATAAACAAGTTATTCTGTGTTATACCAAGATCTATCTAGCCCATTATTTTCTGTTTGGCAGCAATTGGTAATAAACATCTGAGGAAGAGCATAAAACAGGATTAGTATGTAGTGGTACAATCTCCAGATTACTCTCATTTACAACTCAAGAGTGCTTCAGGCTTTGCATGCCTTACTACATTGGGGTATTTGTAAATTTTCAACAGAAACTCCCATCAGACACAGCAGTGGTGAGAAATCTTTCCTTTTGTTGCTTCCCAACTTGCCATGTATTAATCAGCTGCTTGGCTTCTTCTGTCAGAAGTGAGCAGTTGTCACCTATCAGTCTTCACACCACTTCACACCACCTGTGATTTTTCTAGACCTACTATCTTTTCTGAACTGATGAGTTGTGGGTTGGTTTTTTAATAATGGGAAAATTACTGTATACCTCTTTTTTATTTTCCTTTTTTATTAATCATGGTAGGTTTTTTGCAAGATGTTTTTTAAAACTATTTGTAGCTTACCAAATTAGATGATCCTTTCTAATTTACCTTCCAGATGATGGGGTTTGAATTAAATAACTTGTCTGATCCAGTTTGTTTCCTTTGGAATCTTTCTTTAAGTCTTTTTGGCATAAATTGCTTGTGTTTGCTTTGACACTTCAGAGTCACCTGTTGCCATATATTGTGAAGAGTTTCAGCTACCTGTCTTTCAGTGAAATACCACATTTTTATGCACCTCTCCTTTGACATGAAGCACAAGAAAGGTGATTTTTTTTTCTGCATGCTTAGTAGCAAGACTGCTGAATTCACATTATGTTCCATTTCCTGTTGTTCAAAATTACATCTTTTTGAAACTGTCTTCACTGAATCCAGCTCTTTTGACTGCACTTTATCGCCTTTCACTGTTTTTTACTGGAATCAAAGCTGATAAAATTAGCCTCATCTTCCCAGTAGAGAAATGCCTTAAGAAACTTCTAGGTACCATCAAGAAGTGCCTGACATTCTAACTCCAAGATTTAGGTCCCATTGTGCTTTAGGTGTGAAGTAAAGTCTGCAAAGACTCTTCAGCAGCAAGAAAAAATGTAATTACTCTAGCCAGAATTCTTCATTAATTCCTTAATTCCAAAACATGAACTCTCCTGGCAGGTTACATGGTATATGTGAGAAGACTGATGCTTACCTAAAGAATAGTTCCTGTTTAATTACTCCACACAACAGAGGTCAAGTTCCTTTGATTTATTTCTATTCCCCAAGTCCACGTTACAAATCGCACATTTTAGACTTCAAGAAATGAAAGCAAAATAGCCAAATTCCACTTCATCAATCAAGTGTCTATAAAAGGTATGGATCAAATGGCAACCAAGTAGCAAAGACCAAGATGTATATTTTTTCCACTTCACCAAAGTGTCCGGGGCTGGTTCACATAATGGTTTATGGAAATAACCTGAACAGAAATAAATGCTAGTAGCCTAATGGGCCACATATAAAAACACTTCAGTTATATTTCGCTGAATGACCAGCTAATTACAAAGACATATTTGCAAAAACATGTGGGGTTTTTTTTTAAGGGGCCAGTTTTTTGAACCAAGACACATCACAGACACATTTTCAATCTCCCTCCAGGATTTCAGAGCAGTGAAATGTGTTGTTTCAGGAAAACAAACAAACAAACAAAAAACAAACAAAAAAAACTACCAAAAAAAGGAGAACAATGTTACTGAACTTTAAACTTTATCATTCAACTTTTATACGTGGGCAAGTTGGCATTATCATTCAAAATAAAGTTGCACAGAAGTTGTACAGAACTTAGTTAGAAACAAAGTTATCTAAAAAAATCAAGTAATCAATTAAGGCCAATTCCTGTCTTCAGTGGGATATCTGCCTGAGTAAGGAATGCAGGATATGGCCTTCTGTTTGAAGAAATCTCATTTTCTCCAGCACAAAGGTAACCAAGGAATCCCATTTCAGTTATTCTAGAGTTGCTCCTAACATCCCAATTAAAATTAGCCAGTATGAAGCTCACCAAACACTTGATCCTCTTAAATAAACTCTCTAATGAACCACACAAATTCACACTAACAGTGAAGGCAGACTAACAGTGTATATCTTTTCTACAAAAAAATCCACCATAAAAAATAGCAATAATATCCAGATTTGTACTTGATTGTGAAATATTCCAATTGTACCATACAGTACCTTTATCTGAAAAAAAAAATCCTAGTATGTTGGGTTGTCTTAATTTCTAACACTTGAAATGTTTCAGAAAACTGCAGAATCACTATACATATTGCACTTCTCTGGCAAGCTGGGCTACTGTATCGTGGCAAAACCAACCAAGTAGATCTACTGAGGAATACAGCTTTTTTAAACCCAAAAATAGAAACTGACTTTCTTTCCTGCAGTTTTCATTAAAACTGTAACAATATTCTTTACAGGCTTTTCTAAGCATTTGTTTCTGAAGCACTGTGTGTTACTTGTTACAGAATCTGTATTTATTTTTTTTAAATCAACAAAACTGAAGGTTATGGATAGATTCAACACAGAGTGCACTATCTTCCTTCAGTCACAAACAAAATGAAGACAACACAAGTCATTAGTACAGTTACACTTAGGCCTCGGGTTACTGTCAATCTAAAAATAGTTCACTTCAACACAAATAAAACCAATAATGAACTGTTTGTTTTGAGTGAAAAACGTCAATCTTTTGCAGCTTGGTTTAAAGTTTGATTCCTTACACTGAAAAATCTTAGCACATTTGCTCCAGCATCAAAGAAAATGATATAGTTTTAGAGAAAAAGCTTTCAAAATGCTTGACACAAACAAGCTATTTATTCTTCGAGTTCTTTGTCAAAGATGTTACTGAAACCTTCTGTCCATTTCATGAACACAGGAAATATCCCAGGATGTCTTGAGTCAAAGTGGTCCATAAAGAAATTCTTTGGAATGCCTTAAGATTGGCTATAACTAGAGTTCTGGCTACCATTTGGACCCTGTTCTCCTTCACTGTTGAAGAAAACAAAAAACACGTCTCTTCAATAAGAAGCATTACATTTTTATCCTTTTTTTTTTTTTTTTTTTTACAATTAAAAAATAGAGTATTCTGAAAGTAATAAAAATCTTTGGAAAGAAAATACTTCAACATATACATAAATAGGTCAAAATATTCTGCTCAGTTTCATTAAAAAAATGCAAAGGTTATTCTCAGCATGCATAAATAACTTCACCATATTTATGAGAATAATAATTTCAATATACATCCATGAAGCTGCCTGCTAAATCTGCTTCTGAAGTCAACATCACAAAGTTCACATTACATAAGCATGTGCACAGGAATTTGCATGTGCAGATTCCCAGCAGTGATATTTAATCACAGTAATTAAATACGACATCAAGCAGGCCCAGTTCCATTGAATCTGGCCCAGCCATGGAGCCTCACACTGGGGTTCCTTACCCTGGCTGAGCTGTATTGATCACATTCTAATCACATTAACACTCTCCATAAGATAATGAATGTTATGCCTCCCACTAGCTCCTGAACAATCAGGCTGGTTTTGTATCAGAAACATCTGCACTGTAAAAACACACACTACACCTTGAATTAAACATTTACACATTCTTAAGATTGTAATCCAGCTTTCCATAGGAAAGATGCAATAAGGGAGTACCGTACCTGTTTGGAGGTGGTTTTGGTTTAGGCATTTTACTAAGAATAGTAGCCATCTCTTTTCTCTCATCAAAGTTCTTCCACTGCTCATACAGCTTCAGAATAACCCTGATTATTTCTAAAATCTGTATTAGAAAGAAAAGAGATCCTACAGGTCAGACACAATAGTGATTTTACCTTTGTCATACACAGCCTGTTTAAGTGTGCAATTAACTGAACAGGCCTCAAATTGTTTAACTAAGCAACACAATTTTCATTTTATAAACAGAGCTGTCTCACACTTAATCTAGTCACAAAAAAACATTTAACTAGTTTTTTGATTAATTGTGAGTCAAAGCCTGAATGGAATACTTTTCCTTTCAACTGTATTTACTGCTTCTCTTCCCCTGCAAACTAAATACCTTTTTTTTATATATACCTTTATTTATTTATTTGCAACTACTGTCACAGCTCATAACTAAGCTCCTGGGAAAATACAGACTTGGGCAGCATGACTGCAGCTATATGACCGTGCATTAACAATACAGTAAGTAACGATTATCAATGTTCTATACATATCAGGGGAACAGTGTGGGAAAACAAAAGCCCAAAATCACAAAACATTCATCTGAACTCTTTCCTTCCAAGAAACAGAGCCAAGGAGTTTTTAAATACTTCTTACATTCTTATATACATATAATAAGAATTGCTGACACTTCATATCCTGCTTCTGGAAGCGTAAGCATTCCATTCTAGTTTGGACTTTCTATCTACCTTAATTTCCTTTAAATTTCTAGTGCAATATTCTATATAAAAGCTGGAGAATGTTCTTATTCATAATATGTTTCACCAGTCTCTAAATTAATAAAGTAGACTTCTTTTTTCTTTTTAATACATGATCTTTGATTAAGTGCTAGAGCAATATATTTTGTCCTTGAAACAAAAGTCATAGTTGGTGCTTCACCATGTCCATGGTGTTCATGTGAAAAAGTCAAGCTTAGGCTTTATCACTGACACAAGAACCAATACAAGTAAACATTCAAAGATACTCAGTATCAAGATTATGGTAATTTTATCTATTAAATATACATTGGTTCTCCTTTGCTGCCAGTTTATTATCACCCTGCCTTTAAATGTATGACAGCGTAATTCACAGAGCTCTCCACACAGCATAGCATCCACACTGTGTTTACATTTCAAGACAAATCCTGGAATACAAACCCAATGCCATAACATCAGTGGGATAAAGGGCAATACTAAGGGCCCAGAGGGAAACGGTACCTCTCAACCATAAAAGGCTATTTAACTCCAGACACTCAGTTTCAAAAAAAGACTGAAAAAAATACATGCTAAGTGAAACAGTGTGATAAGGAATATGAGTACTACTTTGATTTGCTTTCTGAAGCTAAACAATGGCTAAAGAAGCCAACCTAAAAAGTAAAAGAATAGGATGTGAGGATGAAGAACATTGCTAGTATAAGGACAACTGCACCCTGAAACCTAATAAATTAATGAAGGGGATTATTTGACACAGAATTTGCATTGGCAGAGAACTCAGCTGAATGATCTTGGTGTCTCCCTGTTTATCACTGATTGAAGTCACGGTGCTGGGCATCCTGAAAGTGTCAAAAATGCTCTACACTGTGCTATGCTCTGCACACGTACAGGGAGAAAATGAGAATGGTGTGCTGGCATGATGCTGAAAAGTGAATCAGAAAATCACGTGCACTTGAACTTAAAAGTCAAACTTGAACTGACAATCTTGTGTGATGGAAAAACCTGGGGAATTCTTTTTCTGGCAAACAATGTAACAGATACTGGATTTATATTTCTATCTGGAAAACGGCAATACCAGCAATGCTCTTCTGTTATGCAATGATTTTGTCTTGATCTTCAGAGCAGGGTGATAACCAAATAACCTGACATCGTCTCCCTTCCAAAGAGATCTGCCTAACTGCAACAGCATCTAACAAGACCACTGAATTTTAAGTTCAAATCAGTTTTGCAGATGTATAAGACAACCATGATTCTGGTCTACCATTTCTGGTCAGTCCATAACAAGTGGTGGGAATAAAGAACAGAGTACCTTTTCCATATCAACAGACAGCTCAGCAAACCATTGCCTTGCATCCTTCTGCTGGACAACACAGGCCACATGTAGGCAAGCTGCAAAGATCAGGTGACATGGATATTGAACAAAGATAGCACTCCCAATACTGTTAGAAATATTCAATTTTTTATAAACCCTATACAGTTCAACAGAGAAAACGTGGGATTAATTATCTGACTTTTCTTTAAGGCTTTTTAAGTTGCAAGGCTACAGTGTCAGTGCTGTATGAAACACAACCTGAAGCACCTTATGAGGGCACTCTGAGGAACGCCTGTGATGCGACAGTGCACAGAATATATCCAGGTAAACATGACAAGAGACATTACTTGTTACTTACCTAGAGCTATCATGAAAGGAGGGTACAGCAAACAAAGATCAGTTCTATATGTGTCATTCACTATCCTCCTGTGCAAAAAAGAACTTGTAAGTATCTTCCTATTCACCTTTAGACTATATTCCTTCAAAAACTGCTCTCGGTTTACAAATATTTTGTCAGTTTTCCAGATGGTCGAAGCAATGAGGCTGCAGGGCAAAATATCAAGGAAAGAGATCTTTTCCCTTGTAAAAATCTCTTGAAAGGCTTTCTTTTTTTCCTTTGTAAACACAGCAGAGGTTTATTTGAAACATTCTTTTAGTACATAAATGTCTTTCTGCAGTGGATGTGTATGTATACCATCAAATAATGATCTGTTTCACAAATACATAAAGGCTAGCATAAAAGTAGTGCTTCTACTGTCTTTCTGTATTTGAAACAGGTGAAGAATAACAGTTCTGCTAACACAGCTAAAAAACCCTATATATTGCTTCTACTTCCTATGACATGCTACAACAAAAAGACAATGTTGACAGAAAGAAATTTCCTCTACTGATAGTCACCATTCAGTAATGTTAGAACTGTGCTATTAGAGCTAGTCTAAAAAATAAAAGCTAGACCACTGCAAAGTAAAATCACTACAGGGCAAAGACAGAATAAGCTAAGTCAGGGACATATACATGCACAGGTTAACTAGGGCACCCTTTCTATTCAAATATGGCTAAGCCTGCTTGGTTCAGCAAAAGCTTAACCACCTTTGAAGCATAACTGTTAAACACTTGCTTTCTTGATGAAAGGAGGAATTATTTCCATTGCCTTCATTACCATGCGAGAGGTAGCAGCATGTCTTCTTGGCCCATATCTTGCACATATTGGAGCAAAGGTCTATAAGGATGATATACTATCAAACAGCAGTCCTAGGAAAAATGTCATTGGGACAGAAGTTAAGATTTCAATGCAGAGCATTGTCAGTTCATATTAAAACATTTTGTTTACAAGCCAATTACTGATTATTTTTTTAAGTAGCATTCTAACACCTAGCCCTGCTCTAATGAGGGCAGTGCTCTCTCTAGAATACCATTACATAGCACAGTTGCCAGTCTGTCAATGTCCTTCCCCTAAGAGACACAGAAAGTCACATCTGCAGCACACTGAAACCTCATTTGCTTACAAACCCGTAATTCCCACTTGGAAATACAAAACACTGCCAGGAAACAGTCTGCTACTAAATACCATACATGGAGAGCATGCCAAAATAATTGATGCTGGTTTGGAAAAAAAAGAAAAGAAAAATTCCACTGCTCTCAAATCCCCTCATTTCAGGTCCAGGTAAACAAGAAGGAATAATCCTCTTGCTAAAAGCAGCCAAATGTGTGGATACTACAGGGAAAAGCCACATTAAGTTACATGTGCTGAACACCAATGTGAAACACCATTACTGCACACAAGATATATTGCATAGCATACTGGAAAAATAAGTGAATCCCCAAAACATAATTTCTTGTAAATGCAACTGCTTGTGCTAAAACTCCTGTATACAAAACTCAAGACTTACTGCTATGTATAGCAGAGGTATCAAGGACTAAATCTAAACAGGAATCTAAAAACTGTATTAAAATAACTTGTAGGTACAAACAGAAACTTTGACCTCATCTCCTCTGTGTTCAGTTCCCAAAACATATTCTCTCATCTGCTGTGTAACTCAGTAAGCTGCTCCCTGGTTTCTCACTCCTTTTCTCTGCACTTGAGCAGAGCTACTCCAGTACAGTAGTACTAGAATTCAGTGCTTAACCCATCCAAGTCCAAGCCATATGCAGAAATTAAGCACTACTTTACTCAAGCCCTGTAAGAAGCCTGGGTTGCCAACTTTCAGCTACCTGAGCAAACACAGCAGTGGGATAGCTACCCTTACAAAAATAGGTATGGCTCCTTTCTTTCAAATGGTCTGGAACAAAATGTCTCACTGTGCTCCTTTCATCCAACAGCCTAATAGTTACAGCACCATCTCAGAAAATGGGAGGCCTGAATTCAGTTTCTTCCTCATAGGATTCAAACCCCCATCTCACTTCCCAGAAGATTTCTCTATTAGGTTGCTATATACTAGCCAGAATGGGATAGTACCCACACCTTCTGCTAGAACACGTAAGTGTAGCCCCAGATTCTTCCAGGCAAGAAGGAGAGGGCACAGAAAGAATACAACTCTTCATGGTCACAAGTGGCCATTCCATCCAGGGAAAAAAGGACACTGACATCCCAGTCTCTGCATCAGGACTTATGATAGATACAGTTACAGTTACCTCTCTCACAAAAACAGAAGCAGTACCACCAAAAAACCCCAACCTACCATTAATTCTAAGAGATAGAATTCACATTCTAGTATCTGCAAAGAAGCAAAATCACAGTTAATAAGCAGTATGTTTCAGGCAGCAGAAAGAATTAACTGACATGCAGTTTAACATCATAAATGGATAGGAATTCTTAACAACTATTTCCAACAGTCCTAAATGCATTTTATCTTAACCTACAAAACCAAACAAAAATAAAACTATTATTGGCCATTGTCTTATCACTATTATAATTCAACTCCAGTCATAATAACAAACAATTTAAATATTTTGCATCAAGTTTGCTGTGAAAGACTGCTTCATTGGCAGTGCTTGCCTGATTTGTTTCAACACCTGGTAGCAGCAAATTGTTCCCGGTGCATAAAAACTTCGCAGCAATAGAGAAGTTCTTTTGTAGAATCAGAGCATCTTCATCAGCCCACTAACTTGTCAAATAGCTTTTTAAAACATTTTCAGATTTAATTTCATATGAAATACTCTGTCCAGTTGTAGCAATTAAATCAGCTCTCTCAATACACAAGGTGATGTATTGGTGATATCAAGGAAAAGACTGGACTATTTTGGCTACATGAAAGCAGTATCCAAAATGTATTTCCATTTGCCTTTATCTATAAAATAGCAGTGCAGTTTTATTATAAGATCTTAGATATTTTATATTCTGACATATCATTTGGCATTCTAGATTGGGTGAAAAGCAAACCAACAAAAAAGTAGTATTTGTTACAGCCAATCTAAATAAAACTATTTAGTTAGCTTTCAAAATTCTACATCACCGGTCAAAATTCATTTTAAGAAAAACTACAAAACTTCTCAGTATTGTCTGAGAATACCTTGAAAACCACTGGTAAATTTAAATTTTAAGTACTAATTAAAAACTATTTTTCAAGAGCCATTAAATTTTACAGGCAAAAATAAAACTGCTTTCTGTTAGCCAGCTGCTCATTTGTGCATGCTTGGAAGCATTCCAGGTGCAAAGGCCATTTACTTTCCCTGGAGCGATGTATTTGTAACCAAGAATATTCAAAAAAACTTAATCTCTTTTCTCATCATGCTATACAAAAACTACCATTTCAGTCACCCTATCACATCACTTGTCTTTCCTGTCAACAATTTAAGGAAAGGACGTTACGTAAGATTTTTATTGTTTTTAAAAGTAACTTTCCCAATTTTCTATACAAAACTAATAATGAACAAACCTGACATATGAGCATGAAAATATTTCTTTCTTAGTATTTAAAAGAAAGAATTTCCTGCTAACAATTATTAATTTATTTGATCAAGTTATGTTTCAAATAGCATACTTACATGGTTCATCCTATAAGGAAACTCCTTTGGAAAGGCATATGAAAACCTAGTTTTCACTACAATAAATAGAAAAAAGTATGTTAAAAATAATGTAATTAATACTTTTACTTCTTTCCCTTTCTATTCATTCATCTGTACATAGCCCTTCAAATCTACCTGGCAGCACAACTTTCAGTTTGTGGCTTGCAGTACAAGAGGCTTGTATTTCAAGGAGAACAGATAAGTTACAAGATTTAAGATCCTGAAAAGGAAAGAGAAATACATCTGAAACACAGATTTGCACAGATACTCAGCCAGACATTTGACTGCTGCTTTGGACACTATTAAGTCTTCTGGTTAACCACCAACTAGCTCAGGGACAGCTAACTCCCCACAAGTTATCACTCACAGAGCTCTCCAGCTACTGATGTTCAGGATCTCAGTTCCAACACTAAGTCCAAATGAAATTTTCATGTGGAATTTTTTATATAGGTTTGATCATTCAACATGCAAGATTTTAAAAGAACTAATGAAGTCTTAGAAAAGCAAGCCTGAAGGAAGGGTAAGGGAGCTCAGCCAGACTTTTTGCAGGTCCAAAACGTAATGATTATCTCCAGTTGAGATATTTAATTAATCTTTGTGTATTTTACAAGGAGAATGAGTACAGCTTGTGCACTGTAAGAAGCATGCTAATATGCAAAACCAGTGATTTCACATTAGAATGTTGAACAGAGAAAAACAAGAACACTTGAAGATGTAGATTTGACATTTGTACACATAAAACATTTAAAAAGCTATTTTAAGTCCTTGTCATCCAAGGAAAACAAGTAACACTTAAGATCCTGGAAGTGGACAATATTCCTTATATTAATGACAGACAGTATATTATTAAATTATACTATCTATATTACTTCCAGAAAATCAGTATGACATTCACTTCAAAGAAAAGACACCTCTGGACCAAAGAATTCACCATTTAGACTGAGGGTGAACTTTGCCAGAAAATTTGTTTTAGGACACCAAGACTGGGCTACTGGTTGGAAATTTTAATTCAAGAAAGAGAAGAATTAATAAAAGAGTTTCTCAAGATGTACGCAAACTGAAGAGGTACATGGTAAAAAATATTACCAATTTGAGAATGAAGATAGGGAGAAAAAGCATTTTTCCCACAAAGCAACCTGCAGACACAACCACTACATGGAGTTGGCAATTCAGTGAGATGTGTTAACAGAAGAAAAACCTTTTGAAGAGGTTGTTGGAAACCAGGCTAAGACCACCTTCCTTACAAAGGAAGCAAGCGTTACTAACTTCATGTTGCTACCGAACCAAAAGCAAGCAAACCTCTTAAACCAGCCACTATTACATTAGTCACTCCTTTTGTTAGCCTGTTTTTGCTTTTACTTGTCTTGCCTCATCTTTTCTTGCCTTTGGTATTAAGACCTCCCAAAAACTGCTGTGTGCTACTGACGCAATTCTGGCAAAGGAAGACCAGGTAGAATAAAAGAATAAATGTTTGGAGAAAGCCTGTTGCGTTTTGCCCCCACTTCCATGAAACGCACAGTACTTATCAGGGCTGACAGGACTTCTAGATCTGAAGGAAAAGCTGTGGGGAAAATATTCTCTAGGGACTTGAGACTGGAATTTTGAGAAACAGCACAGCTAAAAACAAGATGTCCAAGTAAAATCAGCATATTTACCAAAATCCATCTAACCTTCTCACGCATCAAAACTTCCACACAATGATGCTTCTGATGTAAAAATAGCAACTCTCAGTGCTAAATCCAGTACTGGTCTTGGTCATGCTGGCACCAAAGATGTGTTTCATTTCCTGGTGGCAGAACTGTCACACGGCCAGCCCCATGGACTGATACACTCTCTGCATCTGGAGGCTGCAGATGCAGCCAGTCACCTGTCCCCTCAACGGCTACAAGGGATTGTGAAAGCGCTGACCTACATTTGGAAGAGCACAGCCAGGAATTGCCCATTGAGAGCAGCTGGACCTTCTGGGTCAGATAACAGCATTCAGCTAAGGAAGACAGCACTTCAAGAGTTTGATGGATGACATGTAAGTTACATGAACTGGGAAATCCAAAAGCAAGTGAGAAAGATAGAGAATTAAGTAACTACAGTGTAATTTTATTGAATTTATTGTGAACATTTGGTGATAAAATGTATTTTTAGAAATAAATACCATGTGCAAAGACTAATTTTATGGCATGGAAAAAAGGATTTTAAAAAATTTGAAGGTGTATAGCCTACTAAAAATTCTTAAAACAGGCACTTCCACAGAGTCATAACTTTTACTAAACAGACAAAGCCGTAAATTTCCAATTCTATCTTTGAGTAGCTCAGAATTCAATTTACTACTCGAGGTTATTTATACATTTCAAAAGTTCTATTTTATGACTTTGTTTTTACTTATGCCTGGCATAAGTTCCAACCATAATCAACCAAAACTAATACAGAAAGAACCCTTTTGTCTCTGCATTTGGAAACAGAAGCTATTTATTCCAAATGGTTTTAACTGGCTCTTATAGTCCTCCACAATTTGATAAAAATCTACCTTTTAAAAAAAAGCAAAGAAACTAATTGACCTCCCAACAGAGTTACTTAACTAGAGTGTAATGAAAATTACTTATACTTACATACAGAAGTAGCAGCAGAAATCAACCTTGTATTTGAAACAACACCAAATTCCTGAAGAAAAAGAATGGTGAATGAGGTGAACCACCTGAAACACCATACACTCACACTGTTATCAAATTAAAACAATGGCTTCTTACTAAACTGGGTTTCTTTTTGAAGTGTTTGGTTTTTTCCCCCACCCCTTTTTTTTTTTCCTTAAGGAAAACAGGGCTAAACTCTTTACCTAAGAGTTATTTCATTGATTAGTTTCTTGGTTGCTTGTGAGGAACAGTAAAGATTTATGAAAGGTACTAAAGCACCAAAAGCTCAGCTGGCTAATATTCTTTTTATAAAACAGAGAAGAGGGCTTCAAGGAGGTTATTTTTTTCCTTATCCCATTTGAAGAGAAAACTGTCTTTAGAAACCTGCCATTAACAACCTTTTTTAATTATGTTTTTGTGAAGTCTTAGCTCCTGTGCTGAGACAGTCAGCAATCTGAAAATTTTCTGTATACAGTGTTCTTTCAGAGATGAAATCAATTGTGCTGCCCTCTAAAGCTGCAGAAGCTTTAGGAAGGCTACACAGGAAGGAAGGCTACACAGACTTCTAATTTAAGGTACATCTATGTATATATACTCTATGTCTGTGCCTGCTTAAAGGCTCATTTAACATAAATAAAAAAGCACTCTCTCCGACACCCTCTCTCTTTTCCTTGAGGTCTTCCAAACACTGAAGAGTGTCCCAGTACACATACAGACAACAGTATCACATGTCACCACTAGTTTAGTAGGACTGTTTCTACCATCCATTAAGTATTTGAGTTCCTTCTGTAAAACTCCTTAGGGCTGACATATCATAAAGTGGCCAATTTGACTTTTTTCCATTACACAGACACTTCTCAAACAGCTGTGAACTTGCTGCATTACAGAGGACTAACAGCAGCACCCAGCTGATTCTAACTCTTGGTCACATTCAAAGGGGAGTACTGAAGGTGGAGGCACGGAGCCCTCTCACCACGACCCCTCATGGGTCAGGTCCTTATGATAACTTCTCAAGGACAGAGCATGAGCTACAACATACTTTTAATCCAAGTAATGAAAGTGTGGTAAACTCTGAGGATCCCTTGCTATATGAAATAGAACAAGATAATTAGGAAAAAAAATCCAATTATGTTTTAAAGTTTGAGTAAACATAAATAAGGAGAAACACACCAGAAAGGAGACATTACTTAAGATAAACACAATTTAAGATACAGTGTATGTAAATATATAAACACTGTGTGACAGTGAAACAGCCATTTAAAATATGTTTTTCAATTTTCAGAGGCACTTCAGGGTTAGTAATTCAGACAAATTTTGAAGGCCTTCTCTGTCTCCTTTTCTTAAATGCTATAGAAATCTATGCAAAAAAGAGAAGGTTTCAACCCCCAAAGCATGAAGAAAGACAAAAAATTTGAAAGTCCTAAACGTTTTCTTTCTCTCATACATCACATAATGTTACATTAAAAAATTGTAATACTTCATACCTCTACTTTGGATGCCAAAAACACACACGTAGGAGCCATTAATACTGGATCTATACTTTTTAGGGAATATCTGAAATGTTACAACAAAATTATAATATGTTGTTTCATACATGTAGAACGATTAATCTATTAAGAGCACCACACTTCCTTTTGAAAAAGCAAAGCTTAAGTTAACTTTATTAAAGCATAAAAGCTTTACACCATCCAGAAAACAAAAGTGGCACTGTTTTTAATACAGAACTGCATTTTTAAAGGGCTACCAAAATGTGCCTAGCAAATGTTTTATTCTTGTACCATCATAGTAAACAGTCCTACCTGGCATAGAATCTCTTGAAGTAGACTGTAGCAGTGGCAATAACTTGTTGTCTTAATTTAAGATGTTCACCTAAAGCCTGGATAACTTAAAAAAAAATGAACAAAAGCTTGAGTTGAGTTTTTTTAAACAATTTGATACCAAATAGCAAAGGGTCTCAAAACACAGCTAGTGCTGGGGATTCTAAGGAGCAGCACCACAGTCTTCTCCCTCTGTTGCTCTAGAGAGACAACACGCTGCTGTAAACCTACGGACCTGCAGGTGAAGAACCGCTGCCTCCTGAAGCTTGGGGACACCTTCAAAAAGGAAAAGGAACCTTGACTTCACTGTGTACAAGGGAGTACAACCTTTAAGAAGATGACAACACAAATCTCAGAAGGGTAAAGCTCAGGTATTCCATTTCAGAGCAAAACAAATTCAGATACAGGAAATATAAATCCTCAGCTCTTCAGTGCCACACAAAATGGATGGGTTTTTCTCAAACAAGTAAAGCTGCCAACATAAATACGGTCATTAAATTTGGCAGAGGCAGCAGGTGTTAAAAAAATGACATATTTAGTCTAGGGAGAGGGGGTGGGAGACCAGAGGATGCAGTCAGCTGCTCCATCACGGTGGTCCGCTGCCAGTTGGCCAAGAAACAACCCTGGTGTCATCTGTGCAGGTAGCTCTTGTTTGGCCTCCCAGGCAAAGGAAAGGTGCCAAGCAAATTAGATGCATCAAGCTGGGATTAAGAGCAGGGGTTGGATGTAAAGAATGGCACAGTGAAACATAAGGTTGTTACTTGTTATTTTTCCCATACTTCTTCGCCACCATTATTCTGAGCACCGCTCGGCTCTGTGAAGACTCCCTCTTCTTTTTTTCCTCCCTCATGAGAAATGTCAAAAACAGTATTTTAAAATACACTTAAGTAGATATTTAAAATATGTACAGCAAGACCAAGACAGTGACCATTGGTGGGAAAAGCAAACAATTCTGTTGTCAGTCACCACTAAATTCTTAGTCTCTACTCAAACACTCAAGTAGAGAGTTTTTTGCCCATGCTCTTATCACATATCCCCTGTGAACAGCCAGGGTACACATTTGTCACCCACTGGCAAGGCCCAAAGCAACACTAAATCCCTGTCTGTGTCATATCATTTTTTTTTCTAGAGACGAATACCAAATTGGGACTAGTTTAACAGTGACAGTAGGACAAGCAGTACTTCTGAAAAGGGTGTTAAACCCAGTATGCAATGTCTCTACAAATATTAAACATTTCATCAGCATATCCTGGGAGATTGGAAAGAATTTTTGCCTTTAGTTTGACCATGGGGCTAAAAAGCTGTCCTACTACTAGGGCATCAGAAAAATTCAAGTGTTAGGCTAAACAGAATTCTCCAAATATGTCTCATACTCCCATGGGACTTTCAGGAATGGTTAGGCCATCTGCTGTCAGAGAAAAATCAAGTGTGGTTTAGAAGAAAAAAATGGACAAGAGCCTAAAGAGACTTAATGAAATGGAAGCTTGTATAAGCTGGCAAAAAGTCCAAAGCTTGCAATTATTTTAATATTTGAAAAGAAACTACAAGATCATTTACCTCTATGTTTAGAAAGTAAGCAGTTTCAGTAGTTTGGATTTTTTTAATAAAGGTTGTTTTAAATCTAAGTATTTTGAGTAGCCCCTAACAGAAACATTACTGCTTCTGCCCAAAACCAAAAAGGCAAAACAACTAACACATTTCTCAACCAAAACCAGTTAAGGCTTGGTGATCCAAACAGAGAAATCAACATCAGTTTATTTTTTCAAACTACCTTAGAAAATGATCTTTTTCCTTCTTTCATAGCTGCAGGGAGCCACACGATCAGTTAGTGATCTACTGCACTTGTTTTCCAATGAGGAAGCAGCAGGAAATTGCCCCTCTCCATGCAGATTTTAATTGCTTTAGGGAACAACCATCTCCTGGGCTGACACACACTGAATGTGACATGCTGGGGCCGAGGCTCATCTGCTCTCAGGTAGTGCAGATGGGAGACAAGGGGGGACCCAAAGCAGGGTCTCTGTTCAGAGGCAGGCAATGGTACAACACATCGAGGGCTTGACCACAGGGAGCTCTGCCTGAGCACAGAGCAGCCCTGCCCTCGGTCCTGCACCGTCCTGCCCTCTTTGCTAGAGAGGGGGAGAAAGCCCAGCACCACTCCCTCCTGCAGAGTAGGCTGTGTTTGTACAGGCACAGGGGAGATGCTGGCAGAGCTGCTCTCCAGCTGCCCCCAGTCACTCACCTGCCTTCAGGGGAAGCATGGAGTGCCAAGGAAAAGGATCCTGGGAACCACAAAGCAAAACTAACAAACTAACTTGTTTATTTTGCAAAGCTTTGTTTACTCAAGAAAAACAATGAAGTGAAACATTAAGAAAGTATATTTCACAATTCAAATTAATACTAGTGAAAAATCAGCATAGAAATGCAGTTTTAGAAATAGCCATAATCCTCCTTTTGTCTCTTTTTGTAGTATGAAGTTATGACACTTGGTTTTAACCTCAAGAAATTTCAGGAATGGATCAAATGGATAAATCACTGCTAGCTTGATTTCCTGGTGCCCTATGAGCAATAACACAGGGGTATCCATAGTGATCGTGTTTACAGCACATGCAATTGTTACAAAAATAACTAAGCCAAGAGAGAAGCAATGGTATCTTTCACAGATACCATTCCAGCACTGACATAAGATCTTCCAGTGGCTCTGGGAAAGTCACTTCACTTCTCTGTCTCAAGTCTAGCCAGACAGCTGAGAAATAAGCATTCTGTATTTTAAAGGACTGCTGCAAAAAATATATAAAGAGCTGCTTGCAAACAAATTACTACTTAGCAATACACTTTGCATAAGGAGAGTTTTTAAAATATTGAGCAATTGCACAGAGAAAATTTTAAGTACCTTTGTAATCTGATATACTCAGGTGTGGCCATTCATATGGATAGCTAAATGCTTTGCAAGATCAAGTAAATCTTAGACAACCTCACACACAAGTCCCAAATTCTTTGGGAGAACAGGCTGCCTGCCAACAGCTCTCAGAAACTTGTTGACAATTTGAGAGCCACCTGGTACTGGGAGATCAGTCAGAAGACAAAACAAGGCTGTGTTGCAGGTTTTAGAGAATCTAAGTGAACACAAATAACAAGTTTCCAAACTCTGCTGTTTAACAGGACAGCACAGATGACCTAAAATACTTACCCCACCCTAAGAACCCCCCAAAAGCCCAGGCTGAGTACTTATGCTTGACACTGAGCCTTTAATACACTAGCTTAGAAGTTTCTGCTTGCTTCTCCTCCTTTTATGTTTTGATAAGAGCCTCTTGAAAATAAGAAAATTTACTGTTTCATCCTATCACAGGTTAAAATGTTATACATGCAGCTAATTAGACTGCAAGGTCTCCTAGAATTGTGTTAGTACAACTAACAAATTATTTATATTCCACGTCTTTGTTAAAATAGGCTGTGAAAGTATATGTAATACAACAATGAAAACATTACATTCTCTAAGCAATTCAAACCTCCATTTAGACATGGCACACATTGCAGATTTTATGGCAGAAATAAAAAAAGCTTTACCATTAGTAAAAAATATCTGTAGCTTCCAATATTCTTCTTCAGTCAGAAATTTCAAGTCTTTCTGGCGTTCTTTCAATAGATCTTGTTTATCCAAAATCCATTGTAAGCTAGAGAAATGGAAAATAATTTCAGCAACGCTTTATCAACATTATACTGAGTGTCTCCTGTACAAACAGACTATGAATTACGGCTCGGGAATAAAGGGCTTGTGGCCTTTAACAAATCTTCTCAAACAATCTTCTCAAGCAACTGTTCTTCAAGGTTTTTGAGAGTTAGACAAACGAAAAAAAAATTTTAAAAAAAAAAAAAAAGCAAACAACAAAACATGAACTACCAGGGGCTGAGATTAGCCTCTACCAGGAGCCAACTAAGCTGGCTGTACAGAACTTAGACCCTGACAGTCACTAACAAGGCTTATGTTGCAGCCATTTCATTACGGGCACCATTCAAACCTTGACCATGCGCTCAGCATGAGGTGTTTCAGGGCAGAATCACAGAATCAATCAGGTTGGAAAAGACCTCTGAGGTGCAGTCCAACCCATGACCGAACACCAGAGCGCCACGTCCAATCTTTCCTTAAACACCTCAGGGGCCGGTGCCTCCGCCGCCTCCCTGGGCAGTCCGCTCCGCTATCAATCACACTTCCTATGTCCCCCCGAGCTGAGGCCCGGCTGCCCCACCGCTGGGGACAAGCGGATCGGGGACCCGAGCTCCCGCACTCCGCCGCCGCAGCCCGGGGCGCCCACACCGGGACGCGACCCCTGTCCCGGAGCGCCCAAACGCTTCCCAAGCGGCGGCTGAGCGGGGCCGGCTCGGGCTGCTCCCGCACCCCG
>VZRH01000782.1:429121-439137 GCA_013397555.1 Urocynchramus pylzowi | reverse complement strand
CCGCCGCCGCCGGCCGGCAACACGCGGCACTGGGAACCGTTCCCCCGCGCGCGGGTTCCGCCCGGCCCGCCGGCCCCCGCAGCCCCGCTGGCTGGCACAGGGACACGGGCCGGGATGGGCCGGAATGGGCCCCGAGGGAGGCGCCTTCCAAACCACCCGGTCCGGCCCCCGCCATGTGCAGGGACACCTTCCACTAGGCCAGGTCGCTTAGCGCACCGTCCAACGCGGCCTTGAACGCTGCCAGGGATGGGGCGGCCACAGCTGCTCTGGGCAACCTGTTCAGTGCCTCACCACCTTCACATGAAAGTGAAGGAGGAAAGAATTTCAGCCCTGTGTCCTGTCCAAACCTGCCGTCTGTCAGTGTAAAACCGGCTGCTTCTCCCCATAAGGTCCCTATTGTAAGCAGCCAGGAAGATCCAGAGCTTACTTGTCTTGTGCTGTCTCCACCTCAACTAAACTTCCCTTTAACTTACCTGTTCCCAAGTTTTCACGGCTCAGCTTGCTCCGTGCTGGAATTTCCTCATCGTAGAGAGCCTCTAGAGGTAATTACTTAATAATTCTAAATTTAAACTACAAACAGGAAGTACATGGGCCTGCTTTCTTTCCATGCTCTTTCCTGTGGTGACTCTCAGCTTCTCAGTGGGATCTGAGATGTATCAACACACGTATTGAGATGTATCAATACCATGCACTTGAAAACTTGGGACGGGTAAGTTAAAGGGAAATTTAGGTTCTATTTAGGAACTACGAAGCAGAGAGGGAAGATACACCGGGTAAAATGGTGTCATGGTTTAGAAATTATATTCTCAAATGTCACGTTCACACTGAAACTACTCCAGACCTCACATGACTTGCACACTTCCCCATCCCCTTGTCCCCCTGTTGTGGGTGGCTGGAGAGCAGAACTAGAGGCACAAAAGGTAAAGATCATGGACTGAGAGAAGAACAATTTACTGGAAACAGCAATGAGATAAGAAATGAACAGTAACAGCATCAACACTAATGACAGAGCGAACAAGAAAACAAAAGTTGTCGCTCACCCTGTGGAAACCCCCATCAAAGCCCAACCACTCCCTCTGCAGTGCTATCCCAGCATGCAAGCCAGCCTTGTTCCTGCCATGTCCCTGGAAAATGACATGAGGTGGCATAGAATAACCTCTAGGTCCTGGCCCTTGTGGCTACAGCAGAAATTAAACCTGTCCTGGCTAGAACCAGGACAGATGGAGCCAGTGATGTTTCTAAATGCTTTTGCTGTCAGAATGAGACACTGTTCTGACATGCCAGAGAGATTCTAGGTCTGAGACCCTGTTTATACATAGGAATGTGGAAGAGGGAGGTAGAGAAAAAATATTTGGCAAACCCTTTACCTTTCCTTTCTCAGTGCAAGGAGACACGATGGAAACCACCATCAGGTTGGATTTGTGGGGAGTCTGTGGGGGCTCTCTAACCTGACACCTTTCTCCAAAAAATATCCAGACTTTGCAGGGTATGGGAAAAGGAATTTACTCTGCTGTGTCAACATCACAAAGAGGTGAACCAAATTGCCAGCAAATGCCCTGGATCACAACCACCCACAAGCACATCACACCCAGCATAGCACAGCATCAAGGAATCAGCAGAGTGAGAGATCAAGGCTGCTGTATAACAGAGAAGCTTGTCATTGCCTCATTGAACATATTAGAGCAACCAAAACTGCAGCAAACCTCATGCTTCTGGTTATCACATCACGTGAGCATCTCTTTTTTTTTTTTTCCCCACCATCTTTCTCTACCTGACTCCAGCCTTCTTCTTGCTCTGATTTAGTACCTGTGTTTTGTTCCCTCATGTTGGTGATTTGGGCTTCTGCACAGTCAACAGCTGGATGAATATGAGACAGCTGTGTGCCCAGGTGGCCAAGAAGGCCAAAGGCATCCTGGCCTATATCAGAAATGGTGTGGCCAGCAGGATCAGGGTAGTGATGATCTCCTTGTACTCAGTACTGGAGAGGGTGCACCTCAGTTGCTGTCTCAAGTTCTGGGACCTTGAGGTGCTGCAGCTTATCCAAGAAGAGCAATGGAGCAGGTGAAGGGTCTAGAGCACAGGTCTTCTGAGGAACAGCTGAGGGAGCTGGAGTTGTTTAGCCAGGACAAAAGGAGGCTCAGGGAAGACCTTATCACTCTACAGCTTCCCTGAAAAGAGGTTGTAGCAAGGTGGTGTCAGTTTCTTCTCCCAACAAACAAGGGCTAAAACAAGAGGAAATGGCCTCAAGTTGCAGCAGGGAATTTTTAGATAAAATTTCTTTACCAAAAGGGTTGTCAAGTGTTGGAACAGGCTTCCCAGGGAAGTGGTGGACTTACTATCTCTCAAGGCACTTGAAAGATATGGGGATGTGGCACCTGGGGACGTGGTTTAGTGGTGGACTTGGCAGTGCTGGGTTAACTTGATGATCTCAAAGATCTTTTCCAACTTCAACAATTCTATGATTTCACACTGCAGTATGGCAGGAAATAATTAGTAGGGACTGGGCAGGATATTTGCCATAGCTATGATAAATGCCATTGCTGCACTGCACACTGGGCATGGGAAGCAGCTCTGCTTTCCCTGTATCTGGCACCACAGGGGCTGTCTAACACTGCTGGAATGGGAGCACTTGGCACCACAGATTCATGCCAGCTCCACTCCCAGACTGTCTCTTTCCCAGCAGGACAGACCTCATATTGCATGACCCCATTTTGCAGCACTGCAGCAGACCACACCAGTACCAGAGCTATGGAGAGGGAAACTCTCCCTGCTCCACAGACCCAAAACCAGAGAGAAACAAAGACTCCTTGGGTTACACATTGCCCTGCAATGGGACACCCTGCCATGCTGGAGATCCTCCCTGCAGAATGGCACCCAGGGGGCTCCCCCACTGCTTTGGGGGGGTCATTCTCAGCCCTGCAGCATCCCTTGAGCAAAAGGCAAAGGTTCCTGTAGACGGGGCCATGCTGGGGATGCCCATTGCCAGGCCAGGAGGCCTGCAGCTGGTGTGGACCCACAGTGCAGGGGGGCTGATGGCCATGTGTGGATGCTGCTATGACTCCATCTCCCTGGATGCCCAGCTGGAAAATGCTTTCTTGGGCAGGGGCATGGCAGGGGGCAGGCAGGACAGAGCCTTTTCCCCCTTGACATTGCTTTTGAACCTTTCTTTTCCAGGAGCTGTGTGCAGGATCGCTTTATTTACATGTCCTCTGTGTGTGTGTGTGTGTGTCAAAACAAGCAAACGAAGATTTCATGAAGCAGATGTTCAGTGCTGCTGTGTGGGCTGATGTCTCCTGCTCAGCCTCAGACCTGGCTGCTGCTCTGAGGGACATACAGATATAGGATGAAAGAATTGCAGCCAAGAACCTGCAGGTAAAATTATACTTTGTCATATTTGTGAGATGAAATTATCTGTCAGCTCTTGCTGATCTCTTCCCCCTCTGCCCCCCTAATAAAAACCATCACAAACATATTGAATATACTTAGAAGTCCATTGCTAGATATAAATATACACAGGAGAGTTGGATAGATTTTTTCCCCCAAAAAAATTCTTCCAATCCACATCTTATAAACAGCATAATAAATAGGATGATATATGGCCAGTTTTTTGTTCACGGGTCCTCCCCCCACAATTGAAAATACAATATTTTCTTTTTCTCTTTCCCTTGGATGCACACAAAAATAGTCTTTGCTGATACTCTCAGGTTTTTCACATGTTTACATATTCATCTAATAACTGAAAACAGTACATATCTTTTCACAGATCTGACAATAAGCATTCTTGTTTGCCCTCTGCTGTTTAATATCCCCTCAGGAAATGAATGAGTGGTACAAAACCAGATTTACTGACTTTAATCAAGCTTCCACAAAACACGCTGAGGATGTGAGACATTTCAGGGAAGGAACAGGGAAAAGAAGTGTAAGTGGAATTGAAAACCCCTTCCAGCTTATGTTATGTCACTTCTAATGGAAGCCTTTGTTATGATTTCACTCAGTTAGGTAATGTGACAGTTGTCCGATATTTTTCCCAATAATGGTGGTCTTTTAGGCTATATTTTGCAACAAGCGAGGTGGATTGGAGGAGTGGTGACCCTGGATGTGACTCCATGTGTCAAACCAGCAGCAAGTAGCCACAAATAATATTTATACAAATGAAATAAAAGTTCAGCTGCTCAGTAATGCATGTATCTGAACGTCAGGATACTGTTGTTTTGAATGACAGTGTCAGGGGAAAAGGATTTATGTGGGAGAATTTTTTATTTGAAGCCCCATCACACACACTTCCAATTCCACACAAAAAGCAGACTCCTGCAGAAGCAACCATTTACTATTTTATGTCGAAGACATTCAGGATAATTTCATTAGATGAGGGAAAGCCCTTAGAGGGTTTGGTTTATAACATGAGGATAAATAACAAGGGACACAAGCGTTATTAAAACCATCAGCTCTATTGTGAGAACCTATTGATGAGGATAGATGTTTCAGCCACCTCCTACTGACCTTTGCTTACAATAATTTTTTAAAAATCAGCGTTCCCACATAGTAGCCTGTTATTTCAAAGGGTTTTCCTTTCTGGGTCACAGACACTGGCATTTACATGCACCTCCTCTCAGTAAAACAAGGAGCAGGAGCATATGCAGATGGAGTACTATATCAATGTTATGTTGTTTTGATTTTTTTTTCCTCCTCTGGTCAGTTTGAAATGCATCCTCCACTCTGATGGCTCAGGCTTTCCATGCAGGGAGTAGCCTGTGGGTCTGGATCCTGACCAGCTCACCCTGCCCAGGCTGGGATGGTTATTCAGGCTGTCCTTCAAATGCTGGGGGTCACACAGATCAACCTGCAGGCCAGACACCCGTTCACATGGGGCATGTGTCCCATCAGGGAGGGCTTTGCCTCTGGGAAAGACCGAGTTGCCAGGGTCAGTCCACTGGGGACCTGTGCTGGGCCTGAGGGTCTCTTAGGTAGCCTGCACCTCACAGGGAGAGTTTGCCCCACTCTCACCTCTTCCTAAACATTCAGTTAAATAAGCATTAAGCAGTTATGGATAATGAAAGGCTTCCTGAGAAGTCAGGAGGCTGACCTGACCACAGCTGCTGCCCAGCCAGGACAGGAGATCTCTCTATCCTACCCTCATCCCTGGGTGCCTCTCTGCACCCTAAACAACTGTTCATAGAATCATTAAGATTGGAAAAGACCTCCAAGATCGTTGAGTCCAACCTTTGACCAAACAGCACCGTGTCAACAAAACCGTAGCACAAACTGCCACGTCCAGTTGTTTTTTGAACAGTTACAGAGATAATGACTCCACCACTTCCCTGGGCAGTCTGTTCCAATGCTTAACCACCCTTTCAATGAAAAAATTATTTTTGATGTCCAACCTCAATCTCTCCTAGAGCAGCTTGAGGCCATTTCCCTTTATCATGTCATTAGTTGCCTAGCAGAAGAGACCAACCCCCACCTTTCTTCTACCACCTTTCAGGCAGTTGTAAAGAGTGATAAGGTCTCTCCTAAATCTCCTTTTTTTCCAGGCTGAACATCAACCTCTCTTCATGATTTACTCTCTAGACCCTTCACCAGCTCTGTTGCCCTTTTCTGGACACACCTCAATGTCCTTCTTGTAGTGAGGGGCCCAGAACTGAACAAGGACTTGAGGTGTGGCCGCACCAGTGCCGAGTGCAGGAGGACAATCACTTCCCCAGTCCTGCTGGCCACACCATTGCTGATACAGGCCAGGATGCCATTGACCTTCTTGGCCACCCGGGCACATGCTGGCTCATGTTCATCCAGGTGTTGACTAACACCCGCAGTTCTTTTTCCCTGGGCAGCTTTCCAGTCACTCTGCCCCCAGACTATAGTGCTGCTTGGGGTTTTTGTGACCCAAGTACAGGGCCCAACACTTTGCCTTATTGCACTCCATAGAGTTAGCCTTGACCCATCAATCCAGCCTATCCAGATCTTTCTCCAGTCTTCCTACTCTTCAGCAGATCAACACTCTCACCCAACTTAGTGTCATCCACAAACTTACTGAAGGTTCACTTGATCCCCCTGTACAAATCATTGATAAAAATATTCAACAGGATTGGCCCCAAAACTGAGCCTTGGGGAGACCCCACTACTGACTGGCCACCAACTGGATGCAACACCACTCACCACCACCTTTTGTGCCCAGCCAACCAGCCAGTTCTCAACCCATCAAGGCACCTGTCCAAGCCATTGGCTGCCAGATCCTCCAGGAGAATGCTGTGGGAGACAGTATTGAAAGCTTTACTGAAGTCCAGGTAGACAACATCCACAGCCTTTCCCTCATCTAGTAGATGGGTCACCTGGTCATAGAAGGAGATCTGGTTGGTCAAGCAGGACCTGCCTTTCCTAAACCCGTGCTGACTGGGCCTGATATCCTGGTTGTCCTGTATGTACCAAGTGATGCCACTCAAGATAATCTTTTCATAACCTTCCCTGGAACCAAGGCCAGGCTAACAGGCCTGTAGTTCCCTAAATCCTCCTTATGACCCTTGTTGTAGATGGGTATCACATTGGCCAACCCTCAGTTGTCTGGGACCTCTCCAGTTAGGCAGGACTAATAATGGAGAATGGCTTGTTGAGAAGAGAAGGAGAAAGCGAGTCTGCCCTGAGGGTGTAGATTTTTGCACTGAGCTCTTGGCCCTTCCAGAGGAAATGATACTGCTGTGAAATGGAAGTGGCTTGCAACCCACTCCCCTGCAAAACAGCAGGGATGCTCCTTTGCTGCTCCAGGCTTGCACAGGGGCTTTGTCCACTTCCCCAGGTGTTGCCAGGACCTCTCCTTCCTTTCTCGCTATTCCTCCAGGTTTTCACTCAAAAACCTGCATTTTCCCCTGGAGAGCAGCTCCCCCACCTTCAGCCTGAGCCTCCCGCTATTGCAGCAGTTGTGTCGCTTTTATTAACTCGAATAAAATGAGGAACACTAATTTTCTTGCTTGACTCGGTCCTGTGGGACCTCGGGAGCCAGATTTTCTGCACGACTTCGCGAAGGTATCGGGTAACCTTGAAGCAACCCGGCAGGCGGGAGGGGTTTGCGGCTCCTGGTGAGCACGGCAGAGCCTGGCCCGAGGAGAAACCCACCCCCTTCCCCAACAAGCCTCTGACATTACAGGAGAGAAATGAGCGGAAGACAGAGAAGCGAGTTAATTAGTTGCATCTTCAGCGGATCACGCTTGAGAGATGCTTTCACAAGGGCAGGCTTCGCTGCCCTGCTCTATCTGGTAACGAACGGTTTCTCTCCAAGCCAGAAACTCAGAGGGAATTTCTGGATCTATATAAGTAAAGAAAAACTATACAACCGAAGAGAGAAAATGTATCCCTGCCCCGTTATATAATTCCGTGTCTTTATTCCCCCGGACAGATTTCATATATGAGAAACACACATATATATCTCGTGCACATCTTTTCCCCCCGTTTTGCGGGCTCCCAAAGGGAATTTGAGAAACTCGCCCAAGGTTCCAATGTCCTCCAACCCAAGCCGCCTCTGGGGCCGGCCCGGCGGGGCCGCAGGACAGGGGTACCGCAGCCTGCCCCCGACAGCATCCTGCAGTCTCTCCGCACAATATGCGCGGCTGCGCTGCGGGCCCCGCGGCTCCGGGCCGGCTTCTCCTCCCACGGACAGACTGCGGGGGCAGCGCCGATAAGGTTGATATTTATAGGAGTTGAGAGACACGGAGAGCCGGGCTCGCTTTGACCACTGGCATAACGGGGCGGGGTGACAGCTTCAGGTGGGCTGTGGTGAAAATCCAGATATTTCCTCTCCTGGGAGCTCATCCCAGGTGACAAGTGTATTTTTGATTTCCCCAAATTCGAAAAAAATACTTTTTTCTTTGCAAGGTTAAGTACTGGAAAATCTCAGCACACCGGCTACGGGGCACGCAGATTGTAGAAGGGGCTGTCCTTTCTCAAATAAAAGTTGTCGGGAGTTGCAGGGTTTCCCGCAGGTCGGGCAGGGCAGGGGCTTGGCCCGCAAGCCACAGTGCCAGCGGGTGCGGACAGCTTGGTGTGGCGGTGCGGCCGCCTCGGGGCTGCCTGGAAGGATCAGAAGGGATGACTGGCAGTCAAGTATTCCCTCTGTGGGGACATGCGTTTGCAGACGGTCCAATGCCACACTCATCCAAAAGCTGTTTCTGTACCTGGGAGTGAGCCCTAAAGCCGGGGGAGCTGCTCTGGCTGACACGGACTGTTGAAAACCTTAAAACCTTTTCTCAGCGGTAACTCAGTGTGCGCAGTCTATTTTTTTTTTTTTTTTGGTTGTTTTTCAGATACCTCGGGACACGGGTTTAGAAACAATAGTGGCAAGTCCTTTCTCAGGCAGAACACCTATACGGTGGGCATCCTAATTCAGCTTTAAAAACAGCGACACAAAAGGGATTAGATCGACTCCGATATTTTGAACCGAGCAAAGGTTGATTCAAATCCGGTTTTAAGTGTTCATCCACAAATAATTTGAGGTCAGCTTATTAAAAAGACCCCTCACGCCAAATACCAAGCTGTGATAGAAATATTCAAAGATAAATAAGATTTTTCCCTCCTAGCTGTGAAAGCTAACCCTTCTGCTATGTCTGAGCCCGAAGTGTGCCCTTGTTTTTTCGTGTGAGAGACAGAGAGTGAGACAGAAACTTTGAGGTTAATCTGTCTTCTTCTTCTAAATGAATATTTGAATATTTAGACTGAAAGATGATGACACTGGGGAAGCTGAGGGCAACGGTCCACAGGCGACTGGGCAAAAAATACTGAATAATTTTATTTAGATTTTATTTAGATTTTAATAGCACAAACAATGAATAGAAGTAACAACATTACAGCTGCAGGCTGTAATAAAAAATGGTTTTTGACAGATGACACCTACAAGTTTCTTTGGTCTTATAACTCCAAATCTGTCAAAAATTATGCATATTTCAGCGTCGGAATATGCAATGGCAAAATAAACAGAAGAAAAAGAGCTGTTCTTCGTGATGTGCTTGATAAACCCTAGATAATCTGGGTTTAACCTGCGGTATTCATCATATGTAAATCAAATCTAGTATCTTTATTGGGTTTCAGAAAAAAAAGAGGAAAGGAAAAAAAAATTAAAAATAAAAAAAAAAAAAAAAAAAAAAAGAAAAAGGAAAAAAGAAAAAAATAAAGAAGTCAAGTCCCAGGGACCAGAGAAAGACCTTTCTGTTTGTCAAATTCATTAATTAGAGAGCTGCACGTACTAGAAGATGCGTTTTCTTGCTCTGCTTCCCGCCCCCACCAACAATTTTACCATGAGGGAATGTTTACCAGAGTGTAACGAACAGTTTCCGATGGCTGCATTTTTGCTAAAGTTCTATTTTTTTTCTTCTTGCTGATAGTCGTGTCTTGAAAAGTCGTATCTTCAGCATAAAACGCTGAAACCCTTAACAACATTATATGCGCTCATTAGGAAGTCAGCTCTCTTATAGCCCTTTCTCCTACTCGCTGGCAAAACCGATCTCTTTCTGCATTTACACTGTTACCAGCCAGCCAGCAAGCTCTGCCCTGCTCCCTGGTGCCACTGCACTGAGAGATCTTCCTTCCAGCAGCTACCATTTTTTCATCCCTTTCTTTCTTCCGTGCCAGTGATTTATTTCCCCTGCCTCTCCTCAGATCAAGAGCTGGATTCGGCGGGAGCCCAAGAGGCGAAGCCACCACCGCTCGCACCTCCCGACTCCCGAAGCGAGGGCATCCGCCGCGGGAGCGGGCATGGCGCCTTTGCCCCGCCGCACCCGGCTGCCCGCTCCTGTCCCGGCACTGATGGCACTTGCTTCTCCCGAGGTCTTTGGCATCCACCTACGAAACAAGCTCCAGCTATGTCGTTGCTGATACCGTGCTATAACCGTGCCCCTCGAGGAGAATATTTACAGAAATTAAGTGCCTTGTTTTACAGCTGCAATTCTTCTGTAAACACAGAGCTGATTTTAAAAGAGATTAAACCCCCCTCCCCCCCACCGTAAGCTCTTCAGGAAAATGCAACAAATTCACTTTTT
>VZRH01000782.1:289319-410221 GCA_013397555.1 Urocynchramus pylzowi | reverse complement strand
TGGCGGTTCCCGCGTCCTTCGGTCTCCCTGCGGGCAAATTTGGGTCTGGAGGGAGGTGAGAAAACTTGAGGTCGCGGGGTCTGTGCGGAGCTGGTGCCAGCCAGCCCGGGCACAGTACCCGCTGGATTTTGTGTTCTTAGCGTCTCTAGGTCTACCATTGCTTCTGGCTGGCTACCCTTTGAAGCTAGGGAAAAAAACCAAAACCCCACCGGTTTTACTTTCTGAATTTGTAATTATATACTGCAATAAAGCCGGTATGTCCTCTGCAATTTTATAATAAAGGAGAAAATAATTAACCACATTTGCAGGAAAAAATGTGGAAAGTGTAGGCAGAAAGAATGGTGCTGAGACTGAAGACAGATTAACTCCTTTAAAATATTACTCATTGAGATGCTTGTCAAGGGCCATAGACATTAAATGACAAGATTTCTCTATTTTATTTTCTATGGGAGGACTCAGGTTTTTTGAGTCAAGTTGAACAGGGAATAATGAAGTGAGTGAAGAATAGAACATAGTTATTTTCTGGTTGGAAGTTGAGCCAAGAAGAATAAATAAATTGAGATGGCTTTTGGACATTATTAGAAACTAGTCTAGGCATTTTGCAGACTGGTCTTTCAGTTTCCAAAGAGTCACACTCAACCTCAGCTATTCTTGCAAAAGCAATTGATTTCAGTAACATCCCGTTTTTTAAAATTTGGGAAGCAGATTTGATGATTATTGACTTCCCCTGTGTTAGCCTCTTCTTAGAATCACCATCGAGAGGTCTGGATGCATCTGGCAGGGTGTGCAAAGAATTGCCAAGAAGTAGATTGTAAGGATCTTGAAGGTAATTTTGGTTTTCAACCAAGCTTGGTTTTGGCACAAAGCTCTGTCATATATTTTACAAGTTAATGCTGTAATTACTGTTGTATCCATTGCCTGAGGATGCACAAGGGAGATTAATGGTGCTGTGAATGACCAAGCTGTAGGGCAGGGTCTTACAGACCAGGGGTCTAGGTCTTGCTTCTCTGAACTTGTTAAATGGGTTTGAGCATAGCCTTGAGTTTACAGCTTTAAACAACCCCTAAAATTACCTGATTTTGCAAAGGTGTTGAACACCTGCTCTCCCCAGTGAAGTTAGTAGGACTGATTTAAAATCTGCCAGGCTCTTTGTCATGTCAGTGGGATAGATGTAGTCTGCAGTAGTGCAAGTCAGTTTAGATTTTGAACTGGTTGATAGTACAATACTCAGGGAGGACTTGAACACTTTAAATGAGGAAATGGCTCTGTACACTTAGAGGAATATAGTTTCAAAGATTTTTGTATTGAGCTCATATTTTAAATCCACACACATGATTTGATCAGAAAGCTCAGCTGTAGATATGAAAACATGTGTGTTCTTAAGGGTCCCTTTCTACAGCTGCAACTCTGGTGTTGCAAATAAAGGATTTATTGATCCAGAAAAACCTATGAGTTTGTTTGGGTACATTCATGCTGAAGATATTTCTAGGGAATATTTTTTTTTTTTTTCACTAGAAGTTATGTGCTTGGAAGTACATTTTGAACTAATCATGGTGTGTGTAAGCTGTTTTGTATATATTTCAATATAAAAAAAAGAATCTCCACACCTGCATCTAATGAAGTGAGCAGCAAGACTTGGATTCATACTTCCTATGTGCCAGGGAGACATGAGGATGGGGGAAAAGCTAACTACACTTGGCTTCAGGTCAGGGAATGGTGAAGATCAAGAATTCTGTCTGAAAAGAGCAATTCTGCACTTGACTGTGAGCAGTTACTTTCTGAATTTTCACCTGAAGGTAAAGTTCAACATGTCAAGGTCATGTTCAAGCTCACTGGAGTTCATTGGACCATATCAGATAAAATCTACAAGCAACAAAAATGCTTTCAGGTATATTCAAAGTCAATCCAATGAGGAATGATTCCCTACAGCATATGTAACATTATAAACTTGTATTTTACAAGAAACAGAAGGAAGTTTCTTAACAGCTGAAAAAAACTGTAGCTGAAGAAACAGATCCCTAGATCTGAGATGTATATTAATCTATGTTTAGAGCTGGTATTCTGAAATGTTATGGAAAGCTATGAGCAAAGTTCATGAGCTTTTTAATGCAGATTTGCATATGAGTGTGGCTTTTTGATGTTTAAGTTTTGATTTTTAAAAATCTATTCTATTTGGAATGCGTTATCCTGTTTCAAGGGTAATGAAAAGGCTTGCATTTATATTTTTCTTTAGAAATTGTAGACTGCTTGCTTCTGATGAGAGTTGTTTAGTAGCAGGTAATTTGAAGTCCTGATCTGAAATGGAGTAAGTGTGATTTAAAAAGACAACATCAGTAAAGTGAGGTTCAGAGTGCTAAGGAAACATTCATTGCTGTTCTGCTGTTTGCATCACTTCAGTTTCATTGCTGATGGCTAAGCAGTTGCAATGAGAAAACTTTAGGAAAAATGGGAAGAGGTGAAATCTTTATACTCCTTTGTAGTTTTTAAAACCTGCTGGTGAGTCAGAGCAGCAGAGGCTTTTATTTTAGCTTTGGAGCATATAACTGGTTCTTACAGCATGAACAATTTTTTTTTGGCTCTATTCAGAAAATTGGAGGACTAAAAATATGTTTCAGCTCTGAATCCTGTTTTTCTGTGTAAGACTTGCACTCACCTATTTTTCAGTAGGCTAAGCTATGCAGTAGCTCATCAAAAGAAATAATCAAAAAAGCAGACAGTATATTTTTTTAGCATACTTCTTGAAAAATCAAAGAGGCTGAACACTCTGGGGTTTTCAGAGGTACTCCACCAAAGATCCTGCTAGCTACAGCACAGGGCTAAAGAGTCCTGTTGGGAATGCACGTTTGCAGAAGCAACAACTTAGAATTGTGTCGGGGTAGCTGCATGGCTGATGGTTGGCCTCCAGTTTGTGCTTGTTATTTCTTCAGAGAGCCCCTCCCTCCTTGTAGAAACAAGCAAAACTGACATTTTTTTGATAGAAACAAAGGACTGTGGGGACCTTCAGCCTCTGGTCTGAGTTCAGGCAGGATTCTGGTTGCAGCTCGCAGTGCCCTGTGGCCCACAGTGACAGTTGTCTTTGTCAGTGCCCATAAGGATAAGTGCTTCAGCTTCGTGCAGGCCAGAATTCACTGCAACAACACACTGAAATTTTGTGGTCTATTTTTTTTTCCCTTTCTGTTTATAAAGCAGAAACTTAATTTAACATCCCTTTGTTTGTGTTGCTGACAGTCAGCTAGCTAAGAATAATGCCTTTTGGACAAAGCAGAGGGAGGAAGCAAAATAATTTTGCACTGCTTTAGTCTAGGAGATCTAAATTGTAAACAAGTTTGTTATATTAAATTATTTCAGTGGTTCTGTAACATTGTATGCTAATATTAAAAAAGGCAGCTTCATATTGAAGAAGTGAATGAGAGTTAAGTTCCTGAATGAGTTAATTTCAATTTCATGTGGGGCAACAAAGTTGCTTAAGCTTAATTTCTTGAGGTAGCCTGTATAAATCTTAGAATATGCTTCTGTGCTTTGCCATGATCTTCCAAAACCTTTTAAAATAGATAGAGAACCTTAGAATTTCAGAAGAATGAATATTTTTTAAATAAAGGAATAAATAGGGAAGAATTATACAAATGTATAACTTCCATTCCTGAATGAAATCTGTTGGGAATAATATCTCATGCTTTTGTCATAGCTAATTAAAAAAAAAAAAAACCAAACCTTTTTTAAGGGGATGTATAAAAAAGTTGAAAAATATAATTAGCAAAATAAAACCCTTCAAAATGATGCAAACAATTTATTTGTCTCAATATTACATTCAATATTTATCTTAAAGGAGAAGAATTTATATTAAAACCATAACCCTTATCTCTGATTATATATGCATTTCTTCCATGAAGGTCTGATTCACCACACTTCAGATAAGACCTTCCTGCTTCTCGCTCTCAGCTTAATGCTTTGGAAATAAAGGAATTTTAATGTGGTGCAGAAACTAATAGCAAATGAGAATCCATAGTTAGAAGGATTTCCTCAAATCATTCTTGTAAAATGCTTGTCATATTTAAAGTCAAGTTGCACATTTATAAAACAAGGAATACATTTCACTGATTAAGATGTATCATGTAAGAAAACAAACAGATCCTTTGCTTTTAAAATGCCTTCTTCCTTTATGCAGCAGATGGTGCTAGATTGTGAATATATGTCAATTTGATTTATTTATAGTCTGAAGAATATACGGTGAAAGACATGGCATGTACAATGTTCAGATAGACTACATAGCAAACTGATCTTTATAAACTCATTTGTTTTGGCACAGTCTTCTGTGGTGTGCATGCTTTTCCTGATGTCTCCTCTGCACCCTTCCAAGACTTTCAGAATTGCTGTCGTGCTTACGAAAGATGTCAAACCTAACAAGCAACTGAGTGACAGAATTACAGTCAGTTCTAAAAGGTACCTTTTAGCTAAAGAGTAGGTAGAGTAGAGGTAATAGTAGTTTAGACAAACTTCATTTATCTTTTGTACTAGAGCTTGTACTGTCAGCAGCATCCCAAAAGCCTGGCAATTTTCCCAGTCCAGGTCTGTGTGTTAGCACTCCCAGACTTAATCGTACCAGGTACAGCTATGCTACTGAAAAGACAAACATCTACAGAACGGTGCATGTTTAGACCTGCACTTTAGACTACCCCCAATAGGTCTTTGGGTTCACCTAGACTGCCTATCTGCAGCCTGGCATCTAAAGCTGCCAGAGGTAAGAGAGCTGCAGAAGTGTCAGTGCACAACTATCACAGCACAGAAAGCCACATGGCTTCTGATGTTATTCTGCCCGTGTGCTCTCCTGCCCCCATCCAGCGTGAGCCATTGTCAGAGTACAGTCAGCTCCAGTCACATCACCTGTACCTCAGCATAATTGGATTTGTTGGCTGAAGCATTACTCAAGGAGCTTGGTGTCTCACTCTTGAGGGATTACAATGGACATTTGGTGTCTAAGTTTTCAGGGCTCTTTGGAAAATTCCAGATGCAACAGTATGCAAAATAGGCTGTTTTGTCCCTTGACAGTGGGAACCTTTGTTAGAGTCTGTTAGCTTAGATCCTGACTTCTCTTTTAGGAAGTGATAGATTGAGAAATATGCAAAGTTAGAGCTTATTTGCCTCATCCAAGACCTTGAGGATGAAAGAGGCAATGTCATTGCAGACTTTCCAGAGGCCTTTCCTGGACTGGAGAAATACCCTTTTGGAATCCTTCAGGTGCTGATTAGAAATTCAACAGAGAATAAAAGCCTGCTCAAACACAGAGGAAAACTAGTACGTATTCACTAAGACATTCTCAAATGTCACCCCAGAAGTCAGGTCCTGAGGTCAGTACATTGGTAAGTATGAAGAATTATTCTTACTAAATTAATGCATTAGTAATGTGGAGACTAATGAGTTTCCAAAAGAGTGAGAGAATGTTTAATCCTATCTATCCTTCACTAGAAGTGGTTACTAAAGCAACTGCAGGAAGTTTCATCACTAAACCACAGCTAGTGTCAGTATAACCAGATGTTGCTGTAATTCCTAATAAGTGAGGCTTCAACACAATAATGGCATAATTATTTAGTGACTCCACAGATGGGGAAAACAATATGGAAAATAGTCCAGAGTGTTGGATTGCCTGAGTAATTTTCTCAGAAAGACAATTAAAGTGTTACTCAAATTCATAGCTTATTAAGGCTTTTAAATATCATTGCCTCAGTTTGAACGTTTATGGAGAAAATCTCTTGTATTACAGTTTCCCACATACAGTTCAGACTCCTCGCTTCAAGGTCTTGCACAAATTGCTTCCCATCTGTCTTTTTTCCCCATCTTCTAGCCCATTTCTCGCCTGCCTTCTCTGGCTCAAACCTACCCCTTTTCCTACTTCCCACCTCTGATTTCTTTCCTGGTTTTGCAAGTTGCTTTATGGGACCACAAACATCCTGTTTTCCCTATTGAAGAAGATTAAAGTGTAAAAACGAAGAAATCATACATGACTAATGTGTGTGTTCTGTATGAAACTTGCCCAAATATTGAGAATGGATGATATGTAAGTAACAACTCTACTTGGTAACATAAAAAGTGCTTAACTGTGCAACATACTCATGCTGGACCACATTATACTGTTAATAACGGAAATCATCTTACACCCTGACCAAGTTCTTGTCAGGGGATTGATTGGCCTTTGAGAATAGGGAAGGTATCACAGAACCTGACGAAAGGAGAAGAAAATAAACTTATGAGAAAACCAACCAGTAGTGATGTAGCTAAAGCTGCTTGGTGCAGATGTTGTTGAGGAGTTGCAGCACCATATGATTAGACCCTGGATGTCATGTGTGAAGGATTTCTGAAATCCTTCATAGAAATCACTGACAGCTTACTTCAGGCCCTTCTTAGCAGAATTAGTGCATTTGCACTCTCAACTTGAGTTAGTAGAATTTAAATCAAATTTTAGCTGTTTAGTAAAAATTTAAGTTGAGTTAGCTATTCAGTGGAGTTAGCGCTTTTGAAGAAGTCAAACTGCTTTGTAGTCCTCATTTGAGTTACTGGGTCGCGTTTTAAGTCCTGACAGGCAGGATATATTAATTTGGGTCCTTTGCTTTGCTAATACATAGAAAGACTTAGCTAAAGTCAACTTGCACTTTCCCCCTTCCATCTATTTCCAAACAATTTTTAAAGCCTTTTTTTTTTTTTTTTTCATGCCAGGTGATCTCATTCTACATTTTTTATTGCAAAACATTTCAGAATGTCCAGTGACATCAGCATCAAGTATTTTGCTCTGTTCTGGGGTAGAATCTTCAGGTTTTCTAAACACTGTTTAAACAATCTTAATCTTATTTCTACAAAATTGTTATATACCCAGAAGAATTTAATTGCAAACATGACTGCCATAACTTTTTTTGTTATAATTCTGGTTTTCTCAGATGCTTTCAAAATTAGCCCATTCAGGAAGATGTCTTAAGTGTGCACAATAATGGAGCACAATATACTTGAATGTTTAATTTTCAGTTCTGCCCTTCTGCAGCTCCAGGCTTTGCTTTGTCCCCATAAGAGATGTTCATTCTCCTTTGTGGATTCTTGTAGAAAAAACATTGCAAAGTTCCTAGGAAAAGTTGGAGGATTTTTTTTTTCCAGTTTTTATTTTGAGTAATGGGGTAGCTTGACTGAGATTGTACTAACAGCTTTTCTTTCCTGTCTGCCTAGCCAATTAGTCCTCAGGTTTTAACAGCTGAGAAGAAGAGATCTCTCTTTTGTGGGATTTGTTTCCTTTGAGACAAATCTCCAGATATTGCTGTGTTTCCCTGCATCTCCTGTCCTCAGCTCAGTGGACTAAGCCTGATTCTGTAAGTGACCGACTTCAGGGTGTTTGAAACCAAGAGGCAGATCACTCAATGAAATGAATTAGATAATCATGGAGTATTAAGGAGGTATTAAGAGGGCCTGCTCTCTGCCCATGATCTCTTTGAGTAAGAATTATGATATCAGACTGCAGTAGAGGTTTCTGGCAAAAATAAAATATGTTGTATGTGTTGACATGTGTCTTGTCCTTTGAGTCAGTGCCCTGGGGAAGGACCTTAGCTTCAGGATTCAACCAAACATACACTAATCAGAGAAGGCCCCTGATTCCCCACCAGCCTTGGCCATGTCCCTGGGTAACAGCGAGCACTACTGGAGCCAGCCTCACGGGCTTCCTCTGAGGAGAGGGAGCCCAGGCTTGAGGACACATGCTGGAGAGATGACAAATGAACACCATGAGATGTGACAGTGTGCCTCATCCCTGCAGGAGCCTCCTCTGTTGGAATGAGCCGGTCCTGTGGAGCAATCTTTGCTGCTCTGTATATCTTTTCAATAATTCAACATTTGGGGAGAGCACCGAAAAGGCTGCCGATCCATCGATCTGTCCTGTTTCCAGTGGTCCTCTTTCCTAGCCCCTGGTTTATAACAAAAAGTAATCTGTAATAAAGTCTGTTATATAGGCTGTGAAGGATGCACGTGGGTGTGGCAATGGCTCCTGAGACCCCAGGAGAAAGAGACTTGCCCAGTGCAGTAAGACCTCACAGGACAGGTGAGATGTGTTTGAGACAGTACGGACCAGACTGAGAGCCTCCAAAAGTGCCATGCAGTGTGGGTAGAGCAGGATGATGTGGTCATGGAGGCATTTCCAGGGACGACTCAAATGAACAACCTCCCAGCAGCAGTAAAGTGATTCTTCTGGTTGCAGCGAGGGGGAAGAGCTTAGTGATGTATGGGCATGGCTAAGTTGTGATCCTGTACCATGTACATCATCTGTGGGGGGCATGGTTTTGGGAAAGAAAGGTAAGAACACTGTTGGAGGTGTGTCATTTTTTGCCTTGCTCTCTCCAGTGGGAAAGCTGTCAGCATCAGCCTTGCAGACTCCATCCTTTTTTGCCTTCATCCATCCTCTCCCATTTTCTGAGATGCAGCTACAGGATGTGGTGCTGAAAGGAAATCATGGTCCATGTGGAACTAAGTTGAGATGGTGAACACCTTGCTATGGGTATAGCACCTTCTCTTTTGTATACTTTTATTATTAATATTGCTGCTGTTACTGTGTGTTTCTTATTTAAGTGCTTTTTGCTTTCAGTAAATTGTTATCTCAACCCATAGTCTCTGCTTTTGTACCTCTCTTACCAGAAGGGGCTAGGGAATAGAGTGGCTTACTTGGAGTTTAATTTCTGGTTGGTGTTAAAGCACCACAGTGGCCAACAGGACTTAATATTTGATATATTTTCAGTCTGCAACCAAGTAACTAAGTACTCTGTTTCCCAAAACTCTAAAAAATGTTATATTTTTGAGATTTTATCTTACTTTACCACAGCAAGGAGGGTTTTCTTGACTTCTTCATTTATTAACTTCTCAGTTTTATTAGTTTGTGTTCAACTTGATTTAGTCATGTTTGCACAGACTTTCTTCTTTGTATCAGATACTGCCTTAATTTGTTCACCAGCTACCTGTTTTTTTGCAATTTATGGACTTTTCAGGGTAACGTTTTCTCTGTGTTTGCTTTTCAATTCCCTGTGCCATTATTTATAACCCCTTTAAAATTTCTGCTCTGGTTCTGAAACCTTTAGAAATCTAGATGAGGATCCTCTAAGAGCTACTTTTTCAATTTTGTGTTTCTTATTCAAAGTGGATTCTGAGTGAATGTTGCCATAGGCACTACAATACTACATGTCTGACTCAACAATCTCAGCCTTGTTAAATGATAACAAGAAACCACCAGTTTGAGACCTTTTAGGAAAAAAAAATCTTTTCATTTTGAAGATTTTTTTAAAGCTCTCATGTTCTTTGGGTTTCTTTAGCACAATCTAATAACTGAATTCTCTCCCCACTGTACTGTAGGCTATTGAAAGTCTAGCATCTTTGAGCAAATAATTGACAAGTATAAAAAATTCCAGCTCTTGCAAACTTCTAAGTCTGCATGACTGGCAGTTCTTTTCTTATTCACCTCTTTCTGCCTCTTTTCTTCTAGATTTACTCTCTGGCTTTCCTTTCATTCTGGCCACCAGGAAATGTTCCTTTAGTTAGGAAGGAGTGCTATCAGTCAGCTCACAGTTATCAGGGGGCTCACCCAGAGCATCTGGTTGTTGTGAGGGGCTTCCACCCTTGGTGTAGAGGCTGCTGAGCTGGGGGAAGCTGGGCTGGTGCAGTATCTGAGTCCTGAATGTGGAAATGACCCTCTCAGCAGCAGCATTCATTGCCCTCCTCTCTCCTGTCCTCCTTTTGTCCAACAGGAGAAGCAAGCTTGTTCCTTCATGGTGGTTCCCTGTGTCGCCCATCTCAGGTCCTTTCCACAGAAGGAAGAGCCTAGCGCTGGGTCCTCTTCTTGGTGGGGAGTAATTCAGCTGTTTCTGCTGTAACAAAACATGTCCTTATTCAGGAAGCCATCCAGTCCAGCATCCTGCACACAACAGCATCAGTGCAGGGTCATTCAGGCCAGGTTGCTCAAGGCTTTGGAGACTTGGTACATGCAGTGGAGCTATGTCTGATCATAGAAAAAATGAGAACAGAATTTCTTACATAGCTGTTTGTCTTGAGATCAGCAAGGCATCTTATATCATCTTTTACAAGATATTTATTGATGAACTGATTAAGAATGAACTAGATAAATAGAAAACTGTTTAAACTGCTGGTCTTGAAAGGTTATGATCAGCAACTTGAAGTCCAGCTGGAGGCCAGTCACTAGAGATGTGCCTGAGGCGGCCAATAATGTTAATCAATAACATTTTAATTAATGCCTTGAACCACAGAATCATAGAATAAGCTGAGTCAGAAGGGGCACTCAAGGATGGCTGAGTCCAACATGGCCCTTCACAGAACCATCCCCAAAAGTCACACCATGTGCCTGAGAGCATTGTCCAAATGCTTCTTGAACTCTGTCAGGTGTGGTGCTGTGACACTTCCCTGGGGAGCCTGCTCCAGTGCCCAACCACACTGTGGGGAAAGAACCTTTTCCTGATGTCCAACCTAAACCTCCCCTGACACAGCTCCAGGCCATTCCCTGGGGTCCTTTCACTGGTTACCAGAGAGAAGAGATCAGTGTCTGCCCCTCCTCTTCCTCTCACAAGGAATTTGCAGACTGCAATGAGGTCTCCCCTCAGGCTTCAGGCTGAACAGACCAAGTGACCCCAGATGGTTGTGATGCAGTTCAAAAGGACCTTGGCAGGCTCAAGAAACAGTCTCAAAGGATTCCCATTAAGTTAAAAAAATGAAATGCCATGTCCTGCCACTATAAAGGAACAACTTCATGCATCACTACATGCTGGGGACAAACTGTCTGGAAACTAGTTTAACAGGAAATAACTTGGAGCTCCTGGTGGACAAGGAACGTGATCCAGCAGTGTGCCCTCACAGTGAAATAGCCAACAGCCTTCTGGGCTGGATCAGGCAGAGCATTAGCAGCATGGAGGTGATCCTTCCTCTTGCTCAGCCTTGGTGAAGGCCCAGTGCAAGAGAGACAGGGGCTTGCTGGAATGAGTCCAGTGAAAGATTATGAAGGTGATTAAGAAAGTGGAACATCTTGCGTAGTAAAGGCTAAAAGAGCTGTGGTTGTTCAGCCTGAAGAAGAAAAGGCTCGGGAGGATCTGATCAATGCATCCATGTGCCCAAGAGGAGCAGCTAAAGAAGGAAAAGCCAGGTGTAAGACAACAGGCAATGGGCGCAAACTGAAACAGGAAAAATGGAGCAATCATGCAAAGATTCCCTCTGAACACTCATCTCAAACCTGCAGCATGGCAGTTGGGCTCAAAAGCAACAATTTTTAATGATCCATCTTAACCCCATTATTCATATTCAGATACACATTATTTTGTTTATGATTTGCCACCTTTCATGGTTCATTTTTTATTATGATTTTGTTATTATGTAGAGGCTTCACTTTCATAAAACTTCAGTCTCTCCCTCTCTCTCAGCTCTACTCACAGGTAAATGTCTTTTGTCATGCTGTAAATACCAGCTATTGCTTATTCCAGCTAAAGAAGACTGGTAGATATTCCAGTGCAAAACCAGACATGTAAATAAGGTGCATTTTATGATCAAAGAAAGAAAAAGACATTTATTTGTAAATTAGTGTTGTGTTTGGTGTGAACCCAGTGAAAAGGTCTTATTGAAGAACCTGTGAGGTCTGTGAATACTTTTTCAGGTACTTATGTACTTGTAATATCTAGCATGTGTATCACAGAATTTGATGTATAAGTTGTGATTTTTTTCTGATTAACAGATGTAAGTCTGAAAGACCAACTTCTGTGCCCTACAGCAAATACTGGGGATGTAGTCACAGACAAATTTAAACTGCTACTTTGAGTTTTAAAATACAAGATAAATCACTAAGATGTACACAGTTTTACTCCAAGCTTTTTGATGCCATTACAAATAAGTGACAGTTTCACAGAAAGTATTTAACACCATGTGTAATCACAAGAGAAAAAGCAAGGCAACAAAATTATGCTAAACCAGGATGTTTAACAATTAGCCAGGAAGAAGCCACTTTAATAATCTGAGTCAGCTAAGGGTCGAGACTCTTCCCATCATCAGTGGAGTTAAGTATCAGATTTTCAAGAAGTTGGGTGAATGTGTAAAAAAATGCTTATTTGCTATAACAACAAACACCTCCTCCCTCCCCATCACCTGCATTCTTTTTAAAAAAGTAAAAATGACCTTGCCTTAAAAATTAGAAATCTTGCCCACCCCCTCATCCCAGTACTGATGCCTTTGTTTCCCATAGCTCAGATCTAACCTGTACCTTCCTGCTGGGAGAAAAAGAGCTTCTGCCCTTGGGAGAGAGCACTCAGAAGCAAGAAGCATCTGGTGTGACAGCATGGGCCAGAGAATGGAGACACAAGTTTGATGGACTGCCATTGGAACTGCAAAGGGTTTCTGTCTGCTCTTCCACATTTTGAGTTATGTTACTTTTTTTGTTTGGAGCCTTCTGCTGCCATTGTGGCCCAGGGTAGCTCAGGACAGCAGGAATCCCCTGGACATCAGAGCCTCAGGGCTCTTGAGGAGATGTGTGTTGTTTTACATTCTGCCATCACAAAACATCTTGGGGAATTGGATATTTACTTCTGCGTTTCTTGTGCCTTCTGGCTGTTTTATGCATTTATGGAAACACTATCAGTAATAGAAAATAATATGTGTTAAAATAAATAAAGTTTCTGGTGGACTCGGTGGTGACATGATATTTATGCACCTGATAGTAATTCTTCTCCCTTGAAATACAAATCTTTCTCTCTTCTTTGTTCTCTGTATCACTCCTGCATTACTCCTCTACATTAATAATATTTAGTACTGATTTCAGCCTCTGAGATATCTAGATTTGTGCACTAGATATCTCAGTGGTGAAGTATATAACCTAAGTTAGCTCTCTAAAATCTGTCTAGGCTGTAGTTCATGGAGATTTGTGTATCTCCTAAGAGATGTTTATTTTTATATTCTTTCACTAGTATGTTGCTACTGTTGCTTATACTCAAACATTTCCGATTGCACACAGGAATGAGTGCTTGACTAAGTGTCATGAGTAACACTTATTTAATGAGTACTGACAGCAGGGAGCTGTTCTTGTTATTTTCAGAATTTTTGTGATCTTTCTATGTCTTATTTTAGGCTTGTTGCTGGAGGTCAGTAGTTCACAGACACTTTCTGAACAAATGAGAAACTAAGAAAAGTTGAGAGCTTGAAATAATATGTCAGAGATGATAGGGATAATTTTTTTCTTCATAGTAGAAAGATAGAAATTAATGATTTTTCAACACTGAAAAAAGTTCAGTTTGCAGTTTTTAATAAGAGATCCTTTTCCTACCACTTGCTTCATGCTGGACTACCAGTTCTAATAAGGAACTTTCAGTATTTGCATCTTTGTGATTCTTTCAGAAACACTAGCTCATTTGTTCTTAATAACATTACTGAAAAATACCAGTAATTATATAATGGCTGTAGAAATCACATTTTAAATAAATGAAGAGAGAAATGATTTTTTTTTTATTATAACTCTCCAATTTATATGTAATTACCAGCTATAAAAGAACCTTCCTGGTATGCATAATGACCACCTTTTGTCCTTGCATGAAAAGTCGAGGTGATTTCATTCAAGGTTTTGTTCTCTTCAGCTTATTCCTGGCTGGTTGGGGAGACAGAGGCAGCTGTTTTTATGACAAGTCACACAGCCCTTCCCCAGACTATTGAAAGTGTTGGTTTGAAAACCAGCTGGGTGTATTCTTAGTCTGTCAAGCCCAGGCCATAGAAACAAGAATCCTGGGCACACTAGTTGAAATGTGCCATTGTTAAAAGGGAGCTGTTCTTGATGTTGTTTTTTAATGTTAATAGAAACTAGAAATTACTAATTACCTGTAACTGCTATGATTTAAGAGTTATACAATAGAAAACATGCAGACAACATAAAGCGACACGCGTTGCTTTTCCAGTTACTTTGGGCTCCACTAGAGATTTGATTCTCTGCCATCTTTTGTGTAAGTACACATAAAATTCTGCAAGAAAAAGATGCAGGGCTAGTCTTGCTGTATCAGTTGTTATGTATTATCTGCAAGCTGCAGTAGAATTCATAATCCGAATGAAAAATACCTTTGTTTTGTGAACAGAAAGAGAAAGGTTACTGTTTGTGTAGCACCACAGCCACCTTTTTGACAGAAATTTGCTAGATAACTGACAGGGGATGATGATACTTTTGGCCTTCATCTTATTTGGACTGGAAGAATATTGCTAAAGATGGAAAATGTAGAAAAGGGATCGGGATCTGTAGGTGATACAGTCATGGGCTGCACGAAAATTGTAGTCACTGGGACAAAAGGAAAATGCTGGGCATAATAAATTCTTGTGGAGACATGAGACCTGGTGCTTGACAGCAGCCTGGGTACATAATCTCAAGGTGAAAGAGCCTCAGATGTTTGAACCTGAACAACAGGTGGGAGGGTTCCTGTGCAGCAGTCTTATATACTTGACCCACACCACATGAGAGTGCTCAGAAACAGCAGTCTCTTTGTCATCACTTTTGTGATGGCATGGTATTACAGGTACAGCAAATGAAGGGTACAAAAAGGACACCTGCATTGGGCAGCTTGTCATGAACTTAACAGCAACTGAGATGAGAGCCTGCCAAATTTAGTACACATATTTCTGCAAGAAACTTTGCTACCATCAATGCCCCATATTCTCCTTCAAAAAACAGGGAAATGGCCAGATGTTTTTCCTGCTTCAGTGTCTGTCACAGGTTTGATTTTGTTTTGGCAGAAATAGTCCCAAGAAGCTGGACAAGAACAAAAAAGTGTCTTGCTGCAGTGCTATTTTTTCCAAATTTTAAAAACTCTTGGTTTTATTTTAGACTATGGGGGAGTGAAGAATACTAAAGCTTGACTTGGCTCTTCTGGTGTTTTCATTAAAATTTCCCCAGGCTTGGGGTCTGAAAATTGCTTTAAATCACATAAACTTTGTTTTGTACAGTGTGCTTTTTGAACAGTAAGCAAATTGGTCAGTGATAGGTCTGCTTTGTCAGTGTATACTTCTTGTGTCATGGCTGCCAGACAAGTGATATGAGTAGGTACAAGAAATTGAAATTTCAGTTGAACTGAAATTTATTGCTGAAGCAGCAATAAATTCTAAATGTTGCAGTATCCAGTATCTAACTTTGGGTCCTAAACTCTCTTTCTACAGGTATGGCATTTTCCTAAAAGACTGAATCTAGTCCCAGATCTGAAACACAGAAAGGTGGAATAAAATATTTGGTTTTAGTCATCACAATGGTTGAGAGTCTGGTTTTCCGTGGATTTGGATGCTTTTCATTCTTTAAACATCCCCATACTCCCTGTTTCTCTGCAATAATTGTACTTTCACTTTTATTCCCTACACTTCTTTATGGTGCCTTCTGCATGTCCCCCATTGCCCACTCCCCCTCTTGCACTGAAGCCTTTCTTTTAGCTGCCCACACAGAGGTGTCTGTCCCAAGGGAGCTGGGTTGCATTCTGGTCTTCCTGAGGGTCTTCCCCAAACCTTGGCTGACAGCAGTGAGAGCCAGGGCATAAGTGCTTAGCCATGTAGGTCTTAGCTTAGAGCTGAGTCTTTCCAGCAGCTGAAATGACCTGATGTTAGAGGGGAAGTTCAACCACTGACTGTGAATGGAATGGTGGTTTCTCATAACTATGGATCTAAATTGCCAGGTTGGATGAGGCTCTGAGCAACCTGGTCTAATGGAAGGTGACCCTGACTATGACAGGGATATTGGAACTAGATGATCTTTAAGGTTTCATCCAACCCAAAACATTGTAATGATTCTATGATTTGCATTTTGCTGCAAAAGCAACTTGCTTCAGTCAGCTGCTTTTAGCTCTGAAGTGGGATCAGTCAGGAAACACAGCTTACTGCAGGGCTCTGACATTTACTTGGCAAAGGCATTTTATGTGGAATTGAAAGGTATGGAAGTACATCAGCTGATGATTGCTGATTCTGCTGTAAATGAAATTGCCATTGTTGAGGCTAGAACTAAAAACCTGGCAAATGGATTTGTCATATCAGATGTTATAATAAAAATCCCTAAATGCTTAACAGTCCTACTTAATGTTGAATTAAAAATCTCTATTGTTTTCAGCAATCCACTTGTTTTATTCAGTTATTGCTTAACCAAGTGGACTTGGATCATGTAATGGTTAGGGGATTTACAATATGCAATTGGTTCCTGGTGATAATGTATCTAGCAAGTAGCTGAATTTTCTCCATCCAAATGCATTACATTTATTATCTTGATAGATGTGTAAAGATAATTAATTGAGACAATAATGCAGTGCAAAAATTCTGCTCAGCTTATATTGGGAAAAAAAAAACCCCTCTTCACATTTTCATATATTTGGTTCCAAATTTTAGTGTAAAACTATTTTGTCTCTATCCATTAGGAAGATTTTATAACTTGAAAGTGTGCAATGGTGAGTCTGGGAGGTGATGACTGAGTGGATCACAGCCTTGAGGAGCCCAAAACAAGTGTGGTAATGTGTGCATCACACTATGGTTATGGGTAGTCCAGACAGGACAGGCTCCCCATAGTACTTCTCTGTCAACTGCATCTTGTTCTATATTTATATCTTTTGCTTCTCAATTACTTGCAAAGTATTGAGAAGTTGTGTGATTAACACACATAGTAAAGTGATAAGATGTAAATGTATGTGTTGCCTGCCTACTGTGACAGGCTGTTGTCTCATCATCTCCCTCAAAGGCTTCATAGATGCTGCTGCTCCTGAGAGCCCTGTCCTGGAGGAATCTGCAGGAATCTGCAACCACAGCTTGTAACAACCTGTGCTGGAAGAGAGTGGGGAATGTGACAGCTGCTTTATCCCACCTTGAAATCTCTAAGACAGGACAGAAACATTTGGTTATCACCAAACACTGAAAGCATAGGAACATAACCCATCGAAATAGTGCCAAAATAGTACTTTCTTTTTCATGCCACAGAGACCCTTGTTGTCTCGACTGTCAACAGCAAGTGAATGGTGAATTTAATACACAGTAGCGCATGCTAAAGCCTGCAGGTAAATTACTGTCTTATTTGTAATAATTTACTTTCTATTTAATATACTGGAGTTGTTCCAAGGACATCTTTTCATAAAAGAAGCAGATGTAGATGAAGTTTTGCAAAATTTAGGCTGTATTTTTTTTCCTGAAACATTTAATTAGCAGGCATTAACACCGTCAGGCACTTGAAATGGCACTAAAACAATTGTTTGATATTAAACAGCACACACATTCAACTTGTGAATGGAGTAATACTGAAAAGCTTGAAAATATCAACAAATTCAGTGTGTTTAAAAAAGAAGTTTTAATTTTCTTCCAAGGATTTTTCCTGCAGAATTTGAAAGGTGAGGGAGAAAAGTTCCAATGAACACCAAAAACTAAAAGAAAATGAAAGACAGAGAAAAGATTTTTTCTCTGAATGCCAAGAGCTTATTAATGTGTCTTTCACAGATCAGAAAAAGAATTGTGACCCATATTCTAAAAGCTGTATTGAACTGCTACACTCTTATTTGGAAAAGTTTGATCACGTTATTGTGGGGAGAGTGGGACTAAAAATTTGAATGTGAAAAAAGAACCTAAATAGTATTCAAAGTAAGAAGTTGGTAACAAGCAAAAAAACTCAGCTGTACAGTAATTTTTGCAAGTAGTTGAGTGTTTAGGGCCAGTTCCAACAGGTGATTGCAAAAGCAACTGCTTGCTTTTCTGAACTTTTCCGAACTTTTCTCTCTGCACTGAGAGCACCTGAATGACTGAGACAGGAGAATGTCCCAAGGGGTCTTGATGCTTTGGGATATAGCCCAACGTGTCCCTTGAAGATGCTTGTTAGTAACAGCCTGAGATGTAGCATTCTGGATGGATCATGCATAACTCAGAAGAAAACCTAGATTGCATGACCTAAAAACATTGACTTCACAGTTTTCTACCATCAGTTAGTCTCATTTCATTAGTCATTGTCTGGAGTACTCTTATAATTACATACCCTTTATAGACATCATTAATCATCCAAAAAAATGAGAACATACAGATACATAAAAGATATCATAAACATACTTCCACAGAATCAAAGGTTTTCCAAAACACGCTGAAAATTTTGTTATTTGCACCACCTCTGGATGAATAAGTTTGGTTTATAACTGCTTACAAGACAAAAAAGCAACCTTCCCTTAAGTCATATATTCCTAGTAATCATGTACCATCATAGACAGGATTTCTATAGAAAGTCTTTTATACAGTTACAGGCCTGTATTATGAGAAGACTAAATCCTGAAATATATTTCCCCAACACGTCCCCTGTCATTTTTGTCATGCTAACCTGACCTAACTTGCAATCAAGAACAAACTTCTTGGAAATCAACAAATACTGAATGAATCTCTCCATGGCAGAACCCCATGATCCAAAACAAGAAGTATGTGTGCACATCATTTCCGTAACTACCGTGGTAAATGTATTTCACAAGGGAATCACAAGAATCCAGGAGTGTATTGCTCATATAATGCTCCCACACAATAAGCCAAATACTTTTACAGAATTCAATCAGAACAAGCAGGAATTAATTAATACAGAGAGCTGAGAAATAACTAGTTACCAAGCAAACAAACACTTTCATACAGCCAGTGCATCTTTTACATTTTAGTCCTGATTTTCAAGAAGTACATATGTAATTCTTTCAAAACACAAGTCTGGGAAAAGAGTGTATATTTTGATGGATTCTGGACATAGTAGATATAAGCAAGAATTATAGGGTAAGTTAGTATTGCAATTTATACAGTTGGAAAGAATGAAAAAGCTGGAATGATAGTTGTTGATATGCATGTAATTGTAGAAACGCAGCAAGCAGTCTGCTAGAGAACAATTTGTTTGGGGTTACTATAATTCTTTTAATCAGTAGACAGGTAGTGGGAGTTGTCACCCCTGGGTAAGGATGGGGATGTTATCAAGAGGAGAGGAAATTGATGGCCTCTCTATGACAGGCTCATGAAGAGTAAATAGTTATTTGCCACTTGTAAAAGATTAGCCCTGAATCACCGTATGGAGAAGAGCACAGCAGAGCCTGTGTGAAACCACACAGCGTGGGATTTTCAAAACAAAGCACTCATGTGGCAAAATAAGAGAATAGTTCATGCACATATTATTGTGAGAAATTAGCATATGTAGTACCATTTTCACACTCAACCCATGGGGTTTAGAAAGAATCAATTATTGCCAGCACCTGCTTTGGATAGCAGTTTTTTTTTCAGCTGGCCAAAAGATCATGCAAATGAGTTGGAAAACGTATGATTCCCTTTATGCAGCGTGGTGAGATGGTGGTTACCTGCTGGCTAAGGTGAGTTTTGGAGAGGTCACTGGGGATGCTTGGGCATGCATTCTGTAGGGGGAAGGAGAAGTGTGCATTTGATCTGCTGAGCTTAGAGGAGACAGCTCTGGCCACAGTCAGGGTCATATGTTCACTAGCAGGTGGAAAGAGCAATGCCTCACTCAGTTGTCAGATGACGATTCTTCTTCCACACCTCTTATTTTCTAATTTGTAATATAGCTGTACCAGGGAATTACACATGTTATTGCTGGACACTGCCAGAGCACTGCTACATCAGCCTGACCTTTCCTTTTACCAGCCTTGATGCCATTTCAGCTGCTGGCATTCAGGTAGTTCATTTCTTACAGCACAGTAAGAACTGTGTAGTAACTGTCCCTTATGTGACACCTCCTGCTGAATTCACCAGGAGTGGAGCTGTTTATCAAGTAACCTTCTCTCATGGCCTTATTTTCACTTCAGCAGTGTCTGAACTCTGAATAAATCTCAGTCATATTCGCTTCAAGTAAGAACATTTCAGCACAGAAAATTCAGCTAGTGTTACTCGACATATGTCTTTTGCTCTCAGTCATGATTTTCATGTTGCAGGATTTGAGATTTACAAATGTTTCCAGCAGCAAAGAAACCCAGGTAATTGACTTAGACCTTCTGCCCCTCCAGAGAAAGATTGCAAATGGGCAACAAGGGAATAACAACATCCTGAGTACTGGAGAAATGTCTTTTGAAATGATAAAGTGGAAAAGATTGGCTATGTCTGCACCAGTAAACCAAACAGGACCAGGGTACATGGCCAGCTGCTCTGTTGCAACCATCTGCACTGTATTTTTAGTGTGGCCTGTGGCATGGCTACTCTTGTTCCAGACACCCGGAGAGGGGCAAAGAAGTGTCATGCTGAGAGGCTGCTGTGAATCACCCAGGCAGCCTCGTCTGGTCTGAGCAGATCCCAACAGCTGTTGCCACACCAGTCTGCTCTGGAGACACAGGAGGATTGGGAGCCATCAAATAGGGCAAAGCTCCTCAGTCTGTAAAAGAGAAGCAGGCAATACACACAAGGTGGTGCCTGAAGGCTGGCATGCCCTATGATGTCACAACATATATTTGATAATTTTCAAATACACACCACATCACTAGTTACCTTGAATATTTTCTGCATGTTGTAGGCAAGTTTTGAACAAGTGTTGCCATTTTAAAGTTGGCATGCTGGTTAGCCCTATTTTTTACCTAACCTTGCTTGGTTCTACCTGAGGTAAATAACTCCATATTGCACAGAGAAGATTTGTCAAATAACTTAATCACCTCTTCATATAATGATAAAACCAAATTGGCAAAGGAAGCTTGTTATCAATCTGGGGTACTGGTAAGCAGTTATTATGTATAATGAGGCTTTTGTCTTGCAGCATTCTGAAGATCATCTTGAACCCCTCCTTGTGCTTCAGCAAAGGGACTGTCATGTCAAATTTTCCTTTAACGTTTTTTCCCCACTCCCTGAAAAGAAATTATAGGTTGTTATATGGAAGCTCATTTGAAGCCTCAATTTTCTTGAGTATCCTGCTCTTGTGGGGAGTACCAGGTGTGCTCAGAGACTGTGGCCTTCAGGTTCAAACTCAACTGGCATTCTGCAAGTCTTTGATTTTTTTCCCCTTCTGCTGAAGAGGCAGTGGTTGTCTTGACAGCAAGAACAAAGCTTCATCCTTGTACTTTGATGTGTAGCAAGGTTAAAATAAATCCAAAATAGGCTTTCGAGAAACTGAGTACTTTTTTTAAAACAAAGGTTGTAGCAAAGGCTCACGTTAAGATATATGAAAAATTGTTGATTTTATTCAGGGTATTTTATTACACTCCTTGCTGTAGCACATGAAGATGACACCCATAATAATGTATGCTCTGCAAGGTGATTTGTGAGGTATAACACATTCTGGACTCAAAATGATGTTATGCTCACAGAATCATATCCCAAAGGAAGATAGAAGAGCACTCAAAAATTAGTTTTGCTTAAGAGGTACAAATATCGAAAAACCTCGTGATTATACTAAAACCAACAAGAGGAATCCTGGAGTGCTGGAGAGACAAAACAAGCTACTGAAAGAGAAAAGAAACATTTTGCCTTTCACCATTTCATGGAAATTCCTTCATTAGAAGGCCAGGTTTGCAGAGACTCATGTTCAGCTATTCTGTATTGATAAGAAGGTCAACATAACATTGTAGGAAGCATTAAAAAAAACTGTTTATGATACTAGAATTTTGAACTTTAAAAAAAATTGTTGAATGACCCACTGTTTTCTCAATTTGAAATATATTGGACTCTACAATGAAGCTGTATTTGTATATAAAAACTTTTGGTGAAGGCGGAAGTTACATATTTATCAGATTCATTTGGTACTATGAATTTACACATATCTGAGTAATTCTTTTTGCAAATGTATCTTTTTTTTTACTTTCTCTGCTGTGGTCCCCCTTTTCCTCCCCCCAGCTAATGTAGGCACTTCAGGAAAATAAAAATAAAATAAATGAACTAATAGTGAAAAGAACTAACTAAGAATTTCATCCACCTCACAGGTGAACTGCTGTGAGAATAAAATAATTATGTCTGTGTTAAAGTAATTTCTCTGTCATGAAAAGGAAATCCAAGAGGTAGAAGTCCATATTGACATTCAGATCTGCATCTGTAAAAACTCAATGAATAGTTTCTTTATTATTTATTTATTGCTATGATATGTTGAGGGACTGTACCACATAATATCTTAGCATAGGCACCTGATCATCTTTATATTACATCAGTTTCAAGTGTTGTGACGTGTATGTGATCTGCATTGGTGCGGCCTTACCTTGACTATTGTGTGCATCCAAAGTAGGGCCGTGAGGCTGGGAAGGGAAGCCTTGAGGGGAAGCCGTATGAGGAGCGTCTGAGGTCACTTGGTCTGTTCAGCCTGGAGAAGAGGAGACTGAGAGGAGTCCTCATTGCAGCCCACAAATTCCTTGTGAGGGGAAGAGAAGGGGCAGACACTGATCTCTTTTCCCTGGTAACCAGTGAAAGGACCCCAGGGAATGGCCTGGAGCTGTGTCAGGGGAGGTTTAGGTTGGACATCAGGAAAAGGTTCTTTCCCCACAGTGTGGTTGGGCACTGGAGCAGGCTCCCCAGGAAATGGTCACAGCACCAGCCTGACAGAGTTCAAGAAGTGTTTGGACAATGCTCTCACATGGTGTGAATTTTGGGGATAGTTCTGTGAAGGGCTGTGAGCTGGACTTGGTAAACTTTGTTTATCCCTTCCAACTTAGCTTATTCTGTGATTCTGCAAAAAGTCAGTTGCTTTACAAGAAAGAACATTAATTTCTAGTGCAACAGACTTACATTTAATATTAGTTCCTCTAAAAGTAGCAAAAATTATGTAATAGACTCACAAACACTGACTATTGTTGGAATATTGGCCAAAGTTAAGGACTAACAGAGAAAACTTGAGTACTGACTAATGCTACCCTGAATGCTGCAAATGTCAAAACATATCTTTGGGTTGCTCTTCTTACAGTAAGAGGAACTGCTATTGATAGGCAAAGATGAATGTGTTTCATGGCTGTGCCAGGGACCTGAAATTTTAAGACCATGATTTCAAACAAATTGTCTTCTTCACAGGACCAGTTGTCAAGATCTAGGTCCAGGATGGTACATCTAAATGTGACAACACCCAAAAAACCAATGTAAAAGATTGCATTTTACCTCTCTGCTGGAATTTTACGCTAGCAGAATAATTGTGACAAAATGTGAGAAAATGTTTCCTCAAAATGTAAGTTTATTAACCTAAGAGGGGCTGGAAAGCACAATGAAACCAAGAAGAGGAAGAATGATTTTTAATGACCATTGTAGAATTGTAGACTGTTGTTAGAAAGGGGTTATGAACGATAACCTCTTTAAGTTATAACCTCTATAAGAGGCTTCCTATGCAAAGGACATTCCAGAGTAGGTGATATTTTCTAACAAAACAAAATAAAAAAGATGAAATGTCAGATGATTGGATAAGAACACAAATTCTTTAAGTTCACAAATGTTACTTCTGGTTCACTTGTTTTAAAAAGAGATTTAATTAATTCCTAGTTTGGTTTCAGTGGTCACAGTATGTTACCAAGAGCAGAAGGGTCTGGTGCTCATATTAAACCTTACCCTCTTTCCAGTCATACAAATAAAACTTGTGAGTGGTGTTGCTGATAGCACAGAGCTCTTGGTGCTTGGAAATTTAGGGACTGGACACTGCAAATTTACAGTCTTGCTGTGTAAGAAGAGATTTGGAACACATTTTACTGTGAAATGTAGCTATACACAGGCCTGTGTGCAGCTCTGTGTTTGTGTAGTTTGCTATCACTGGTGATTTTCTGCTAATTTGTGAATTGCTCAAAGAAGCTGGTGCTTGACTTTATGTGAAGGATAGGGATTTGAACATTACTCATTGTTTCAGTTATACTTTCTATATTTACTGAAAAGCTTGTCTTATGCTTACAAATGAATTTCAATACCACATTTAGAAGAAAAAATGGAAATGAAAGTTAAATAAAAGTATCTTGAGCCTCTATAAAGCAGAATTTTCCCATGCACACCTCTGTACCAATGTGTCTCTGTTCCACCTTGCATGTTAGAAAACTTGCCAGCCAAGCTCAGGATCTTTCTTCATTTATTTGCCACACAGGTAGAAGTCAAAGGACAAATAGGAAGGGTGATTCTTTAGATCCCTTGGTGACCTTCTATTAAGTCAAAAAAAGCATACAGGCAAATACAAACATTAAACTGTATTTAGAAATTACCATACTGGATGTGGAATACCTTAGAAAGAAGATTATATCTTAGAATAAAATTCATTTATCATCTGCTGAAACAAGTATAGCTGCTTCGTAGAAGATAGATTATTTTCTAATAAATGATATTTCATTTAATAACTGCAGCTTAATCAGACCAACATATAATTTATTTTCATTAGGTTCTATCAGTCTCTTGGGAGACAAGGGTTTAAGGAAATTCAGCAGTTGTAGGATCAGCCAGCAATTTTTTTCCTTGATCTGAATTTTTAGAGTTCTAATTTGTATTATTTCAAGCGGTTTCTCTTGATGTTCCCTCTTTGTAACTACATGTAATTATATTAAAGAACATAAAGAGGAAATATCAGAAATCAGAACATAGTCAGACATGAGTCTCTTGCATGACCATAAATAAGTTCTTGTGGATGGCCTTGCAATTTTTCTTTCAATTCTTTGAAAACCCACAGCAATATTTGAAGAATTGATAACTAAAAGCTAATTTGTTTTACACTAATATAGAATTAATATCCAAAGATCAAGACCAGATAACCTGTGTAACACGTACAGTTACAAACAATTTAATATACATAAGATTATGTCTGTGGATATTCTTCAAGCAGTAATGAAATGTACTAAGGCTGTACATTCAGATGTAATGCCAATAGCAGCCAGAATCTGGAATTATTTCCATATATCTAAGTAATAAAATGGTGCTGGTATTCTTAAGAAATTAATGACTTAGATTTTTGTTTCCTCTGAAGAATTCATGACAGCAAAAAACAGGCCTACCACCTACTTCCACAAAAGATGTTGCTCTCTTTCTTGGTATCTTTGGAAGATACCAACCATGGGACACTGCCCTGTGGGGGACTTGCCAGCTTTGCTGCTCACACAAATGGTTATCTTGGTGGGAGAACAATGGGCAGAGCTCAGGGAGTGCAGAGTGTGAGACTCCCATTTGGATGGGTGGCATTATTGCCAGCCAGCTGTGCTGCATGTGCCTGGGCTGGAAGGCCAGCTGTGCCCATGCTGCCAGCTGTGCCCGTGCTGCCAGCTGTGCCTGTGCTCCAGGGCAGTAGATGGCTGAAAGCACAACTCAGTCCTTCTGTTAGCCTCATGGATGGCCTGTCCTTGGATGTTGGAATGAAGGCTGTTTTTAACTAATTTTTTTTTGAGTTTTTCTCATTTTCCTGTAGAGTCAGACTCTTGAAGTTGTTATTTTCGCTTCTTTCACCTGGCATTTTTGGGGGTCTTTGCCTGCTATTAAATACTCAGTGTTATCTTACTATCCTCCTTTAACATTCTTGAGCCACAGGAGGTTAACTCCTGTGGTGGTGACTTGTTCAGCCTTGGCTGAGTTATAGAGTGACTTTCTGAAGCTCTTGCCAGCAGCTGGACACCACGCTGAACGAGGCTGCTGCCAGAGTGCTGGCTAACAGCGTGTCAGAGCCTCAGCCCATCTCTCCATCTGCTTGCTGGACCTTTCCTCAGGCAAAAGCGTGCCAAACACTGCCCTTTCTGTAGCTCAGCAGTGGATGGCTCAGCCAGTGCTGTTACTTCCACCACTTGGCACGGAGTTACACCACAACTGCAGCACTCCCATGGCAGGTTTGCTTTAATTGCTTCCAGCGCAGTACAATAAGCACGTAGGGGGATAAGTGAACAGTTGCTGTGTGGCATCACTCTTTAACTTCTGTTTTGTCTGTATTCTCTTGCTAGACACCAGGCCAGGCAGACAAACATCTCTGCTTCTCTCTGACTGCTGCTGGAGGCTGGATTGTCTGTGAACGAGAATTATTTTTACTAAAACTCTGAGAATGTGAGAAAGGGCCAAATTCTCTTTTCCACTCATATGCAGTGATAGTAACTCCACTGGGAACAAAATAGTTAATCTGGCTGCAGGTGCATGCAAGAGAAGGGACATTGAGGCTCTTCATCTGTCTGTATGGAAGCACTGATGCATGTTTGATTTCTCCAAATAAACAAGGAAAGACAAAATGAGGGCAAATCCTTTAACTTGATTGCTGGTTTAGATGTGTATTAGGAATACAGAATGCAACACAGGATTTTCTTAGGAGTAAATGTGTCTTCCATCCACACCTGGGGCCTTGTGGAGCACAGCTGGGGGAATCAAGTATGAAGCAGTGTGTAGGATGCTATCCTGAAGGCAGGGTATGTCTAGGAGAAAGTGAATTAATATACTAATTTCCAACATAGTCTAAGCATGTGCTTTTAACGTGTGTGTAAAGTATCATACAAGGCAGTCTGAGGAAGTCCATAGTGGCTTGGCATACTCAGTTTTAAACAACTGAAGAAAAGGTTCCTGTTAGACAGTGCCATGGAGGAATCCTGTGTGTCACCAGCAGAGAGACAGGGTATGCCAGGTCTTTCTGCAAGCAAGGAAGGGGGCTTGCAGATACTTCTGTGCACAACCAACAGGCTAGTTAACATTCACAGGGAATGGGTGAAGAGTTTTGCCAGAGCTCATCCTACCTTGTGGCAGTATGTGAAGGTCACCTGCCAGGTGATACAGGTACATTTGTCATATACAGGTACCTATCCCTGATGTAGTTGTAATAGGCTTCCTTTGTAACTGATGGTTGGATTATTCTGTTTTGATGATTGATTGGGATGTAGGTGTTTAAAGTGTAGAGGTTTCAGGTTAGAGGACATAAAACCATGCTAAGGTGTCTAATTGCATTCTGCAATTTAAAGTCCCTCTATTATTTTAATTCATTTTGAGTCTCCCTGTAAATTGTAGCACTATACTACAGGAGATAGAAGGGTCCTGTCTCCTCTATGTAATCAGTGTTTTTGGGGGACACTGGTTACATTCTAGTTTCTTGGAACCTATTTCTCAGCTGACACTCCTCAGCTTCTTGAAATGCTAGGGTATCACACAGGGAATAAACCAGCAAACCTATCCACCCCACCTGACTTACAGTAGGGAAAACTCTGCACCCTCTCACCCAAACTTCCCCCCCACCAGAAAAGGCTGTCAGTATGCAGTGCTTTTGGGAGATTTTAACTCCAAGGGTTTCTGTATCAAATTTGGCAAATGAAACCATGCTCAAACTGCCTGAAAAGGCAGAATCCCAGCTGGTATGAAGAAGCTTCTACACCATTCCCTGTATCTGGAGGGGCTTTACCTGAGCTGCACCAAGCAGCCACAGACATAGACAGAGTGTCTTCCTGCTGTTTAGCTCTCTTCCCACCACCCTTTAAGGTCACATGGAGAAAAAAAGGAAGGAGAAGGGGGCTCTTTGCTGCAGAAGGACCTCCCCCTGTTCAGCATATGATGCCTTGGGTTGTGAGTGTGGCAAGGCTAATTTTCCTTTGTGCCCTAAAGATCACCGCATTGCTTAAAAATTGTGGGCTGTAAAAATTACCGTGTTCGTTGTGAACTGCACTGGACACATATTCCTGTAATTATTATGTCTCCCATATCTGTGTGAAAACTGTTAACACAAAAAAGGCTCTGCAATTAGGTAGCTTCTTTCTCTGTGAGTGTTCTTGTGTTCTTGAACAACTTTGCTAATTTCTCAGTGGTATATTCATAAGAAAGATAATAGAACAGAAGACTTTTAACTGGAGTCTATTATGTGTTTTTTCCATCTGTTTGTGATGAACCAGAAAGGGCTACGTGTTAGGTCTTGCCTTATGGCAAATCCTGATCTGCAGTTGCTGTTTTCCCACACTTACTTAAGCTTCTCTGCACATCCCCGCGCACAAAGCAGATGCCGGTGCCACAGCAGGCCTGAGAGGCTCCTTCTGAGCGCAAGAGGCTGCTCCACAGCCAGGTCCTCGGGCTTAGCCTCCAGCAAAGCCAACCAACCAAACAGAAAAAGCTGCTTTCTGCTGACATCAGATGATCTGAAACTGGTTTATCGATTGAAAAGGCAAAAGAAACACATGAGATCATCAGCGGTCTGCTGCAGGCCTTGTGGTCTCGGTAGCCTCTTGGGTGAAAGGTTTTGGAAAAGAAAAATAACCCCAGAAAGTGCACAATGTTTTTCCTACTTTTCAAGTCTAGCAAAAAGCAGCGGTGCTGAGGAGACCCCACAAGGAACAGATAACATTTTCTCTTTTTAAAAAAGATGAGAGATAAAACAAGTAGTAAATCCTCTTTCCTCGCATTGGTGGTGATTTTTCCCTCTCCCCAGGGCTGAAATCTTGCCATATTAAAATAATTGGGAGTATGCCATTAATGTCAATAAGGCCAGGTTTCTACACTTTTATTCAGACCTGGACTCTCTTTTTGGCAATTGGCCCCATCTCAAACTTTCCTCCAGGGAGCCATTCTCTTTGCATTATTTTCCTATCCCCATCCAGTGCTACAAGCTGTCTGTCAGAACTACAGACCATTGACAAAAAACAATGCAGCTGATAAATGCGTTATTAAAAGACCAAAATAATACTGGACTTCTCTTTCTTTTTTTTTTTTTTTTTTTCTTTCCCTTAGAGGATTTCAAGATTTTTTTGTAGCCTTTTGGTAGGTTTTGAGTGCGAGGTAGTTGAAATTACTTTCATATGCAACATCATGAAAATAAAACTCACAGTTCATTTGTGGAGCTGCGCTTGCCTATAGATCAATTGCATGACAATTTTTCATTAACAATGCATATTTATAACCATAAAATAATCTATCATACCATTTTAAATACGGTATTTTAATAAGAATTGTGATACGTGTTTTCTTACATCCAGTAATTTTTATTTAAATTGCAAAACTTTATATTAATACTGACAGAATATTCAGAAACATGTATTAATTTAAAAAGCTATTGATTTTGCTTCTCATCTTTTCCATGCAGCTTTTTTGAGCCAAATTTTGCTTACATTGTCTCAACAATTAAACTAAAACTAACTTCTGTTTTTCATATTTATCTTGTGTAAAAAAAAAAAAAATCTATATTGCAATACATTTCTTGGCATTTTATATCTCAGACAACCAAAACAATAGTTGTTCATAAGGGTTTTAACAAGCAAAATTTTTTTATCCTTATATAATGCACTTTTAAAAGCCTTAAATTCCACTCCTATGTAATCTGCAGCAAAATATGTATTTATTTATTTCATTCTGCAGGATCATGCATGGATATTTAACCATATCTTGTCTACTGAAGGGGCTTCATGGGTCAGCTTTTCATTTCAAATTGGGCGACCGATATTTGTGAGTGGATGTTAATGTAACCTGTCAAGTTAATGCTTTCTTTGCCTTTTTAGAGGCCTAGTCTTAGGCTTTGAAATTCACCAAGTGAAAAATACACGGCCCAAATGATAATTTTTTTTTATATCTATAGATTCTTGGATATTTGTTTTTCAAATTTATCCATTGCTTGGTACTTGTTGTTAAAGACAGTATAAAATCTTTCCAGTCTCTCCTTTAAAAAGTAGCTATAAGGAGGAAAACATGACAAACATCTTGCTTTTGTGACAACATTATTACAAGTCTAGCAGGGGTCTGGTTCTACAGTCCTGAGAATTTATTTTGTACCAAAGCTCTTTGAATACATAATGAATACTCACAAATGAGAACCTATTCAGACGGTGTGCTATTGAGTCAAGTTCATCAAAGTTAAAGCAGCATGTATTTTCTGAAAGCTGTAGATGATTACACACTGGTCTAACTTCAATGACTTCTGATAATCATAATTTCCTGCAATAGAGTTAATTAAATTATGTTCTGCCTTGGGGTTCCTTTTCTTACACCAGTATGATTATAAAATACTCTATTATGCTGCATTTCTGCCCAGCAGATTCTACTTAAGAGAAACCAACCCAACAACCACGTTTGTTACATAGATGTAAAATATTTCTGTTTGGTGTACACTTATTCCTTTACTGTGTTCGTTCTAATTTGGCACCTGCCAAAACCAGTGGAGAGCAGGCACCTCCTGAGTGAAAAGGAGCAGGACAGGCTCTGCTCTTGCCGTGGTGCTGCCACTCTCCAGAGACACAAACTGCCTGCTCAGGTTGAGTGCAGGCACCGAGGACATTCACTGCTTTTGGGTGGCGGCTTTTAAATCATCCTCATATCTGCAGCAGAGCTAGGGAACTCCTACTTTTGAGAATTCAATACCTCATTTATGAATAGTGCTGCCCTCCACAGTTTCATCATTTGAGGAAAGAAGAATACTAGAAAAATATTCTATTTACCATTATCCCCAGGTAAATAAAAAATGGTTAGTGTAACTCACGTGGCTGGGAGAAGATGGTATAATCACTATGGAGAATTTAATGGAGAAATTGATTTCCTGAGGTTCCTATATCATACCTGATGTATGACTTGCCAGTTGTTGAATCCCCTTCTCCAAACTTGATGGCATAAGGTGCTTTTTAGATTCTAATTACTAGGAATAGTGCAAGAGAATATCTGAGTCCATGTTTGATTTTATTTTCAATCTCACAGCTCAATAAAAAAGAAAGCTCAAATTTTAGGCAAAAACCTGCTGTATTTTTTTGTGCAAATTAATGTTGTTGATCGTTATTAATTTTAAGAAGTATTGAAGACATTTTTTTGGCACCGTCGTGATTCTAACACAAAACCCCAACCAAATTTCCTCAAGGGTATTTGTCTGTATTAACCGGAGCTTCGTTGAAAATTATTTTAAGTTACTTGCCTATAATTGTGTTATTCTTCTATTATAATGATGAGAAACACATTTATTTTTGTTCATCAAAATTTAATTCTAGCTCCTGTTTACACAGTTTTAAGTAAATAATGAACAAATTACTTTATTATATGCTGTGATAACAGAAAGTATTAGTAATCTCCTGGTGGGGGCTGAGTTCCATGGGATTTTGTGAGAGCAATAACAACTTTTCTCTTGCCAGCTATGTACTACTACTGAAACATGCTTATAACATGTACTTCCACAAAATTGTCTACCTGTAGAATTATACTAACACTATATAGAAAACAATGGATAAGGCCAGATGCATTAAAAATATGAGTCAATTTCAGCTTCTAACCTTGTTTAAACAGTTGATCTCTGAACTTGTGTTTTATGATATCCTTTGTCAAAATCCTATAATTGATAAATAGTTTATCTTTCTCCATCTGTTACACTTCAAGAATTCTTAGACTCAAGTGGCAGTGGAATATACACGGTAAAATAGTATTTGTAGTAAAATATTTTTTGATTTATTAACTCCATTCCTAGCTCACCTGAGATTATTTTAAGCTGATTATTTTATATGTATATACATCTATATACATAGATGTATATATGTAGTCCAGTTGCTGCAATACAGAGAGCAAAACTGGTTTAACTTCTGGGGGGGCTCAATTTAGCAAGAAGTCGACGTATGACTTATTTCTGAAATGCCCAGCCCTCAGAAACTCCACCACGTCCTGCTGCAATGAAAACACATATATTGTAATATTTGTTTTGGAAATTTGTATATTGGCTGACCATATGAACATGCTCTCATTGCCTGCTCAGGCCTTTGAGCAATTTGCAGCCTTTTGTTATCAAATAAAGGCTCTCTGAGCCTCCTACTTGAGCACTGAGTTTACCAGCTGCTATCCACTCCTAGACCTCATTAGGGGCCTGCTGTTCTGCTGAGAACCACACCACATGCTCTGCCCCGCGCTGGCGGCGGATTAGCCTGTTGCTGCTCCTTAAATTACCAGGTACAAAAGGTTGCTCTGTTCCTCCATAGAGAACTACCACTCTTATCCTCTTTGAAGAGGCTCTATATCATGATCTCTCTGACTAATTAAGGTCCACAGACAAGCCACAGGTTGTTACAGAGGATTCGTCCCCATGGTTGATATCAGTAAGATATTTTTGAGTTTTGTTCGTGAAGGATTAAAGGTGCTGTTTTTCAGAATCAAGTCCTAGAAAAGCCAGCAAAACCCATACATATTTATGTAAGCATTTTAAAAATGCTTCTTAATATCAACTCTCATCAAGCAGATTTAATGCTATTTTACTTCTGCTTTCAAACGTTATTTGGGAGAAATTTTATAAATGTTAAAAGTTATTTTAAATATGAGGAATAAGTTGAATTAGCTTCTGTGTGTCTAGAAATAATTCCTTACTAATTACAGCCAGAGATATTTTCATATAATTCTGTCTGGAAAGAATAGGTCATTTAAAAACCAAAATATTGACCAGGATAGGTCAATTGGAAAATACATTTTTTTTGTTTATCTGCGCTTCAGCCTTGCTGGATTTATGCACACATATGTATAATTTAGAGTGCCATAGGGGAGAAAGCCTGTGTTCACAGTTTGCAGCTCCCAGTGAGTTACTGGTCCTCACATACTGGATCATGTTTAAGGCATTCAGAGGGATTTTTCTTGGTTGTTTTTTTTGTTGTTGTTTATTATGTGACAGATTATGTCGTATGTGTTACATAATGACATTAGATATTTTCTGTTTTCGTTCCCAGACATATGATGCCTATGAATGAATAGGAATTAGTTGCATCTCTAGTAAGGTAGCAGAGGTTCCACAGATATCACATATTGATCTGAGACTTGTCTGACAACTGAAGAGCTCAACACTAAGTCAAGTATTTTGTGGAAGCATCATTATATGCTGGTGCCAGTAAAGAGTCGCTACTTGCCTGTCATCATGGAATTATTTGCATGTAGAAAATATCAATATTTGTAATATGTATTTCTACAGTGTGTTCTTCAGAGAGCCTCAAATAATGAATAGGGAAAGAAGAAATGAATGTATCAGTTAAGGAAGTAAGTTAAGGACCCTTTTTATAGGAGATTACTGATTATACAGCTTGTTTTTCCTGCTATTCAGTATGCAGATGTGAACCAATACTGTCTGGACCTGATCTATCTTGGCACATAGTAGAATAGTCTTTTAATTTAGAATGGGACAAAACCAGCATTGGAATCTTTTGGGGAAGTCCATTTATATTATCCAGTAGCAGTCAATGGCTCTATTATGGGTTCTGCCATCTGTTCAAAACACAACCAAACGCAGCCATCCTTTCCTCCAGGATCTCACATCTCACTACCATGAGATGTATCAGCAACTCTATAGTACACATGGGTATAAATGAGTGTTGAACATTGAAATGGTTGAGAAATTCTAACATATAAATGGTTGAGAAATTTCAACTGCAAGGAAATGACTTCATTCCACATGTTTAGTTGTGTACATGGTTAGCATCAGCGTTCGTGGTGATCCCAAATATCTGTTAATGATAGTGTAGTCTGGCTCCTTGTGTACAACATTCAAAGATGCACATACAGTAATCTGTAATTAAGACTATAGCACTTGCTTGAGCAATGTTGTATTTCTGAGAAAGAAAATCACCCTGAGATCTGCAGGAGGGATGACACAGCAGGACACAATAATGCAGCACTTGTGATAACTTCCAGACACTGATGATCAAGGAGCCAGTGAAGGGAGATGCTCTGCTGGACCTCATCTTTTGCAATAACAGAAGCTTACATGAATGAACTGCTGGAGTTTACAGGCTAAATGTAAGGAAGAGTTGAAAGAAAGGACAGGTGATTTGGAAGGAATATACAAACATGGTCTAAACATGCAAAGATGAGGTTTGGAAAGCCAAGTCCCTGTGGAGCTGGATCTGGCAAGGGACAGGAGCAAAAAGGGCTTCTGCAGGTACATTGCAGTAAAAAGGAGACTGGGGGAAATTGGGTTATTGCTGAATGGACCAGGGGACCAGGTGACAAAAAGACATTGAGAAGACTTAGGTTACTCAGTACCTGATTTGTCTTGGCCTTTATACTGGTGAGATTGGTCTTGAACTGAGGTAATACAGTGCTGTGTGGAAAGAGCACAAAAGCATGCACAAAGAATTGCTTTATGGAACATCATTCATCTAAAAAGAGTTTTAAAATGCAGCAGTCAATCCCATCAAGGGATGGATGTTCCAGGGAAGTAGGGACAATTTTTATTTGCAAACACAGTTTCCATAATAATATGCACAAAATGGGACATTTTAAGCACAAATATCTGCAAACAACCATTTGTGCATACATTTGTGATGTTTCCACATGGCACTGTATTCCTGCTTTGTGTAGATGTCATGACTTGGAACCAAGAGTGCTGGTGAAGCAACTTCTTGAATAAAAAATAGCTCCTTGGTATGTGTGCTTAGTTAAAAGTCTCAAGGAAAGAAGCAACTGGGCCGTGACTGCTGTGGGCATGGCTACAGCAGAAATCTGCCAGCCCAAGTCACTCTGTAAATGCAGTTCTGAACCCTAACTTATTGTTACAGGTCCAGCCAACAATCCAGTAATTATATGGTTGCAGCTGGTAAAGCTGACTGACATTTATTTGACTATAGAACAAAAATGTGTGAAGCTGATCTTACTACACAGGCCCATGAGGATGTCTTTAAACAAAATTCACAAGGATAAATACTAAGAAGTCAAATTTGAAGGAATGTATAAAGCCCATCTGATATACTGTGGTCACTGGGATTTTTCAAAAATCTAAATGAGTGAAAATTTCATGCCTATGCTTTGGAAGTTTTTCTGAATGAAATACGTGCTCCAGACTTGTTTACTTTTCTTGCTAACACCTTTGGTTTCTGTCCTGCATGCTGGGAATCACATCAACAAAATATGCTGCAGCTGGAAAGATTCTGACTGTATGTTGCAATTTTGTTCAGGTTTAAAATGTTCCTTTTGGATCCTCATACATGTGCAATTGAGGATGTTCAGATTTATCTCTTACAGATCTGTTTCAGAATTTTCAGGTGGTGATTCTGGTGAGATTACTTTGCAAGACACTCAGAACTCAGAAGGGAGGCATCCATGACTGCAAGTTAAAGTGGCTGGGACTTCATGCTAATGATGTGAAAATTTAGGATTACTAATTCCTCCTAAGTCTTGAAAAAAAGAACTTATAAAAGTAATAAGTGTATAAAAGAAATTTGTAAATGCACTTGGAAAATATCACCAAAGAAGGAAATCTAGTGATGGATATTTAGTCAGGTAATTCTCATTTTGGATGCTTTTTGCCCTTCCACCCAACCCAGCATCATTGAATTTATCTAATAGAGTGCTATCACAGCCCAGAAGATCTGTGGGATGCCCAGCCACATCCTGGGCTGTGTCAATAGAGGGGTGGCCAGCAGGTTGAGGGAGGTGATTCTGCCCCTCTACACTGCCCTCAGGTGAGACCCCACCTGGAGTGCTGCATCCAGATCTGGGCTCCTCAACACAAGAAAAATGTGAACTCTGACAGAAAGTCCAGAGGAGGACTGTGAAGATGATCAGAGGGCTGCAGCACCTCTCCTACAAAGACAGGCTGAGAGAGCTGGGGTTGTTCAGCCTAGAGAAGAAATGGCTTTGAGGGGAATTCACTGCAGTCTTCCAGTACTTAAAGGTGGCTTACAAATAGGAGGGAGAACAGCTTTTTATACTGTCAGAAGTGTCAGGACAAGGACTTATGGTTTTAAATGAAAGAGGACGTGTTTAGATTACATGTTGATAAGGAATTCTTTACTTACTCTTTTCTTACATGGAAAGAAAGTAGCATGGACTAATATTTATAATTTCCTTCAGATGTACAAGATGTTACATCATTTAATGGGATAAGTGATCTTTTTTAAAAATGTATAATGTGGCACAGATTTTTGCATTGTCAGCTTAGGAACACTTCTGTCTCAAAAATAAAGCTAATTTGTAGTTTGGTATTGTGCAGATGAGGAGACATCTGAAGATGACAACAAAGATAAGAATAGTAATAAAAATAATGAAGAGCTGCTGGTCATTTCAGGTCTGTGAAATGAAAGAAAATAGGAATATTAATTCTAATTTGGGAAAAAAATATTTGACTACCGTCTTAATTAGTTCAGCTGGGTTCTGCAGAAGATACAACATATTGCCTGGCAAATCAGCTTCTCCAGTGGTACTTGCTTTCTGAACTGGTAAATGCTTTAGTGCATTCTATGCCATTTGAGATGCTGAAGAGGCTTGTTGCTCCCAAGTCCTCATTACAAAGATTTTTTTTTTGTTTTGTATAACATTGCTTTCTTGTTTGTCATTCATGTAGCTATCTCCTCCAGCTCCTGACTTTATTACTAAAATAAAGTCTTTTGAATTAAACCCCAGCATACTGCTCTGCCTTATGTTAGTTAGATCTTGCTGCTGATGTAGCCTGAGCTATGTCATTAGGTATCCTCAGGAGCAACAGGTATTCTGTTTTTTTTTTCCAGGAACAGACACATGGCTGTAAGTGGGCATGGCTCAAACCCCAGAGGTGGAAAAGCTTCCAGGGTGTGCCTGCTCCAGACTCCACAGCCTGCACTGCTGCAGGGGTGACAGCCATCAGCTGCTGTGGCCATATGAAGGTTGGCCACTTCAGGGTATCCATCACAGGATGGATAGTGGTAGTCTTAATGACACAGCATTCTTTCTTTATGTGCCCATGTGGGCACATCTTTTTGTAATAAATACAGCCAGGTTGTTGGCTGTGCTATACCTGTGGGTATAGCATAGCATGTTCTCTCCTCTTATGGGAACACAGTCTAAAAAAATATGTATGAATTGAGAGAAAGGAATACATGAGGCTTCAGCTCAGAAATCATCAATGGGTTCGTATGAGGTGCCTCCCCTTCCCCACTTCTTGGTTAAACAGCATTAACTTCTCCATCTCCCCCCAGCACTCCTCTTCTTTCAATACTTCTAATATGAACAAATTGAACTGTTGAAAGTGAGTGCCATGAAATAAATCAATTTTGAGCAGGGGTTAGAATGGGGCAATATCATTGATCAGGTCATTGTGCCACCAACAGGCAGAATGAGGCAAAGGGTGGGAAACCAGCCATTGCCCTCAGACTGTCTTCACTGGCATCATTAAGGAAACAGGTGTGAAGCAGCAAGGCTGAGAGAAGTAAAATTATCTTGAAATCAATGAAAGTCAAAGAATGAAGTCTAAGTATAAAGTTTCATGTGGCAGAAGAAATAGCAGCAGCAAGTTAACACATGGGAATGACAGTCAAAATGATAATCTCAGGAGTAATCTCACTTAGAGTTTTCCACAAATTGAAAGCATCTGGTATAGTCAGGAGAAAGCTGCAAGGACCCTGCTATGAAATTATTAGAATAAAACCCAAGGGCCATTTATCTGTGCATTGTCATGCAGTGATCAAGAAATCAAGTCCAAGAATTCAGTTCCAGTTTTGTAACATTTAGGACAAAGATTAAATATTTCACAATGCCATATTTCACAAGGACATTTTATTGGCTGGAAGAAGACAGATGCAGAGATTGAGGCTGTACTTTCAGTTTAGGTTAACATGAGAAAGGCCATACTAAGTCAGTCCTAGCCAGCTATACTGGTTGTAACAGTGGCCAAAAGAAGATGCCACTTAGGAAAAAAGAATTGCAACAGAGCAAGCATATGGTGATAATTTCCTGAAGAAAAGTGGAAAACAATGAAGAAAAAAATCAATAAAACCTGGAGGGGAATCTCATGGATTGAGGGGGAAATAGAGGGATAAGCAGATGAGATGGTCCAATAATTGCTACTCTGTGTAATGTGGTGAAGTAAGAGAAGGTGTGTTTGTAAGTTTGAGGGAAATCTGATGCTGAGGAGGTGAAATTGCTGGTAAGTGCAGGAGGAAGTATAGGAGTCCAGAGTAATAAACAGTACATGATAACAGGATTTGCTTTCACAAATAAATATTCACTGACAAATGAAACCATGGTTTCATTTCCAATGAACCATTTCCAACCAAACCATGGTTCATTTCATGAACCATAACAGGGTCATGAATTTATAGCCTTTTCAGCCAAAAGAAACTTGGAAAGGTATTTAGAACATTAAAAACTGCTTTGAAATTCCTTGAACACTTTATATTCGGACACTTGTCAGGGAGAAAGTCACAAGCTAATCTCAGGAAGATGAAGTAGGAGGCTGATCTTACTCTTTGTTTTCCTAGTTCAGCAGCAAAAATGATCCATCTCGTTTGAGAACATAGATTGTGTGTTAGAGGGAGCTGAGATTAGAGAAGTGAGAAAAACAGTGGCTATATGCATGCAGCTTTGTGTGCAGGGGCTGTTCTTAGGAGGAATACAGGGGAAGCACTGGTCTTGTAGATGTATGTGGTTGATATTTTGGGAAACTGGAGAGTAATTGAGGATCAATACTAAGAGAGATGAAGGAAGAAAGGCACAAGAATGCAATTGAGAACTGATATTGATAGGGCAAGTGGAGGGGTTGGAATTTTGAAAATGAAGTTGGAAAATCTCAGAAACAGGTGCAGGGAGAGTGTTATCAGAGTAGCAAGTGTCCTCTCCCACCTCTCAAGGTGGTGGTGGGGTCTATCTCACATAAAGAGATATAAATTGATGGAGAAAAGATGACCTATTTGTGTACAGCATCATAAAATCCCAGTGTTGAAAAAGTGAGGAGTATTGCAATGGAATCCACAGGTAAGCTCTTTTTTAGAAGAGAAATTCAAAACAATACTGTTGCTGTTTGAGTGAACTCTGTGAGACTTCTACCATTCCCCCCTTGATTTTTTTTCTTGGTAAGCCACATGGCAAATCCAAGGCCGGATAAGGAGACTACCAGTTATCATCATTGCTCCTGACAAACAGCAGCTTTTCACCCTGTGAGGCTGGTTTATGAACACATGACTCATAAAAGATTCACTCTGAGGTGAATTTGGCCCTTGAAACCATGCCATACTCTGATTTCACAGCTCTGGTGCTCTGGGATCAGGCTGGAGTAAGAAGAAAATTTGGTCCTTCTCAATTTGTAACATCTATTTTGAGACTTCATCCAGCACAGCTGCACAATTAATGTTCAACAAAGCAGTGCTAATTATTTACAGATGCATCCACCACAAAAGCTCCTGACATTCAAATTCAGAGTTTCTGGAGCAAGTGAAGTTGGTAGTGACACCAGTTAACCCCACATGACAGCATTCAAACAAGTAACTTGAATTTTATGTTAATGTCTGCAGAGTTGCCTCCTTAGACACTGAATCTCAGGACAAGGTACCCAAGCCATTCTATGATTTTGGGGTGTCAGTGGTCCTGATGCTCTTTTCAGGCAGCAAAAAGACCAAGGGTGGAGATTCTACTCCAGACATATCAGTTTTATTTCTTTTCTGTGCTCGGTCCTCAACTGGAAGGAAAAGGGAAACTTCTGAAATTCACCACCAGGATACTTGATACAAGTAGACTGATTGAAGAACTGGATGATTTTGAAGCCTGACATTTTAAAGTCTGGTATGAAAAAATGTCTGAGTTTTTACACTGATGGCTTAAAAGTATGCACTGACGTCTAGGATATCTTAGTTCTATCCCTCTACTTGTCTGAGACAAAAGTAATTGGCTTCTGACAAATATATAAAGTTTTTTCTGCATGAGATTGGCAGAATTGGTATAAAGCAGTGGACTAAATTCCCTACAACACTGCATCACTATTCTACACTATAATGAAATCCTCAAGCAATGAGTGAAAAGCAAACTTTTAAAAGCCCATGATCTTTATTTCTTATTCATGCTTTGCTGGAAGATACTGAAAGTGAGCTGTGGAGAATCAAGCCCCTTATCACTGAATTCAGGGTGGGATCTCTAGGCATAGAAAAGCAAGGTTCCCACTAAACACAGCCATGATGTCCTAGATTTTCTTTCTAAATATCCATCAGTTTTTGATGATTTTTATTGTGTTAATCCACACTGTTCTTGCTTTTTCTGTTGCTTTCCTTGTGGGCTAGACTGAGAAGGCTGGAAATTCATACTCTCCTTTTGGCCTCTGGCTGGGGGCTGACTGTCATTCCAGGCATTCCCTGTGTGTCCTCCCTGCCTGGGGGGATCAGCCCTGGGGCCAAGGGGGGAAAAAGCCCCGGCAAGGCCAGCCCCAGCTTGCCTGCTGAGTTTGCTAGCCAGCTTGTCAGTAGCGCATTCAAATGGTGCTGATGTTTGCTGCGAAGCAGACACCTGCCCGTGAGGAACTGGGCTGAGACCACCAAATTGTTTTAGGTAGGTCAGCAAACAGCTGTCTGCTTGTGTAATTTGGTTCTCCTAATTTGGAAAGGGTTCTCATTCAGAGATGGAGCTGTTTGCCTGCTGACAAGCTCACACGTATTATGTTGTGCATAATGTGCATGATTAACGCTTGTTTATTGCAGCAATTGTGCTGCGGCAGAGCTAGGGCTGCTTTTTTTGTGCGTGGCAGGGGGCAAGTGGCAGCAAGCTCTTATCCCTTTGGGAGAGGCACTGCAGCATGCAGTGAAAAACTTTGTGCATCTTGAGCAGCAGAGTTCCTGTAGCCACGTGGCAGAGTAAACATTTCGTTGGAATTAACTTTCCTGGTTGCATACAGGTGGCTGATTTAGGTTTGCAGGTCAGTCTGCAGGTAGAGAACAAGGCTGACTTTTATTGCCTTGTTTTGCAGTCTTCTTCCTCATATAGGGTACAGACTAACTGGCCACCTGTAAAACTTTTTTGGCTAAAAGTTCCACAGCTACTTTCAAAATTTTACCTTTGAACCTCAGGGAGACTCTATATAGCTTTTTCACTACTTTTATAAGCTTTCTTCTTTTGCCTGTGGGTGACTATGGATACTAATCACTTGAGAATCACAGTACTCCTGCCCTTATATGACAAAGCTTTTGACACAAGGAAACTCTAATTATAGTCCTGCAACTCACTATAAGTTTTAATCTAATATATCACATTTTCATGTGTTGTATTTGCTAAAAATCTGGAGGTTTTTTTAGGTTGATTTATTTTTTGTTAATACAGTGTTTAACTGTAGTGCAGAACACAGTGCTCAAAATTTGCAACAAAATTAAAGAAGAAAAAACAAATATTCTGATACAAAATTACATTAAAATTTATTCTTATATGATAAGGATTTGATTATCCAACTCTATTTCTTCCTGTTTGAAAAATATTCAGATTCAGTTAGTAGTGTCAACATCCACTCTTATATGGGCATATGTGTTTTCCTTTTTGTCTTTTCCTAGTTTTATAGGACTTAAAAAAAAAAATGGGGAGACTACTGGAAGAAGTTGTAAAACAAGAACAACAACAACAAAAAAAGAACACATTTTATCTCCTAGTTACCCATGTGAGGCATCTAGCTACTCAAACCCAAAGCACGTACAAAATAAAAATTCCCTCCTCTTTTCCTGCCAGAAAACAATGCACCATATGAACCATTACTCCATGAAAACACTTACCCTCCATTCACTTGCTGTTGCATTGTTTTCTTTAGCACTCCACTCTTAATTTAAATTGACCTACCCACTAATAGAATTTAACTTCTTTCACTCAGCCTGTAAGATACACCTGCAATTCTCCCTCGCGTTTCCTCGGCAGGGCTGGAGAGCTTTCCACCCTTTTCCTGCCTCCCCAGCTGTGCGTTCTCACCCTCCTCCACGGGAGGTTGCTGCCCCCCTTCAGCCCTGCTCCTCCCATTGTTTTCCCATCCCAGCTCTCAGCTGGATCTGCCAAACGAGCTATTTAAACCCCTCCAACACTTAGGAGGAGGAAGATTTTGTTTTGCTTTGCTTGGGACTAAAATGTTTACCAGACTCAGTTTGAAGAAAGTTGAACAGTTTAGTCTGTGTGGCAGACAAGGTGACCACTGGGAAGGTGGTGATGGGGGAGCTGGAGAGGAGTGGGTTTGGGAAGGAGGGACCTGGAGCACCTTGGTGTGCTGGTGAAGAAGCACAGCAGCAGGGGAGCCTTAGTCACAAAATTCCCTCCCTCCCTCCCCCCCGAAGCCAGCAATCTGAGAACAAGTTACAAAAAGTGTTTTTGGAGATCTGGGGAGTGTTACCCCAGAGGTCTCCTGGCTGGGTGGAAGAGGGAATAAGGGAAAATGGAGCTTGGATCCAAGGAAAAAAATAAAAAATGAGGGGCTGGTAACATAACCACTAGCAGGGACAGCTGTTCACAAACTTGATTACAAGGAAAAATATTTGCTTTGACTTTTCCTGGCTGCTGATCTAAATGAAATAAAAAGCAAGTGGATTTTTTAGCAGAGTGGATTTTTTAGGTAGGAAAAGGGATCCATGGTTGATATCAGGAAAAAAACATCTTCCAAATCTCTGAGTCTGGAAAAATGAAACTTAAACCATGCTGAGAGCATCCCCAAATGTGCTTCTGACTACTTTTCCATGGGATTATCTGGGGGACAATCAGACCTTGTGTTAGACCTGGCCACAGACTTCTTTTTGGTCATGGGAAAGGAGGTTCAGTAACCATGCCCAGCTGTTGAAGACAAACATGCTGGCAGTTCTGCTATGGCACCCTCTGAACAGGGCAGCTCTCTGTCTTCCCAGCAGAGCTGTTTGCTTTTGTAACTGCTTATCTGTTGGATAAAAGCCAGTAAGGTAGGGTGGTCTGCTCTTAATACCATCAGTTAGAAGGGTTCATCTGACTTCTGGGAAGTTGAATTCTTCCCTCACTTTTTATTCAGTTTGTTTTGTGGGTTGGGAAGGCTTTGTTTAATCTAAGTGCTGATCCAGCCTCAGGCTGGTGTTGTGAATGTAGTATTTCCTTATCTCTAAATGTGGTCCAGCAGGCAGGACATGCTTCTGTGACAACCTTTCTGCATCCTGCCTTGTGCTTCCTTTCTTACAGGAGGTGTGTGATCCAGGTCTGGGTCCCACTGCAGGCCCCTGTACAGGTGATCTCCAGTTTGAGGGAGTTCATTGGTTTATGGGCCTTGGTTGGCTGCAGCTGTGGGCAGTGACAGTTGCAGCAAATGCTGGAAATCACACTGGAATTTTTGCTCCTGGAGGACAGGGACACCACCCAGTTTGCATGAATGGTGCAGGTTTTGTATGTATTTATTTCCTGAAAGGAACAAACTGATTAAAATCAACGAATGTGAGCTCAGGACGTACTGCCAGTCTGTCACAACACTCATACCACTTCATATTCTTCCAAATGCAGCTGGATGGTCTGGCTTCTGTGAGGACTGAGACTGAAACTCTGCTGTTCCCCAGCTGCACATTTCCATTGACCATAGTGGTTGAGAAGGGCACACAAATCTTTCCATGGCACCAGCCTTCCTAGCTTACAGTGAGTTTCCTGAACCAGCTGCATTCAGCTAAGGCTGCAAGGCCTTTTAGCACCTGCCCAATCACACCTGCATCAACTGGGCCTGGTGGGAAAAGAAACCTTTTCAAAAAGATGGAAGTGCACATCTCAATCTCTAAAAGCAGCTTAGCCTTTCCCCAAACCATAAGAAGCATTCCCTGGGTGACCTGAGGACAGTTTTCTCATGCCTGTTTTTCAAGGTACAGCCTGCTGTATTCTCAGGCTTCCCAATGCACAGCTTGCATGTGTGCACACAGCTGCTGCTGCATGGCTTGCTGCAGGTTTAAACCTGCAACTTTGCCTCTTTGCTTTTTACAAAGTTTACAGCCCAACTGCTCTCATGTGGTCTGCATCTTTTATGACCCCTGGGTTTTGTTTTTATTTTTCTTTGTCAGCTGCCATGGGTCCCTCTATATTAGGCAATACTGCCTTAATTGTGTCTATTTATCACCTGTTATACACAACACTCAGTCTTGCTGTTCTTTCATCCTCCCAGTCATTTTTAATTCTAATGTCCAAGCTGTTAATCTTAAAATTGTAGTCAGTCCCTCTGTTGTTGAATTTTACTGAAAGCTTTTGAAAAGAACCCTCCCCAATTTTTCCTTTCCATATGATATTTTCTTGATTCCCCAGAGGAATCCTTTCATGCTGATAAATAAGATCTTTATTTACATATCCTATCCTACCTTGCACTTTGTGTAGCATGCTTTTTTTAATTGTTTAATTTAATTTACCTGGTTCTCACAAAATACCCTGTTCTCATCCCAGGATATTCTTTTAGCTCCAAAACTTACTGTAGCTTCTTTCCAAACTCCTGTTTTAAGAAACAATCCCTAGTATTCCCTATGTATGAGAGGAGAAATGGAGACAAGGGAGAGCTCTTTTCAGCCTGTGTCACCAACTTGGTTTTATATTTTCATAACTCTGGTCATTAAGCAGCATTTGGTAGAGACAAGAATATGAAAATTTAAGTGTCACCATCTGGCCTGTCATCTCAGCCTGTCCAAGGCTGAGTAAATCCCATACCACCATCTAGGCCAGCAGTAGATATTTAAGGAAAAGTTAAACCACTAAAATTTTATAGTACACTGAAACACTAAAGTTTTTATAGTAGACTGATCCCATCTCTAGTACATCCTCCAAACTTCCAGAAGATACTAGGCCTCAGTCAGAATCTGGACCATTCCATCTAACAGACCCAATGGACTTATGTCTTTGACTTTATGTGAAGAATCTTGGGGGCAGAGTGGGAATACTTCTGTGTCCAACCCTTTGTTAGGGCAAACAAGATCTTCAAAACATAGCTTAAAATTGTGTAGCCTTCTTTTTTGGAGCCTTTGTGACAACTCTCGATTCCCTTTGTTGAGAGAGAGAAGCCTGGACCTTGTTCCATTCAGTGCCAAAATGAGCAGTATGGTGGTAGGAGAGACAGCCTGAGGCCTCTACATCAACTGCTCTGAATTAAAGGTTTCCCTTGTCACTGATTATCCAGTGTTTGGCTATCTTGTGGTGGCTTCAAATTGCCAGTTTATTGTCAGATTAGTAGATGTGGGGCTCCATCGTTAGATCTAGGAAGGACAGAAGGTGTTAGAAAATAATACTGAAATTAGTGTTCGGGGACAGGGTGGTTTAGATTGTGTGAAAAAATCACTGAACAGCTATATATATATACATATATATATATGTATACATATACAGACTAACCTCTGTATATATGTGGAGAAAATAAGTTTGCAGCCAGATCAGCTGTTTGGTTCAAGATAGATAGGTCAGAATAAGTAGCCAGAGCCTGGGCAGGTTTGAGATGGGGAAAGAAGAACAGTACAGCACACTGCAGTTGGATTCATTGCATGTCTGGATGGAACTGGAAGAGTGTTCACACAGTGTTCCCATCTTAATTTCATTCTCCAAAGCTGGACATTTGTATTGGCATTTCGATTAAAAATACATGTGCTTCCAATGAGCAATGTCTGGTTTGTTTCACTTTTGTACTCAAGCTTCAGGGCTAGTTCAGATCAATAGGTTTGTTTTTGGAGTTTCTGGCTGCAATAATATTTTCCCCCAGCATTTGGCAACTACAGATGGCATTTTAGGTAGCTTTTCTAACACAAGGATCTTGTGCCTTCACTGGTTCTTTGTACAGGACACTAGACATATAATTGCATGAATTCCTTTGTATATTATTCATTATTTTCAGTCACACAAACATATAATTTCCTCCATAAGCTACCATGTGACTCAAAATAAGAGTCAATTAATTGCTATTTTTACCATGGCCAAAGTTCAGTCTTTATTACTGAATGATCTGTAAACAAAATAATTTTGCAGCATGATTACAGGATGTTTCAAGTTGTTCTTTTATATAATATTGGTTATCCAATTTAAAAAATGGAGTATAAAAGGAGCTTAATGTTCTTTGTTCAAATTTAGTTTAAAATTAAATTTAAATTTAAAATAACCCATGAAAACATAGCTGCTATTGCATTACTATATGCTCCCTGAATTTTTGAATGTGAAGTTTCACCCAGTTTTACATCAGTGTATTCTCATTTGGATAAAACTACATTGGACAGATGCTGTCTAATACTAAGAGAGTCCAAAAGATCTGAAAACTGGCTTTTCACCCCCTCTTTTGCTTCTCATCAAAATCATCTCAGGTTTGTTCAACAGGTTATGGATAAGATTTATGCATGAAAAATGTATAAGCAAAATTTGCTTACAATTGCAAAGCCATTGTAAAGTCTTTGCAAACCATGATTAAGGCAGAAATAAGAAGGGTACAGATATTAAAATTACATCCTGAGCAGAAAAATAATTTAAGTTATGGTATACCCGAGTGCTTTAATAAAAAAAAAAAAAAACAAACAACAGTGAATACCTATGTCAGCTTCTAAAAGCTTTTCAGTGATGCTGGAGTCTTGTGCTCTGGAATATGCATGCCTAATACTAAGAGCCCTTAAACCCTTTTGGAGCTTATTAAATATTTTTTGTTTGTTTGTTTGTTTTGGTTTTTTTTCCCCCATGAATATCAGTATGTAGAGGCTTATATTTTGGATCTCACTTTATTCCTAATCCCTCTTGTGATCTGCAAACCCATAGCCCAGTGCATAGACCAAGTGCTAGAGCTCACAGAGGTTTCCCAGGGTACAGACATCAACATCCACATGAGTTCCACATTAATCCAGCAGCAGCTGGTTTTGAATATATAGCAAAATAGAAGTTGAGGTTCTTCCTTTAGGCAGAGGTGCTCAGTTTGCAGAGTGCTCAGGCAGATTGGAGAGGACCTATGTCCAATGGCTTCTTCTTTTATCTGCTGGTATAAGGACTTACATTTCTAATCAGTCCTGTCTCTTTCTGTTTTGCCTAATCCTGCTTAGCTCACTGACTGGATAAAAAGGTTGAGGTGCTTCTGTACAGGTCCTCATAGCAATGAAGTCCCCATGCTCTGTGGAGGCCCCTGGCTGTGAAGTGAATGAGGAATATCAGCCTGTTTGTGACTATAACACTTCATCTCCAGTGTGGGATAAATTAGGCATAAACTGATATTTTCAGCTTGTCCTGGCCATTTGCTGCTCACGGAGCAATTTGTTTGAACATCATGAATTGAGGTAGCAAAGATTATGTGCAGTAATGTTTTCATTTTTATCAGGAGAGTGTTCTTGAGCTGAATCCCCTCCTCATCCCCATTGCAGCAGTTGCTTTGCCTTGCAGAATGCTCTCACACTGCTCAATCTGGTTTCTTTTGCAAGAAATGAAATCGGGAAGTTGCTCCAGGAGGACACATGGTGTTCTCCTCAGACCAGGCTGGGATGCTGTAATGTAAGCCCACAAAATGCACATTCTGCAGGGACTGGGTTCCCAGCATCAACTCTTCCAGGCTGCAGACTGGCTCCTGTTGGGTTGAAATATTTCCTAATACAGACATAGCTAATGAGACCTTGTAGAACACTGTAGATCTTGCACAGGAATGGGAGAAATTCAGGCGCCTTGAAGCTGCACCTTGCAGAATTTAGTGTCAAAACACCTCAGTCCTTTTTAGCTGCAGACCTAAGTACATGTTCATTGGCACCTACCCATATAATTCTGCTATTCAGTTTACCAAATGGAAACATTTGTGATAAGCATGTGAAAGAGAGATTTACAGGCTACATTAAAATCTTTCATCAGGAAGAACATGCTCATTAGTGCAATATTCACTTTAATCTCATCTTTTTCTTCTGCTGCTGCACACTGCTCTTGTATCAACACTGATTAGCAGCTAGAAACCTGGCCTGCTTTTTTCTTACTTGAGCATCCTGTAAATGGGGGATGGACCTTAACTGTTGGTAGATGGTCAGTGAGGCTCTCTCTGTATTATGTTAATGTTGTCACTCACAATGTTTTCATTACGAGCTTCATTGTTTAGAGTTAATTTCCTGGCTGTTACAAATTCTATCAGGATGAATTGTAGCAGAAAGGCTTGTAGATTTGATTTGATTTCCTTTGCCAGAGAGGGTGCAAAATTGTTCCCAGTTCTGTTGTTTTAATGTAGGCTTTCAGATACTACTTCCCAGATAATTTGTATCTAAACAGAACACTGATAAAAACAAAAGAAAAAGAATTTTTTTTTTTTTTTATATTGGCCGTTTCTCCTTAGTCTTCCAACTTCTTTGTTCCTAGAGCTCTTGGTGAAAATACATGGGAGATTTTGGGAAGCCACTTGCCAACCCTTACTTAAGGGAGCTGCTGATTTTCTCTCTGTGTGTGCTTGTGTGTATGTCAAGAAGGAGATAATTTTTTTTGAAGCAGAAAGCACTTAGTTCTTATAGGTGGCTTAACTACAGAGGTCATCAGCTCTCAAGCATTCTACTATCCTTAGTAACAAAATAAATGATTTGGTGCTGTAAATCTAAACATCCAAGTTTAAGTCTGGAGATAGTGCAGACTCTCATCTTTTAGAGCTGATGTTCAATGGGCACTTGTGAAAACTATCTGTTAAACCACAAGTTAGACACACTTTCAGAGTGCTTACTCATCTGTGAATGTGAACATAGTAACAGACAATAAAATGGGATCTGAGAATGACTGCTGCACGTTTTTACAAAACGATGGGGAATGTAGAGTCAAAAGCTCCAAGTTTCAAAGCTGTCATGGAAGGGCATGACTCTTTTATGACTAATTTTCAGTATAATCTAAGATTTGCCCTCTAACTAAATTCTACTCCACTTATCTAGCAACTTAGAAACTATTTTAAAAAAGGCATTAGGGTTTTTCAATTATTTCAATCATTAGGTTATTTTGTCTTCCTTGGCCTCTTCATTTTTTTGAGATGTTTCTATGCTTATATTTGAATTCCTTTAGAGCAAAATGCAGATATAAATAGTTGTGATTAATTTTCCTCATTAGCTGAATGCCATCTTTCGCAGCTGTTGATTTGGGACACAATAATACATTAAATGAATTCCATCTGCCCTGGGACAAGCTACAGCAGTTATAAAGAGATATCTCAGGTTTGAATGTTTCTTCTAAGTGAAAGCACTCGGGTGCATGCCAAGCAAGATCTCCCAATGTACCGCTCTGGCCGTGCCCCCCAAAAGCTTTCTGTAAGTCACCAAGCTGCAGCATATTTCTTTGCATGCAGAACCTTTTTTCTTACACAGCTTTCAAAAACTTAATGTAAAAATATATATAGAATCAACTGGCAGCTGACTGGCTACTGCATATGCCACATTTGTGATTGTAGTCGAATGCAGCGCTCCAGGAAAGAAAACCCACTCATAATTTTGGCTACTGCCGGGCATGGCTCGGGCCATCACTCAGACTTTGCTGTGCAGCTCTGTCAGGCACATCAGCCCTGGTTTGCAGCACTTCTGGTCTCCCATCCCCGAGGCAGCGTGGAGCCGACGCTACGGTTTGCAAATGGGTTGAGATAGGTACATAGAAAGGAGGGGAATATCACCAAGTTTCTGCTGCCACTTTGCTGCCTGAAACCTTGATTTTTTTACCCTTTTCTTTCTTTTTTTTTTTTTTTTCTTTCCACCTACAAGGCAGAGGAGAAGCCCTTTATAGTAACAATTGTATTTTAAACAATTGAAATCTGACCTGTAGTGAACGTGCTTTGCAGAGTGTTCTGTCTTAAAAAAAAAATTCCCATCTACTAGAGCCACTGGAATAAATGCTTCACATAAAAATGAGCTCTGTGCTGATTTCAATATTTTTACAACTTATAACACCAAATTTGCCAACAGGAAATCTCATCTGAATAAATATCAGAGTGTTTGCCACATAATGCTGAAATTAAGAGCAATAAATTTTCAGAGGAATTACTACTTAATGGTTAGAGATCAAAAGTCCCACAAAAGGAGAAACAGATTTTACACAGGCTCTCTGTATTTAAGTAATTAAGGGGAAGTGCAGAGCTGGGCTTTACTTGATCATTGAAGTCTTCAGTTTGTTGCTCATTTGGGTGTTAACAGCACTGTTTTGCATCTCTGTGTATGTGGGAGGTGGCAAAGTAAAACTGGTTGACTTAAAATTTCAATGCAACACTTCTAAAAATTATGCACATATATTTAGGCACATGTGCAATGAGAGAATAATGGGGAGTAATGTGTTTTGGTGTAAGCACAGTAAATTGCCTTGGATCAGTGTCATATTGATACTTTAAAGTGTGAACTCTTTGGTTGGATAAGAATATAATTTAAGGGTAGAAAATAAGGTAATTATGATTGCTGCTTTTTCTTTCTAATTCTACAGAAAATCTTGCTAAAATTTAGTGTCATATAAAGCAAGAACTGCCATCAAAACAAAGAGAATGGTCATTCTGCTCTTAAATACCAAGTATTTTTTGTCAGGGTTGTAATGATTATAACCTTATCTTTGATACAAAATTCCCTCTTTCTCCCACATATAAATATTTATTAAGTCCACGAGAAAATCTCTCTATTTCAATTTCAAGGAGAATTTTGTGAGCAGATAAGAGCTTTTTTTCTAGAATTCTTTATACACCCAATCTTTTTGATACGTGGTTTGTTATTTTCATAAGCCATCATCACCCAGTTTTGTAAATGATCAGCCAAATCAGCATGGATAGCCTAATCTGAGTGTGTTTCTCTACTATAGCTCTACCTGTGCTATTGGTACTTTTCCTTCAGTATTTTTCCCTGTGAATACTTTGCTCTATCTCCAGGTGCTTGGTGGATTTAATTTCATTTATACATGGTGGAAGGCAGTGGGCAAGTGACATTAGCAATGATCCAGTGAGCTTGCTGGAGGCTTTTTTCAGTTTGGATAAGTTTGTACCCAAGGTTTAAAGGTGTTGGTCATGTTATGAATGACATGTTTGAGAGCTTGGTTGCAGGGATGAAGGACTTGGAATGAGCAGCTGCAGGAATGTGATGCAGAGCTAGAGTGTTGACAGTGTGTTAGGGTCTGATTGCAAAGTGGGGCTTTTTCTAAACCTTGCTTGGTCTGCATATCTCTTTGTAACCCCACAAAGAGCTCAGAACACACCAAAAGTCAGTGAAAAACTGCTAATACCTCTTGTTGACAAATATGTTCAGTTTTCATTCTTTAATACACAATAAGGTAAGTGTTTGCACCTTATTTTGTGACTTTCTGGTTTAAAAGTTGTGGCCTAGTATGTTAGAAATTAATCTATCTGCAGTCTGTGTGAGCTGATAGCAGATTTATCAGGGTTATCAGATTTGATGACAATTTTTTACTGGCTAGCAGTCTTTATTGTATATAACTTGATGGTGCAAACCCTTACTTTATAATTTATTATCCAAATTTCTCCTTATGCACTGAAGAAAGTGAAGCTCAAATACACATGTTCAGGCAATAACTTTGGATTTACTGGCTCCTTCTAACATAGCACACTTAGTGTTTGTGGAAACACTGGAGCCACCAAGGAGGAAACAGAAGTACTGCACACCAACTTCCCTTTCTAATTAAGAACAGGGAAAAGGACTGCACTTATGGATACAGAGGGACAATGTTAAAGCCTTTCAATTAGTGTTTTGATAATGAGCCTTCCTTCCCTTCTTCAGTGACTTCCCTGAAAATGGAAGTGCAGCATGAGACGACAGTCTGAAAGCTGTAGTGCCATAACGTGCAAAAAAAAAAAAGCTTTTTTTTTTTTTAAAGGAAGGCAGGACATGTTGCAGTACTGAGCATGCTGTCCATCCAAGTGTATCCTTGCTGGAACCTGTGTCCTAGTGAAACAGTCTGACTGACTTGTGAGCAGGCACATAGCCAGTCTAACAGATGGAGGTCAGTGAAGTCAGCCAAGAGACCATGCACTAACTGCACATAGAGTGTGCTAGCTAAAGGCAGGATTCCCAGACAGAAACATCCAAATGTCTCCTGGTAATCCTATATTTGTGTACTGGGACAAGACAAAGATCAAGAAAATGGCTTTAGCAAGAGAAGAAAAGCCAGGAAGATACGAGGAGTGGTTTCTGTGTGGATTACACCAGCAGTGTAGCTGTGGTGAGTGGAATTACATTTTAAAAAGTGACTTGTCTTCTAAGACCACTGTCAGAACCAGGCAGGCAGGGGAAGGACTAGCTCTCTTCAGAGGAGATATGTCCAAGGTCATGGGTCTGTCTGTAACATATTAATGAAAAGAGCCTGATTTCCTGACTATCTTTTGCCAAGAATACAAGACCAGTAAAAGAAGACCAATCTTTTAGCACTCCCACTCTTACTAAGCTGATCTTTATTTAATGCTGTTGGTAATGAGGACAGACTTGTGTTTGTAACAATGATTTTAAACACATGTGATAACCAAACAGTGGTAGAAACCAGCTGAACTATCATGCAAGGAGCTGAAAATGAGGATCAAGATAAACTGCCACCATAAAGTGAGAATAAAAATGCAATCTGTATAAAGGTCAGCTAGTTACTTGCCAGACTCACTTGGTGCATCCTGCAATAGTAGGATCTTGTCATTTGCAGACCAATGTAATAAAGGCATGAAGGGAAGTGTTATTTTGCATTTGGATGCTACACAAATACAATAAAAAATAGTCAGCATTTCTTCTTTAACTGGCTTTTGAAATGCTTAGAATTGAGCCATACACAGTCTCCCTGATGCAAAAAGGCTTTCAGTGAAACAGGGTCCAACTATTGCATTTTTAGAAATTCTTGTATTGTTGTGAATTGCAAGAGTCAAAAGAAAAGAGCAAATTGAGTTCTGTTTGACAGACAGCACAGTCAGGACTATGAAGCTTCAGACTCACTGTAGCTTCCCCTGCATCATGCACTGGAGAATGGGCAGAAAACTGACTAAATAGTACCAGTGCTTCACCAGGCAGATGGTCAGGCAAAGGCCAAAGCCCTCTGTCCCTCACTCCCCTGCCTCTTCCAGTTCCCAGATACAAGTTGAACTGGCACAGGGGTTGCTATAATTTGCTGCTGGTATAGACCAGCAACAAATTACTCCCCTGAGGATCAAGCAGGAATAGGGAAGAGCATCTCTGAGGCATAAGACCTCCAGCATGATTCCTTACGCACCACCCATCTCTCAGGGCTATGCCCAGAGGCCCAAACCACCCTGTGGAGAATACTTCTGAAGCCACCAGAGAGAAGAGAACCTTTCTCCCACCTCCCGAATTTCCCTCTCCCCTTCTGAAGTGTAATCAGTGTAGATAGATGTCAACTTGATTACACTCGAGAAAAACTGTATTGGTACATGTCTTGGACCTCAGTGTAGGAGAGACACTCACTTGCTGGCTTGGAACAATACCTTTAGCTGCTTCTACTTGCTTGCCTCTTTTTGCATTATTACATTTTCCAGAACTTTGGAGGCAAAGGGCCACCTTCCAAAAATGCTTTCTGTGCAATAACTGGTAAAGGAAGGCATTACTCAATGTGACTACCAGGGTCATGATTAAATCCCAGAGGTAATATATTCAAATAGGCAGCCAAAATGAAACCCTGATGGGGAGCCCTTTACTATGAACTTGTATTTGCATCACAAATTGTATAGCTTTAACTGTCTGGAAGAAAGTTTCATTTGTATTTGAACATAGCCATACTTAGGGATAGACCAGTGCTTTTTCTCTTATGTTAAAAGAGATTTATATGATACACCACCAAGGTCAGGGATTCCCATATCTCAGAATCATTGATGCATTTATAATCATTGTTTCCCTATTAGGATGGGATACACAGTAATTTCCCACTGAAAAAAAAGACAACTGGCAGTGGGGCTCATCTGAGCAAATGTGGATGCTTGCAATGTAGGTCTCCAAATCCCAGTTAAGCATCCTCTGCTGTGAAGGGTCAGTGGAGATAGATAAGCTTTTCTAGGCGTGATTTATTTTGTTTTTAGATATTTGTAAAATATCAGATTTTTGTATAAGACTCTTTCTTAAAGTGCTATTGATTGCACAGACTTCAGGGTGAGCAGCTGAGATGTTTGCATTACAGTTAAACAGCCATCCTACTCAGGGAGATTAAAGATTGCAGAAGAATTTAGGTGTTTACAGCTGAAATGTTGATACTCAGAATGCTTTTTTACTTGCCACTTCTCCTTGGAGATACCAAGAGTTCCCGAGGACCAAATCTGTAGATTTGCTGAAGGCAAGCATGCCTGTCTGTGAGGCACCTTGACTCCCAGTGACATTCACAGCCCTAGGCTTCCCCTGTTCAAATGAAGAAAAAAAAAGCAAAAAACATCAGTCAGGACAGAGTGTAGCTCTGAAGTATTACACAGTATAAGCAAAGACAGACAAAATATTGTCTGAAAATCCAGAGACAGAGGTTTTTTTTTTTTTATTATTATTTTTAAATAATTTAAATTTTTTGGATTGACTGGAAATTCCTCAAAAGTAGAATTTTGGGGTGATATTTTGGTTGTGGCTCATTTTGTCGAAGTACATGCTTTCCCCATGTAAGGGAAAAAGAATAAATTTTTTTTTATATAGGACACTGAATATACTGTATTTTAGCTACAATGGCATTTGATGCATGCCCACACATATCTGTGTATGTACATATACATATAAAACCTGCAAATATTTCCAAATGCTAAGAACATTATAAATGATAAGAAGAAAAGGACAGTATTGCATTGGCTCCAGTTAATCCCTGGTAAATACAGAAGCCTGGGAAGGCAGGTTTGACAGGTCTTACTACTGTTGTTGGTAAATTGTGGAAGGTAGCAAGTGTGGAAAACATGTCACAATATGATGACCATGTGGCTATTCCTGTTTCTGGGCTCCATGACCATTTCTAAAGATCTGTAACTTCCTAATGCCTTTGCTGTCTTATTGTTAAAAATTATATTGAGTAGACAGTAGGACTCAGACTCTAAGAAGGAATTTGATGCCTAATTCCTGATAGAGTCTATTACCCCTCTTTGACACACAGCAGAGCTGTCTGAGCTGTTAGATTTTTTATTTATGCTCCATCAGCAATACAGTTTCTTCCCTCCATCAGCCTGCTTGAGAAAACTAGAGAGTTCTTATGATGGCTGTATTCTTACTTCTTTGGTCCAGAGTGGTTTAGTGGGAAAGTGACCATAAATCTCCTTCTTTTACCTAGTGGCCCACTTTTCCTTTGGGGTTTCCAAAGTATCCTGGATTTACCTGGAATTAGTCAGAACTTTTTGTTTTTCCAATAAATCAAACTCTGATCAAGACACACTGCTGCTGAGGGTGACAGCTCCGATCAGGTGGGTGCTCTCCTCTGATCAGGGTAAACAAAAGACTGAAATGACCACTTGGTGCATGGAGATGTTTGCAGGGAAGAGACATTCTCAAAACTGTTTTTTGCACAGTATAAAATTTTAGATCCTGCTATTTTCCCATAATTTTTACAAGGACAAGCAGCAACAGGACAAGGGAGAATGGCTTCAAACTAAAAGACAGTAGGTTTAGGTATTAGGAGGAAGTTCTTTGCTGTAAGGGCAGTGAGGCACTGGAACAGGTTGCCCAGAGAAGTTATGGATGCTCCACACGTGGAGGTGTTCAAGGCCAGGCTGGATGGAGCTCTGAGCAACCTGGTTTAGTGAAATGTGTCCCTGCTTGTGGCAGGGAGCTTGGAACTATGTGATCTTGGATGTTCCTTCCAACCCATTCTATGATTCTATTTTTTTCCCATTGCATTGTGGCTTTGATAGATTTTTTTTCTAAAGCAAGTAAAAAGAAGTGCTTCTGGCTTCTGATAAGAGAGTACAAAACAGAGGGTCTGAATTCTGCCACACTGTTACCACAAACACCACCCATCCTGCAAATTATTCTATGTATTTTTGTAAAAGTACTTATTTATTACCATTTAAAACTAATTTTTAATTAGAGTGAAATGCAAATTGAAGAAGATAAACATCACTTTCCTTGAGGTTAAATACAGTAAGATTTTCCTCCTGCAACCTTTACTCCATCTCCACTTTTATTTTTCATTTCACGTAATTTCTGCTCTTGAAGTCATCCTCTTCTTGTGCATGAACAGTTCACTTGTAGGTGGTGTATAGAGATTGTAGAAGTGGTTCCTCAGAAATGGCAAGGTGGAACAGCAGAACTGGTTTCCTGAAATAGGGAACAGTCTGAAAAATAGCAAAGAGATGGCTGAGGGAGAGGTGAACGAGGAAGACATGTATGACAGGGTATGGAGGGTCTTCAAGGCTAATGAGAGAGGACTGTAAGCTTTGCTGAGGAATGGCAGTAGAAGGATGTTGTTGTGCTGTGGCTGAACAGGATTTTCTCTTTGTCACAGGAAGCACTTATCTACATGGGCTGGCACAACCACATTTCTAAATCACATCTCTCTGGACTGAAATACAAGCCCCCAGCCCTGTGAGGCAGACATGGTCCTGATATCATCATTTGAAGGAGGTTGTGATAATCTCCTGACTGAAAGGGTCTTTTCTTACACAGAGAACAAGATGAAGCTGAGTCTTTGCCTTTTCCTTCTCCAACTCACAAGAGAAAAGATGAATCAGAACCCACTGAGTTCCAAAACTGGTTGTTTGCCTGTGTGATAGTCCTTCTCTTCTCTTTGTCCCTGTGAATCTGCTTTGCCAGGCCAAGTGTGTCTTTATTGAGACAGTTCATGGACAACACTTGTGAGGGTTGGAGCTTCCTGACCTATATGGCATGGAGTGAGATCTTGCTTATTCCTGGATGGACAGTCTGGGGGAAACAGGAGTGCTTCTGAGATCAGAGGTGAAGGTGTTGTTGACCTCTTAACCACAGGCAAGTAGCAGGATGAGAACCTATGGAAAAAGACGATTAATGGTACCTTAGAGTGGATTGTAACAAGAAAGGGACAGGAATTGAACTCCTTTACGTGGGTGGCCGAAGGGTCACGCAGTGGTTTGAGAGCCAGAAAAGTCAGACACATTTGATGCCTGGCCACAGCCTGAAAGTGGGAAAAGTGTCATGGGACAAGAAGTATGAGTGGGAAGAGTTTGAGTGTTTGCTGCCAGCTGTGTTCCATCTCACCTGCTGGAACCTGGCAGACATCAGACAGCCAAGGAGCTCTCAAAAAACCGTCCTTTTAGTTTCTCTTATGAAATATTTTCACTTTAAAGGCATGAAAAAGTGTGAGAGATTGTGTGTGAAACCAGCTACAAAGTTTTTACTTTTTCTTGGTTTCTCTCTGAGAATGCCATTTGTTGCAGCTCTTATTGAACACACAGCTGGGCTAGAATCAAGGAGTTACTTATTGATATATTTATTTAAAATTCCAAATTAAAGATGAAATTCTCATAAGAAGGCTGAAAAAAATTGTCATGATTTCCATTAAAAAACCCAAACTGGTGGAAGTCTCATTACCTACGAGTTTTGTATATAAAATCAGTAAAGCACCTGCAGCAAAAGAGTAAATAAAAATCACTTTAATAGTTGCAGTTCTAGACATTTAAATTACATAACATTATCTGTGTGTGAAAAGCTGTATTTGTACATGCTTGCACTACCTTTATCTGTTAGAATCCAAGTGCTGCTGCTGTGCATAAAGTACTCTATGAGGTACACCCAAGTGTTGGCAAAGTAGCACTGATGTTGTGCACTGATGTTGATCCAGAGGAAGCCTAGGGCTTCTTCCTTTCCCTCTTGTACGCTGATGATTTCTGCCAGGCCCAGGGAAATCTGCGCGAGCGCGCGGGGGCCATGGCTTGGTGACAGGATGCACATGCAAGCAGATAGCTTCCACGATGCTCAGAAGTCTTTTTTTTCCTGAAGGTGCCGTGCAGCAACATCTTTGAGTTGTAGGAGAAGACAAGCATGGGGCAGACGGGAAGGACCCGGCCCCATTGCTCTAGGGCTGGGGATGGTTGGTGCACAGCGCCCCGCTAAAATGAGGCCCAGAAACACTCCTTCTCGGGCCCTGTATGAAAGAATGTCAAAAATAAACTGTGTAAATATGCCAGAAAGAATGATACTTTCATGGTTTTATGCTAAAAATGGGTAAGGGAATTGTCAGGACTCTTGTGAGCAAAAATGATAATGTATGACATTAAATATTGACTTAAAATATCTGTTTTGCCACCCCTTTCTATTATTTCAGTATGCAGTTGCTTGAAGGTAAAGTATGATTTTTCTGTCCCTGCTGTAATAATATATAATACATCAGAACAGAATTTTCTAAATCTTGTAAAAATCAATCCACTTTCCCTGTTCAAATGCGGATTAAATATATCAGATCTCGTAGCAATTATATTTCTGATCTTTTCATTGTTCGTTGTCTATGTCATGGAAGTTTTTTGGGAATGTTTCTCAGGCTAAAAACCTGATTGGAAAATTGTGAGATCTGAGTTTTTATTTTGAGTGTTTAGTAGCATGCGAAGTAGTGACACTTGCATAGTCAAATCTTTAAATTACTAGAAGTGATGATGTAGTAGGCATCAGTAGTATTTACTGGTAGGATCAGTAAGATGCTGTATGTGTTAATAATTGACAGGAAGAGATATCTTCTGTCTTGCACTGCAAATTGCACAGTTAAGTCAACAGTGAATGAGTTTTCATGGTAGATATCCTGTATAATGTGTTCAGCTGGGAAATGTGTGTCACAGTCCTGCCAGATATGAACAGAACTTAGTTAGCTTATGGTAGATGCAGTTCCTTACCTGATACTTTGTTTACTGAACTGGGTGGTCATAGGAAATGACTAGGACTTATTCCAAATAACACACTTGACGTGCACAGGCTCATTATTCTATTTAAAAACCAACACTGAATGCATTCCTGTGCATGATGATATCTTCTCATTCAAATGGTTTCTGCTGCTCAGTTGATTTTAAAGTAATAGTTATTGTTACATAGAGATGCTTCTGTTGAGAAAAATGCTCTTCCTTGGCTGTGATGATGTGTGCCAAGCAACCTTTAGGTTTTACCTGAAATAAGATATTAGGACTTTGAGCTGTGTGTATGTTGTCTGTGAGCACATGCATGCACATGCACACATGGGTACTGGCATTGTGAAACAATGCAAACACCACAGGCGCAGGCACAGACATAGAGAGAAAATTATTCTCCTCCTGCTTATTTTCTTGGCACTTGCAGCTTGGTTAGATGTGAGATAGATGAAACATTTGCATCTTCTATCTGCATAATGAGTTCTATACAAAATGATTGCAGCTAATGCAAAAGACAGGGTGGCATGTTTTCAGTTTTAATGGGGACACTCAGAAAACTTCCAATCTTTCTTGACATTTCTTATAGCAAAATAAATGTGGTCTAGGTTGGAGTGTCTATTATGAAAATAAGAGAAGAGCAAGTCAATTATATTTCAATGACTGAATAGCCAGGGGTCCTCATTAAAATGATCAGAAAGGCTGCAGTGTTGCTTTCTTGTATGTAGCCACTGATTAAGTTGTATAAGAATGACATGGCCTTTTTGGGAGAAAAGCAGGGTATGCCGTGGTCTCTGGCCAGCCAGCCAGAAACCGTTGACACTTACAAAAGTGAGATGCGCACTCCATCAAGAAAGGGAAGTTACTACTTATGGGGTCATGGACTCCTGATGTATTTAAAAATAGTTGTGGCTGTTTTATTGGACACAGTCAGAGAAAGCTTTGAATTTGCACTAGGCTGTATGAAAATGCCTGCGGTATGGTGGTGATATGGTATGTTTTCCTTTCCGCTGGCTTCGATGAAGTATACATAGCTTAACAGAGTAGTACTATTATTGCAATCTCTCTGTATTTGAACCTTTAAGCAATATTTTAGTTATCAGTTCATTACTATTCATTTCTTAGAATTTAAATTCTTCTTATTTGCCAATTATTTTTTTGGTATAAAATGTTAGGAGAAAAAGGCTCGGTAATTTTTTCCCGGGAGAGACTGTATCCTGAAACAGTAAAAAAAATATTTGTTTAAACCTCCTGAGGGTTTGAAGTCTAAGGAAATACAGTATTGCCTAAGATTTGCTAATCCCAGATCAAGTGGCTGTAGAATTTAAAAAATGTATATTTTCCCTTTCATGTTACTTAGCAGACCTTATATATTTATTTTCAAATAATGCTTCTGTGATTATATTTTCTACAATTTCACCTCTTTTAATGAGGTGATTGCTATAAAGAGGTATATTCTTCTAGTAAGGATTTCTATAAAGATATATACCTTATTTTTTTTTATTTTTTATTTGGAGAGTGCTGAAGATGTTAACATTTTACATTTAAGAGTGATATGAAGCAAAACAAACCTTATGGGTTAATTAAGCTGTCATGGTTTAAGTTTCTTCCCCTTTAAATTGCATCACTGACAGTTTCTAAAGATGAATTGATTAATAAAAGGCAATATTTAATAGTGATCTTATATTTATCAGTACAGTGGAGCTTGAACCAGTATTCACCTTCTGCCGAGGTGGAAATACACCTCAGCATTTTCCATTTTTACTATCTGATTCAAGTAAATACTAATGCAACAAATAAAACCCAATAAAATCTCTGATATTTCTAACTGCAAGTACTAGCTAATCTAAGCTTGTATTCTAAGTCAAATCACATCATACAGTGCTCCATCATTAAAAATGATATTTCATTATAAATGAAGACAAATAGAGTTTTATATAAGTCTGCTCACATTTTGATGAAATAATTTTTAGTCTCAAGAAATCCAATAGCAGGACACACGGTAAGCTAAATACATTAATGTATCAGGTACTTAAAACTAATTGGATTTACTAAAATTAGCTAATAATGCAGCTAAATAATGATGCTCTTCATTTACAATTCAGGAGCTCAGTAATGGACAAGGGAAACTGCAAGTGCTTGCAGTCAACAATAAAAGAATTGGTAATTTTGCCAATTATTATGTAGCACAAGATGGCTATTTAAAAAGTTTTCATTTTTTATTTACATACATGGCATCTAAAGAGGCGAAAAAGTGTCTCTGCCTTATTTACTTACAAATGCATGAGTGACTTTGATTCATTTCCATATAATTTCTGTGATATTTTCAGTCTTTAAATTGTTTTAAATGGAATTCACTCAGTCATTATTTTTTGTTTAGTGGATGAAAAATCTCATTGTATTAAAAAGAAGTCTGCTCATTTTTCTTTTTACCAGTTAGCAATATATAATAAAACTATAAAATTAATATGTCTTTTTTTTTTTTTTTTTTTTTTTTTTTTTTTATTTTTGTNTAAAAAAAAAAATAAAATTTAATTTTTTTTTTTTTTTTTTTTTTTTTTTTTTTTCTTTTCAGCAGGAATAAAATTTATTCCAATTGATAAGTCTGTTTTTGTGTAAGGAGAGATACAATTGTTGATGTAGTACCCTGAGTATGAACACAGCATTATGGTGCTTAATACCTGAATTTAGTTTGAAACACCTAGATGTCTTTAATCCCAATGCTTTAGTGGCTGGTGTAATATATCTTTTTAACAATATGTAGTACTGAAATTCTGTAGTGACTGAAGAAGACAATAAAAATTTTTTTTGAATAAAACTTTGAAAAATTTTGCGCCGTGGAGAGTAAAGCTTGAGATTTCTTAGGGTGCTCTGGTTTTGTTTTTAGCATACATGAACAAGTTAAAAATATACTTCAGAGTGATTGGGGAGATATTTTTAACAACTTTGCTATCCTTCTCTAATTTACTTCCCTAGATTTATGATTTGTGTGTCAATTTCTTTTTTTTTAATGAAAGCAAAGAAGTAAAGTACTACAGGTCTTGGAAAGTAATTAGTGCCGTAGTCACTGCTCTCTGAAAGTGAATCAACAGCAGCAGACCATAGATGTCAGATATGCAGGCTGCTCATTTGACTGATAAGTCCTTCCAGAGTGCTTATAGTCATGTAAAAAATCACCTTGGATTTGATATTTCTGAAGGGAAACATATTCTACAAGGAGGATATGACTATACTCTGTATCTAGAATTTTCAAGAGCAATTTGCCTTCTTTTGGAAGCAGAATTTCCTACATGACCTACTCGGGTCTCTACAGACATGCTTGACAGAAAAGCAGGTTTGCAGGAAACATTTTGTGTCGTTATCTGTGTCTTTATTTAAACCTTAGTTTTTCTAGCAAGAAATGTAATTCAGTGCTTGCATCATGGGAAGTGTGGTCTGTGTGTTTTACAGGTTTAAGCAAGATTAAGAGATTGAAGTTGAGAACAAGTTACTGTATGTGAATTCAAATGCAAAGTTTCCTCATTATAATAATTCACAGGAAATTCACCCCCACTGCTGTGGAGTCAGAACTCGCCAAACACGGCCTAATGTCAGCAATGAACTCTACTTTAACCAGCCTTTCAACCTGGCTATCGTCAGAATAATTGGTCTTTTAGTTGATTTGACTAACTGACAGCCAAGCCACTAATAATTACCTGTGGCAGCATTTGTATTTTTTTTCTTTTACACTATAGCACAACATCAATGAATATATTTTACATATTCACAGTAGTTGAATGTTTCGATTATAATTTAAATAATTATTTATGAAACATAATTGCATGTCTGTGCCTACAATGGAGAGATTTTGTGATTTGATTAAAGAGAGAACAGCAGCACATCTGCCCATCTAATTTTGTGGTTAAACTATTCATGACTTATAATAATATATTAATTTTGTCAATTTGTTAGGGTATCATTTCAACTTTTTGACAAGCTTTCATCTTTATTTAGCTGAATTCAGGCTCAAGACAGTGCTTACTTAATAACTTATGCTTTATGAAGCTCTTCTAGAGCATGATATTCTCACAACCATCCACGATTTTCTTACATTGTGCTGTTGAGGCTCTTTAACACAGCATATTTCTGTGTGAATGATATATATAAATATACAGCATATGCATGTTTGTATGGTCTCAGTGAAATTTCTCAGAGTAGAAATGTACTGCAAAGACTTCCAAGACTCAGGTATGCTGGAGAGCTTATTTCTAAGGTAAGCTTGAGACAAGGACCCCCTAAAACCTAAATTAATACTGTTGTTTGTTCCTGTGCAAAATACTGTTCTGGGTACTGTGTTTTGTTCTTTACTAAGAAGACACGTTTGCTTGTAGACATTATTATGGAATATATTTTTGTGATGAATGAATAAAAAATAATAGACTGGTTAAAAAAAAGCAATGTTTTAAAATTTAAACAATTTTAAATTACTTAAATTTCCAAATATTATGTGTGAGTTATGGAACTAGAGACAATTTTAAGTATAATATTTTTGTTTCTAAAATATTTTTAGTATGTCTATTTATCTCTCAGGCTACGTATAATTTGCATTCTACTGGAAAAAGAGCATATATTTTTCCAGTACACCATTGTGTTCCTCTTCTATTCAAATTGTGCCATTTTTAGAACTAGTGAAATGTAGTGATAATTGATCATTACTAGTTTTCCATATCTGAATAAAATTTCAAAGTATTTATTTCCTAAGACTGGTTAACAAGTGGTAAAAATGTTTATAATTCCATGGTGTAGCTATACAAATTGTCAATATTTTAAATTTTTTGGTTTTAAAAATATTCTCTGAAGCTTCTTTTCAGCAGTATTTTGTTACTCCTGAGAGTATGTTGTTGTATTTTAATTACAAATATTGATTAGTTGATGATACTAAAAAGTGAGATTTTGTTTGAAAAGTTGAATCAGATATTTAGCGTAAATGAGGAAAATTAGTTACCATATATTTTAATGTTATGTGGAAATATTTTAAAAAAAATGTTTGACTGAAAAACCATAGGTATTTCATTTTTAAGATATTTAAAAATCTAAGATGAAGACTGTTAAAACTGTTCCAGTTACTGAAAACAGCAACTGAAAATATATTTAATATGCACAAGTGTGCATACTTTGCTTCAGTATTTAGTTTGATGTACAATCATTCTTTTTTATCTAATAATATTTATTTATTCAAAGTCAGAGAAATGCTATTGAATAAGTATAATTCAGGCATAAAAGCTTTGTTTTCCTATCAATGCATTTAAAAAGAAGCCTTATTACACTACCCTTGTAATAAATATTTCCAAAACTTTCTTGAATTATAAAACTTTAAATAAAGACAAATAATTTCAACTATACAATAGCTTTAGAATAGGAGAGGTTATGTGTGTTTTATTTGATTAATCTATTTGGTTGGCTCAGCCTGTCATTATGAAGTTTCTGATGGTAAGTTATAAAATATCTTCTAGCATGTATGAATACAAGAGGCCTGTGATTTTTCCATTATTTTCTGAATATTCTTTCAAAAATATTAATAAATTAGGTATATTTTACAGATTTCTATAGAAGAGAAAGTTATTTAATCTTTCAGTGTTTTCAAAGACCAATATAAACTTACATCTTATCCCAATGAACTTACATCAGAGTGAAATGGCAAAGTTATTGTTCAGTTACCTAGATAGGAAATGAAATAAAAGCATTATATTTTCAGTGTATCCACATTTCAGTGATAAATAATTTTAACTAGATGTATAAAGATAATACAGACACATCACAACTATAATATCACATACTATTTTTTGTATATTGTCTCAATGTCCCTAAAACATGCATTACCAACTGTAAAAGTATAAATTATACCTTAGATACTCAGAAGGTCGAAAATTAGAATTAGTCATGAAATATGTAGGTGTTTTCAAATAATTACTGCAAATGTGATTATCTGAGAAACAACAAAAAATGTCTTAACAGCCAATGGTACTTGACTTTTTATTATCCACTCAGAAGAAAACCCCAAGATAGCTGTTGGCTGAAGAGAGACCATTATAGTAAAATAAAAGTCAAGTGTATGGTGTAAAAATTAGAGAATCATTAAAATAAAATTCAGGTAACTCCCCTGAGTTTGTTAAAAGTAAGCATATGTTTGCAGGTCTGTTGTTGACATTACTGAATAATTCTAGTAATTTTCAGTTAAAAGCAGAAGTAGAGCTTGTACAAGCAGCATGTTCAAAGCCATTTGCAAAGGTTATTTAGAGTGTTTTGTACACTGAGTGGTAGGTAGAAATGGTCTAAGAAATGCTAGTGAAATATTTAGTGAAATATCAATTAGGTAGAATCGCCTCTTGGTTATTACTGTCGGGCTTTTTACATATAAGTAGTTACCTACCTTCAACACAGAGCTCTGCTGTTTTCCTGGGAGACCTGCTAGCAAGAGCAAAGTATGGATTATGATACTTAGTGTGTAGATTAATTACTTCAGGTTTCAACCCCCAAAAATGTATCAGTTTACTTCTTCCTTTCAGTTCCTGTAATTCTGCGTGGGTCAATCTGCCAGCCACATACACATTTCAATTTATCTGCCATCCTTCAGCTGCTTACCCAAACACCTGCTACTCATGCAAAATCAAAAAACATTCCAGTTTCCACATTTGCCAGGATTCATGGAAAAGTACTTCACGTGTAAATAATATCATTTTCTCCTTTCTCAGTACAGGGGATTTTATAAAGTCAGGGTCTATTTATGGATACTACACTCTCCACCCCTGCCATGGTTCTATTTCACTGTAATTCCTTGGAAAGCTTCCTATCACCTTCAAAAAAAAAATATAGATTTTGAGTAATAGACCTTGAGTATGAATAAATTTGAGCTGTTGGATGGATGGACAAAACAAGAGTGAAGTGACTAAAGGAGTTCCTGGCAAACAAGAACAACTATGAAAGTCATCTCAAGACAGTATGCAGCTCATAATTGTTGATGTCCTAATTAAAAAAAGTGCAGCAGCAAAATGTAATGTGTATATCGTACATTACCTACTTCAGTCTTACAAACCTTAATTTAGGAAAGTGTGGCTCTGTAGGAAAATAAGTGTCTAAGGAACCCTAAAGTGTTTGGCTATAATTTGGACTAAGAAGGAGATAAAAATCTCTGCTTAAAAAACAAAACAAACCAAAACCCCCACCAAAAAAAAAAAAAAATCCACAAAAAACCACCAAACCCAAAACCAAACCAAAACAACAACAACAAAAAAACCAAACAAAAAACCCACACCAAAACCAAAAAACGAAGAACCAAAGCAAGCCCTCAAACAATGTTTTGGCACTTATTTCAATTTAAAAATATATTCTGACAGGAATACAAGGCTGGGAGCAAGAAAATGAACTCCAGAATAATTTTTGTTGGAGTTTTTCTGGTTACATGAAATTCTGTGGCTTTAATCAGTTAACCATTGAGTTGTCTTTACATTTTTTTTCAAGAACATATATTCTGCACCTGAAAAACAACAGATATTTAAGAAAGCTGTCTTGGCAGATCAGCTACTTTCATGTCATATAGGAATTTCTAAACAGCTTGGATTGTAAAGGCCTTTGTAACCAAATGAAGCTTTCAGAAATGGAGAATGAAAGAGGTGTTTGGTGATAGTTTTTGACTAATGTAATTTAAAAGTAAAGAAATCTATATCAAATGACAGTAAATTGGAGGAAATGTCTCAGCTGTAATGTCTCAGGCTACTGAATTGGCTTATTATGACAGTGAATTTGGGTGTGGTAGGAATGCCATTTCTGGCCCTCTGAGCCATGTCCCTGGCTCCTCCTGTTCAAGGTTAGCTGCAAAACTCCTTGTCCATGTCTCAGCTTCCAGAGCTCTTGGTAGCTGTGGCTGACAGGCAATTTCTACCCTGCTGATGACCTGGTGAGAGCAGGTGGTCACAGGCCAGCTGTAGACCCCTGTCTCTTCTCTCTGAACATCCCTACCCACAGATTTCTGTAGGGATCTGTATTTCCCTGCCTCCACTACCTCAGGAAAAAAAGCAGGAGCCATGATGTAGTTACCAACTGCAGCAGGTAACCTGCACAATTCTTTCATCACCAGTGCAGCTGCTGTCACTGGCATGAGCACATTGTGCCTGTAAGAAAGCAATTCTTGAACAGAAAACACCTGGGTCAGCTGGGCTCAAGAGCAATGGAGATAGGCTTCTCTTTATGGTTAATAAAGAAAGACATTCTGAAGAATAAACTATGTAGCTATGCCACAGTCTCATCTTTTTATTTCTTTCCTTCCTTTTAAAATATACTGATTATCAGGCTTTTTTTGGAAGACTGTTTGATATTTTGCTAAATATAGCCAGATAAAAATGGTCAAATTCTGTAAAAGCACATGGGAGCAGCTGTGTTTCTCTAGTTAGTGTCCTGTTTATGAGAGTAACAACAGAGGGTACTGTGGGAGGAGTGTAAGTACTCTATAATGCTTCTCCCAGAATTTTGTTTTCCCTCAAGAAGCAATTGAAAACCATCTTTTTTTTTTTAAAAAAAATCCTGTCTGAAAGCTAGGAAACATGTCTTCTTCTCCAATTTAGATATAGCAATATCTGTCATCGTAAGGCCAGATTGTTTTGACTGACTGCATCAGCAGTTGAATGTGAAGACAAGCCACACATCTCAGAGAGGCCAGAAGTGTCTGCCTGCCTTCTCCCTGGCTAACACTGGGGGGGAACCTCTGCATGAAAGTGTCCACTGGCTTCCATATCTGATGTAGATGTTGAATACTTTGGTACATGTGGCCAGTGAATTGAGCTCTGAACACCCAATAGTGTTGGATGGATCCAGGATTGTCGGAATCCAAGACATCCCTCTCGGTGCCCTGAACCCTGGACAGGGGTCTGGGGAGCCCTGGCAGGAAGCCAAAAAAACTTGGGGCTTTGATTTCAGCCTATGGAACAAATTACCAAGCTTATATGAGGAGTCACAAGTCACAAAAGTTTAGACAACACAGCAGTAGTCATAGGGTGAAAGGAGAAATTTTGGGATTTGGTACAGGGGAATTTAAAACCCTAAGATGGAGGGATAGGGGCGTGCCCTATCCTTTTTCCTTCTTCTTCCTGACATCCATCTTTTAGGTGATGCTGGCATTTTTAGATTGGTTCAGAGTAGAAAGTCTAACTGTCTAACATAGGTGTTAGGGATTGGCACACAATTGTAAATATCTAATAGGTAGTTCATAGCATAAAAGACAGCACCAGCCCCATGGGAGGCAGTGCGCCTTGGACTGACCTGCTGAACAGAGCTCGGCGGGTCAGACAGAAAATATTTTAGATAAGAAACAATAAACATCACCGAGAACACGAGCAGGAGACTCCTGACTCCTTCTTGGACAGCTGGGTTGGGAAAAGCGGCTTCCACCAACACCTGGGGTCATCTCCAGCAGAGAAGACTCCGACACAGGATGGCCAAGCAGGTGCTGTGAAAATTACTGAACTCTTGGCAGCTTCAAAACGCCTGTGCAAAGGATTGTGCCCCCAAAGCAACTTACTGTTTGAGCTGCCAATCTTCAGTGTATATCTTAGCCTGTCAGCCTCTCAGAGCATAAAAATTCTCCACTGGGTCAGAGCAAAGGTCCATTTACCATAGTTCTTTTCAGTTGTAATATATCTGGTTAAGAGGGTGAGGAAATAGGGTACAGTATTATTGTCCCATGGAATTCTTCATTCTTCAGTGGTTTGTAGTACAGAGAATGCCAGAAACACAGAAATAACATTTAAGAATAAATCATAAATGACTCTAAATGGATTTGATTGATGGATTTATTTTTCTAAATTGCTAAATTACATCTTGCAGCAGGGATTTCCATAGCTTAAGAGTTTGTCTTGTAAAGATCTTTCTGTTTTGAATTTGCTACCTGTGATTTTATGTGATGTCTTTGAATTGAAAAAGGCAAACCCCCACTGTTCCCAATTCACTTAGATTGCTCATAATTTTTTACCTTTCAGTAATTTCTCTTTTAATTTTCTCTTTTTGAATCTGTGGAGCCTTAGTCCAGTTTTTCCTCATAGAGAAGCTGTTATATTTGGTTGCTTGTCCTCTTTTGAGCCATCTATTAGTTTGATTTTCTCTGTACCTTTACCAGTCCTACACTCTTTTTCTACCTGAGACAACAGCACAGAATCCATTAATGATGTGAATCATTAATTTATAAATTGGTTGAATAATCTCTCTGTTTTCTAATCCCTTCTTATTAATTCAATTTTTCAAATTAATTTTTTAATTTCTACTTAGCATTAAGCATTTTTTTTTTGGAAAGAAGTATTTGTTATAATCATTTTCTAAGAGGTACTAGCCAGCTCAAATTTGCAAAAACCAAAAAATTTCCTAATGTAATTGTTCAAGTTTGTGGAAGCAGAGGACACAGGACACTGTATTATTGTTTAAAACAATAATATGGGATAATTCCTTGGTAAGAATTCCCCTGTGGTGAGGTATGACTTGATGAGCTGGTAATAATGAACACTGGTTAAAGTAAAATACTTGTGAATCCTTGTTCACAGGATGAAACAATACACACATGGCAAGGCCATGAGAATATGATGTGCAGATTTGGTAATAACTTTTGCAGCTGTTTGTCACAGTGTTTAAGAACCCTTAATACACCTGCAGAAGCTGAACCTAAGCTGGAAGATTAAGACAGTTTCTTAAAAACTTTAAAAGTTGTTTTTTTAACATAGAAAAGTGTAAAGGAAAGTATGCCTACACAGTTGGAAGGGATGAAATTTGCCACCTGTGATAGAAGTTCTGTGTTGAGCCTTCAAGATTTGCATTCTGCAATTTTACTAAATTCAATTCTTTTGTATTTTCTGTGGCTATGTGAAACATTAAGAGTCACATGTAGTAGCGAAAGGACTGTTTTAAGTGTTTATTAAAGTATGCATGACAGAGGAAAGGAATTTATGTTATGTATGGTCTGAAAAAAATTTTGGGAACTTGTCTACCGTGTAAGTGGTATAAACTCCTATTAAAAGGAGATTTTGTAGATGAATAACAAGTTGTTCATTTGACCTGTGTAGTACATCCCCATGGAAGGAAGACAAATAAAGAAATTGCTAGTGTGGAATTTAGATAATTTCTAAATTACAGTTCACTGTTGCCAGGAAACCTCTGGTTTTCAAAATGTGTTTCATGAGAGTCTAAAAGAACTTTTCCTCTTCTAACTATAAATAAGGATGAAATTATCTTCTGCCTGATTGCTTGAAAATCTATATTCATCAGTTTTCCTCAACTAGTTAGGTCTACATGCCAACATTTTCATTGAAACCCTTGATATTTTTATTCCCTTGATATTTTTATTTCCTTGATATATTTATAGGTTATTTAGATGGTATGAAAGAGAGTGTCAATGATCTCTTACTTTTTACATTGCTCCTATAAGAATAATAATTTACTTTTCAGTAATTTGCAAGGATGAGTACTTTAACTGAACTCAGTATTTATGAAAATACAGTAGTTTTTGAATAACCTGAGCTCTAAATTTCTAAAACCAGTTATTTTCTTGCTCCTATCTGAACAATAATTTTTTATTAATTTTGATAATGAAAAATATTTTGGAAGCTATTTATTTTCAGAAATAGTTCCTCTTCCTCTTATTATTTTTAAAATTCTTGAGTACTGTCTGATTACTCCTTATGCTCAGAAAGACATAGCAAACAAAGAGATAAAAAATCCTCCCTGGACCAGTAAACTTATTTCAGGGAAATTAAGATTACAAAACCAAGTTATTTTCAATGCTTCTCTCTTCTCTGAAGCTTTCTTAAACACCCAGGTAATGCTGACTTTGCATCAACTATTTAATTGATTTATTTTATAGACAAATATTATTTCCTCAATATTTAGCTGAAGTTCTTGCTCTTGCTTTAAGACAACAATATGGAAAACACTGTTCCAGACCTGGCCTTCTCTTAAGAGATGAGGGAGCAAGGTGTTTGAATGAGGAGGGTATTAAGAAAAAGTGTACAAAACTCAAGGGCTCTTGGTAAGCTTTAGGAAAAACTGAAGTTCTATGTCAGCAGCAATATTTTTCTTGTCTTCTTGGAACCTTTATTCTCTCAAATAATAAATAAGATGATTCTGATGACTATACAATAATTACAGAGAAATTCTGTTCAGTCTATCTTTAATGATTAACAAATTTGTGACTTTTTTTTTAAACTGCAAAGTGCTCAGCCTATTATACCAGGCTGCAGACATGTCACTTTAATGATATCTTTAGACTTTGGAAACAAAATTACACAGCAGAAGGGTGACACATACGGAGCTGATCACAGAACAGTGGTTCAGTAAAGTCGGGACCACATGATCTGCCAGAAGCTGACCTCATTTCTGGATGCTTTTAAATTATATGAATAGTTTTGAAAGGAGTTTGGAAAAATAGCTGTATGCATATTCAATTTCTGTTGCCTTTTATTTTCTCCATGCTTTATATTTTTACTGATTCTATTTTTTTTCTTAAATGAACTGCCATGCATTATATTTTAGAGCAATCAGTTGCAATTGTTGGTCTTTAGACGATGTGAGCTACTGTTAAATCACACATTTGTTGTGCCCATAACGTCATCATGCAAGTGATAACTCTTAGATCTATTAGTATAGTAAGGAAGACATCTCCATTTAAAAATAAAATAAAATTTACTGTTTGTATATTTATATTTTCTGAGGAAGGAGGTACAATTATCTTCCCACTAGTTTATGACTTTCCTCTTTTCTACTGTGAAATCCAAACAGCCATAACACATAGCCATAGTTAAAAAATTTTCAGGGTCCAAGAGGAATCTATGTCCTGCTCCTTCTAAATTTAGATTAAAAAACACAGCTGTAGAAAGGGAGTTTTTGTCCTTTGGGCTATTCAGCAAACCTTTGTTATTTCAGTAACATTGATAGATGCAAGTTGAAGGGAATGCAACACACTATACAGAAAAGATTCAAAACCCTAAATGAAGGAAATACTTGCCTAGAACAGTTCTCAGCTGACTTTATTATGTCAGATTTTTCTTTTAGTGTTTTGAAGAACATTTCTGGATGAAGTGGAGCCACAAGTCACTGACATTGAGTCAAAGCACGAGGGAGAGGAACTGCACCTCTTCCCACTGCCCTGCCTTTCTCACTGTGCCTGCAGCCCCAGCCCAGCACCCACTGTGCTCCCAGCAAAATCAAAAAAATCCACATTTACACCAGTCTCTCCTTCACTCTCTTTTACATGTTTTGCTTGCCACTAGAAAAGGAATAAAGGAGAGAAGAGCACACTGTCATGTGGATGCTGCCTCTACCTGCTGACCTCAGGGAGATTTTCCTAATGCTGCCATGAGCCACTTTCCTATTGATCCAGCTGCAGTGCCAGGTGATGCTAAAAAGGTGGTTAAATCTCCATGTCATACCTAGATTAGAAAAAAATAGACAAATTCCAACTCCCACATATGGGTAAGGCTGAGGCCTTTGGTAGGACTCCATCTCGTTCAATACTTTGGAGAGGAAAGGTAGGAAATAAAATCCATGGGTGATCTTCAGGAGTGTTTAAATGCATTAGAAACAGTGGTAGAATAAAAAGTTATAATCTGTGCTTCTCATTTCACTCACCTACCTTGAAAGTCCAGACTGTCATGTTGTACAACCTGCTGGAGGCAGATGCTAGTGTTGACCTGGAACATGAACAGCCCAACTCTTTTCATGGTTTAACAAATAAGGAAAAAACCATTTGAAAAAAAAAATTAAAAGCAGTCATGAAATTTCACATTTCTCTAGTCAACATAAACAGCTTTTTTCTTTTATCCTTTATGATTGTGTCTTTGCAAGTACTTACACCTGCTTGCAGAAATTTTCTTGGTAATATATGGTGGGGACAGCTGGGACTAGCAAGAGCCCCTAGTTTGAATGATTAAATAATTAAATCCTTTAAAAAGATGAAGAACTGACTGGGGTTAATGGCATAACTGGAAAAGGAGTCTTTCCATATTGTGCCCTGCCATTCTGAGTTGCGGGTTTTTGTTTCTACCTTCTTGCATCTTTAATTCAGACAAACCTATTTCTGTGCCACCAAAACTGTTTAGTGAATTATTTCTGATTTCCCCTTGTACTGGTTTTGGCTGGGATAAAGTTAATTTTCCTTATAGCATTTCCAACAGGGCTGTGTTTGCACAGAGTTAGGGACTTTTCTGTTTCTCTGGCTGTCCTGATAATGAGTAGGCTGGGGAGGGAACATAGTTGGGACATCTGGCCCCAACTGACCAAAGGGACATTCCATCCAGTATGGTGTCATGCACAGCATAAGCAGCTGGGGGAAGAAGGAGGATCAGAGGGACTTTCATAGTGGTGGTGTTTGTCTCTCCAAGTCTAGAAGGAAGCTAGGTGATCTTCAAGATTCCTTCCAACCCAAAGCATTCTATGATTCTGTGATTACATATGATGGAGCCCCTGATTTCCTGGGGATGGCTGAATGAATTCCTTGTTTTTCTTTGTGGCTTTTGCTTTACCTGTTAAACTGTCTTTCTCTCAACCCATGAGTTTTCTCATGTTTACCCTTCTGATGCTCCCCCCATCCCACTGCAGGGAGTGAGCAAGCAGCTCTCTGAGGCAGAGTTTCTAGGTGGGGTTAGACAACAATACCTCTTTAACACATCATAAAAACCTAATGGGAAACAGGCAAAGAAACCAACAAAAATATGTGCAAGTTTCCTCCTTCCCAAGCTGGGCTGGAAATGGTGTTCTTAAATGTGCTGAGCCAAAGGAATGAGTAGGGTGCTCGGGGAAAGCAGCTTTTGCAGGCCAGTCTGATTGATATTATTCTTCCAAACCCATAATTTGACCATGCAAGTGACTCATTAGCTATCACAGAGGAAGCTTTTCTTCCTGCTCGTACAGAATGAGTGCCTGGGGTAGAAAATAAGCCTTGCAAAGACGGCAGCTGGAGTCACCCTTGGGCTGTGTGGGCTGGTGCTGTGTGTTCTTCTCTCATGGAGCCCTATGAGTCTGCTTATCATTGCTTTCTTGTAATCTGTCAGGAGCATTAGAAAGCCATAAAAAGAAAAGTTCAGTTGGTGGGGGCAGTTCAAAGTGTGTGGGTTTGCAATGGGAATTCCTGTCCATCCCAACCAAGTAGGAATGATAACAAATTGCCTCATGCCCTCTATGGCTCTTCATAGCAAAAGAAAATGACTCTTTCTAGAAAAGATGGTTGCAGTGCATCAACCATGCTATAAAAAAAATTGGATGTAGACCCTTCCCTGGAGATCTCACTTATCTGTAATCTTCTTCTGTATGACTCATGAGGCTGTATTTGTATCTTATTAACACTATCTATAAGGTGCTCATTTCTATCAGAAGAAATGTTATCTATATGGAAACCTATTCAGCCTCATCCTTTGTGCAACTTTGCAGAGGTACTGAAGAGTATTTTGTGTAATGGTGACAACTTCAGATCTTCCTTCTCATCCCTGAGGGAGGGCACAAAGAACAATTTTGCTTCACTAAAATCTTGTTTCAGAGTTTCCATCTTCACACACAGAAGATTCCCCAAAATTTCACAGGAGAGAGGTCTGGTCACGCTTACCTCATTTTACTGTATCCAGCTGAGCATCTAGGAGTTAATATGCTCCAAAGGAATCCCCTGCTTCTTCCCTTAAGCCACTCTGATAGCCTCTCATCTTTATTAAATAAGCCAATCCTATTAAAGATGGCATTATATATATGGTTCAAAGGTAGATATTCAGAACTTACATTTGTCAATTGTTTCTGTGGCAAAAATTTGATACAGAAAGAAAAAATATTCTGCTGATCTTTGACAGTAAATTTGATTGAATGACAAGTTGTGAAGTTTGGGTATTTTAAAGCAGACACATTCTCTTGATTATTTTCCAAACAGCAAACTAGCAGCTAGGTTTTGAGTCAATAGACTTTGTAAGGTTTTGTATAGACAGGTGTTCATAGTGTGGAGGCTACAGGGATGTCTTCTGTGAGAAGCTTCCAGAAGGATTGTGTGTGGGAATAATTCAGTGAGGTGTTTTTGGCAACTCAGACAAACCTCATTCATCCTGAGGGAGTCTGTACTCCACTGGTCCCTTTCTGGGTTCCTCACTTAATTAAAAAGTGAGTGGCTCTTTGAAAGAAATGTGAGATTTACACTCCATATAGGTATGAGAATTTTTGTCTCACTTTTGACATGTAGTCCATTTATTGTCAGTGATCAAATAACCCTTTGTATTTGTTTATCTTCTTGCTTTATAATGATTGAGCTCACCATGCAGTTTCTTTAGTGAATAAACTGATACAACTGTTGTTATCACCATTGCTTTGTCAGAAATGGTGACGCAGATCACAGGCAGAAGGATTCCCTGGTCTGCTTACTCTGACATTATCAGAATGGACAAGAGGAAATACCTGACTGAAGGAAACAGATTGTCAGAAGTCTTCAAGAGCCAAGATTATTCATTGCTTTGTGTTGCAAACAAAATGTGGGATTCTGCAGGTGGAACTCTTTGGAAAATCTGGCATTTTCATGCATATTTCTCTTGCTTACAGTGGAATTTGAGTTGTCTTGTTTTGCTTTTTCTCCCATCTTTCTTTCCAGCTGTTTATTTTCAAAGTGACTTTAAATTTGCTGTTAAACCATCTTACTTCCACTCTGGTGTAAGACTCCATCAGCTAGAACACTGCTTCTTTTCAAACTTCTTAAGCACTCTAGTTATCCAAACATTACTAATAAAAACTCAAAGACCTAAATTGTTATCCCCTGAGGCCCAACAGCATTCTCTACCCAATCCAATGGTTTAGATAAAGAAAGGTGAAAGTAATTCCCACAAAGCATTGGAAATGTTTGCTTTTGCTCAGACATCACAATATCACACCGTCTTACACTCTGAAAAACACAAGGAGAATTATACTGGCCACATACATATTTTTACTCTAATTTCCAATTAAATTTGATTTGACCTCCCTGGCAGTGGTGAAAATAGTGACTTAGGCCTCACAGTTCAATCAGGAAACAGTGCTGTAATGAATTGTTAATTCTTTTAATGAATTTAACTACTTTAGGTCAAAATGAATATGGCAATATGATGTCCACATGCAAGCACATGCTGATGAAGTCTATTCTCAGATTTGCCAGCTATTATCCTCAATTTGCATTTGGCTAGGGTTATTCAGTTCCAACTATATCAATGTCTGTCAAGCCATCTTGCTTTACAGTTGATATAGCACTAGCTCCATGTTAAGCACGAAGTTAATATATCCTGGATAATAAGGATTTTTTTCATGTCTGATTTACTATCCTGTCCCATCAATGTTTTTCATGGCTGTTTAGCTTGACTAATGACTTCCAAATGACCACAGAAGACAGAAGTCTCCCTGGGTGTCACGAAGTGTGTGGGGGTTAATTTCAAAAAGCCTGTCTGAATTGCATTAATGCAACTATTTAACCTGTGTGTATCCTCAGGACAAAATGTGTTCAAGCAAAAGGTAGTAACAATAAACAGGATTTAAAATTGAAGTTTTATTGTTTTTTGGAAGTGAAGTTCAGTTAATGGACTTTTCACTTTTTTTCCAGGTCCAAAATTGGAAAACTGCTGCCGGTATCATCCGGATTCCAATCAGTACAACCTGCTCTCCAGTGCTTCTTGGGAAGAAATCCTTTATAATATTTTTAGTTCTTTCATACATGTATAACAAACCCAAATTACTGCTATGTGTTTTAATTTATTTTTCTATGATCCTATTTATTCTGATATTTTAATTATGATTTAATTAATTCTGCAGTGAATTTGTTCTGCATTAATTTTGGTGGTTTTTTACTACTACTATAAGGTATATGCAGCCTGAGGAGAGGATTATTATCAGTTGATCTTGTTTGCACAGAAGAATCAACAAAATCTGTAGTTCTGGTCCATGGACCCAGTGGTATTAGATTTATGTTGAGCATTGTCAGTAAATTCCCAAGGTATCCTGCAGTTTGCCTATAAAAATTTGTATCCATTTTAGGAATGAGAAAAGACATGTCATTGAGTTTCTGTAGTTTTTCTTTTTTCTTTCTTTTTTTTTTTTCTTTTTTTAGATAAAGTTTTAGATGAAGTGGGCATGCAGTTTAAACACCAAATCCTCAATCTGGAATTTTTTATACTTTCGTTATAACGTAGTTAATGATGAGGTCATTAATTAGAAGATAATTTTTTTTCCCACTGGTGAATGTGAGCTTCAGGATCTTTTTTTTAAGTTAGTTTTCTATTGGTAAGACATTACATCTAAAAGATATCAATATTTTACCCCATATCTTTTGAGAATTAATGATTTTGATGCAATATTACGCATTTGTCACCTAAATCTGGTTACTTGCCAAGGCTGCATTCTTAATGTCAAGGTTTCAATATTAAATATAGATTAATTTTGTCAATTGTGATGTTGACAAATTTAATTGACCGTAATTGTCAAAATTGCTGGTCATTAATTTATTCTCAGATATTCTGTGTGAAAATATAAACCTGCAAAAGTGTCATTGTCAATTATGGTCCATTTGAAGTGACCTAATTAGCATTGTGTGATGAACCAACACATGGAAAAGCAAATGGGAGGACATGGTAGGGAGATAATTGAATGTGACATGAATACTAATACTGACTTTATACTATTTGAATCGTTAAAACACTGTCCAATGAAAAGTACTTAATTTAATTTCATGTTTTTATTTGCTGGAACAGCACAGAAGGATAATGAGGAACACCTGAATTCTTTCCACTGGAACAAACATTTGGCAGGACAAATAGAATAACTGAAATAAAAGTGGTACCCCAATTTTTTTTAGCAATGAGAAAACTGGCCAATATTCTTTAGGATTCTGACTTAGTGCCTTATTTTTCAGCATTTTCCAGACACAAGCCATTTCTGGAAAGGAATTTTTTGGTTACAGACTCATTTTGCACAGGTGAGTGGGCATCAAGAGAGGAGGAAATCTAGAAGTCATGCCGTGCTGCCATGTCATCTTATCACTAATGCCATGAACCTTAAATTGTTATACCAGCAGACAACTGCAAGAGCTCAGCATTTCTTTAAGCCTTATTAAATAGCAGGTTATTTATTAAACTGCCACTGAACCCACTGGATTCACTGGGCACTGTTTGGTTTTGTCTCTTTGTGTGAGCTGCGTTCAAGGCTGGGTCTCTCTGGGATCATTGTTTAAGAGCCAATACTCTAAGCCTTCTTTCTGCCCTATGCATATAATCCTCCCTACTATTGAATTTGTAAAGAGAAAAGGGACAACCATTTTTGGAGGCTTTTATCTCTTGCTGGACTCGTGGAACTCCAATAAATGTAATAATTGCTGCATAGGCAATGTCTCCTAATGGGTGAATACTGGCTGAGTGCTGTTCTTGGTGTGCAGAGGCTTGTGAGAAACCTTTCAGACTCTGACTTTGAACTGCATTTTCACTCTGTGCTGCAGGAAGGGGAAGTACCCTCTGGGATGAGTAGTGTGCAAAGTCAGGAGCACAGGGAGTGCTGAAGTTAAAAGACTGAAGGAGACTTGGAGGAGAAGCCAGAAAAGATAAGAAAAGACATGAACAGAAAGGTGTTTACTGTATTGAACTTAAAGCCCTTCTGCTTATAGAGGAACAGAGGGAATTTCCTTAAACTTCTTTTTAATAGACATACTTAGAGCAAACATCAGGGTTTTCCTTCTACTTCACATGGTATAGGTTTTATGCTGGTTATCCACATTTGAAGTTAAAAAAAATCTAAGTTGCATTTTCATGTGGCTTTGAAAAATTCAGTGTAATGAGCCATGCACTAACATAACTAGAAATCCTATGCATCCACTTACGGCCTCTTCTTATAAGAGGAAAATATAGAATACACTCTTTATGTGCATAGCTTTTGTATGAATATTGAAAGTAAACTTGGGTTTAACTGCAAGTTTTGAAGACTAAATTGTTTATTCTGCCTAACACACATAGCTGTCATATCTCTGATACACCAAAGCCAGAACCATTTATTTTGCAAAAGGTTTTACAGAGAACTAATTATAACATCAAGTGGGGTGGTGCTCAAAATAGAATGAATGAGAAATAATGAGAAAAACGAGTCCAATAATTATTTAAAGTAGTGGGTGTTAGCTTCTCCTCTGATCCTGTGGTGGTGGTAGCTGGGAGTAGCTTCAAAGTAACAATACACATGCAGACATTGAGGACATTTTTATTCTCCTGTTCACAATTTACTGCATTACAAAAATCTGGTAGATTTAGTCTGTTTTTCAATTAGACTAGCCACTTACACATGTAGTGCAAAGCTCTCTGTACTGTTGTACTGGTCAACAAAAGACAATGATTAAATTCTGAAAAAGCACCAGATGAAACTGCTACTACAATAGGCATCAGTAATCAGAGGCATAATCACGTTCTGCTGGAAATCTGTAGCTGTAAAATGAACAGAAATACACGTTCAGCTTTGAAGTCCATTTTCATGCAAAGATCAAATAGCTGTCATATTTATTCCTCAGTTTTGAAGTGTAAATGTAAACCAATTCAGAGACAAGGAATTATTTACTGTACCTCTGCGGAACAGGCATTGTCCAGAAAAAGTGAGAAAAAATATTGCTCTGCAATTTTGGGGACAACCACATTTGATGTGAGAAAAAGACACCAAGGTGATTGCTTTACAGGTGTTTTATGGGATGGGATATTCCTGGAGCACTGAGCTGGTGGTTTCAGGGTTTCCAGTGCCCGACCAGCTCAGTGCTACAGCATCACATATTTGAGTGAATGGACTTACGATGGAACTCCTTGACCTGAAGATCAAGTATATAATTGTGAGCATGAATTTAATAAGTCCAGGTCCAAACAGCCTGCAAAATGTTGCACTAAGCACCCCTACACCTCTCTTAGCTGCCAGGATTCACTGGAAAGAGGGCATTTCCAGTGGCATTTCCTGCATGGCTGCATACACGTTGCTCAGTTTCTGCAGTACATAGAAGCATTTCTCAGCTACAAATATGGCATAAGGGCAGGTGGGTGGCTGCACCTCATGAGTGGCAAATGGGGCTAGGTGAGAGGGAAGGAAGAGCTAGTACATCTATGGGCAAGGAAAAGATGAATTTTGATTTTTTTTTTTAAATTTAAGATGGTCCTACAGAAACACGGCCTTTCAACTGTCATAGAAAAACATACATGATAGTAACAGAGCAGACTTTGTTTAACACTTTGAAAGCAACCTCTGACAAAGTGCCTACACAAAAACCTATTTATGAATGAGATGTCTCTACATACCCAAGTTATATATTTCAGTAGCTGAACCCTTTTAGGAAAGAGCATTGACTGAGAAGCTTCTTTGACTGCTTTGAGTGAGACTTACCTGAGCATACCAGGTTTTTAATCCATGAAGATACGATTTTTTTTTCCCAAGCAAAATAGGGCATCCCTACTCGGAATTGCTATCAGAATTGTTCCCAAGCTTGCACTTGATCATTAGCTACCTAACTGTTTGTTTAAGCTATCTGTCTGTCCATGCTATAGCACCACCAGGGAGAGTGCTGGTTAGCATGGACCAAAACCATGCTGGGGAAGATGTTAATGACTTAAGTAGCATGCATGACTGCTGGGCAGTGCTCAGGATCATGCCCTGTCCAGTTTCCTGGCACAGAAAAGGCCTTGGAGGTGCTAGACCAAACTATCCAGAGGAAAGCCTGAGGACTGATGAAACAAGGGTAAGAAATTGAGTCAGCCACTCTGCTAACAGGCACCTTAATTACAGAGGTGTTAGTAGCTTTTGCATGGGAAAAATGGGACACAAAGCAGAAGGAGAATGGTTGGAAGTTTTCCTTAGAAACTTAGTCATTTGAAATCAACCTTAAAAAGTTCTGTTGGGACAATTTATGTAGTTTTTCTGAAATTATAAATGTTTGTGTTCAGCATTTTCAAAGTATGTTTTAGTGTAACAATTTCTTCTTTTAAGAAGAAAAAATATGTTAAAAATGTTAAACCATAAAATGGTTGATAATAAATATGGAAATAAATCTTCTTCAATTGACCTTAGCCAATATTTCACTGATAATCTCTGAGTGAAAAAAAGAGGAGTTTTTCAATGTTGATCATTCAAAGAGAGATTGAGAGAGATTGTCAAAGAATATTCTCTTTGGTATAATAAAATCCCATTAGAATCAGAGGAGAATTTCCTACTCAGCCTTGCTAAAGAAAAATCTCAGCATCCCTTGCTGTACCAATATGCACAAAAGGCTTGCTTGCAGGTGTCTTCCTCAAGCAGTAACCTGGTTGCTGTTGCATTATGTATCCAGGACTGTTCAGACCTGGAAATGTCTCAAAGTTCTTAGCAAACAAAAAGCACTTAAACAATTTACAAGCAAGCACAGGTTCACAGATTTTTTTTCCTGTTGTGATTTTATATGTCCTGAATGGCAAGATATAGAATGGTCAAACTGAAAGTGTCACCTACTAAAGTGATGACTAAAATTCCACAAAGCTTGTGCAATAGACTTTTAGATAGAACTGTATTTTCAATAAATGATATCTCTACCAGTGGTAAAGCAAACTAAGGACTTGTGCCTCCTTGAATTTATGATTAAGCTGCAGTGTTGTGAGATCAAGGCAGTTTTAGGCAATTGAAGACTAGCTTCAACCAGGCGAAGATGTAGTCCTGAATTTACTCAAACCATTCTTGCCTAACAAAAATCAACATGAAAACTTTAAAAATAATGAGACTCAAAAGGATTCCGATTACTTACATTCCACAATTCCAGATGATAAAAACAAACTGCGATAGGAATTCTAGATTTTAATATAATATAAATAGAAAGATGGACTAGATAAAACCAGCTGAACACTAGTCTGTCCTCAAGACCTAACAGGGAAGTAATAACATGCTTTTGAATATGTAGCAATGACTTTTGGCAGATATGCCGTATACAATTCCATACCATGGAAAACCATTGAACTTGATTGACTATTTAATCCATTTCTGAAAGAGCATCACTAAGGGATGCTTATATTGTTAGTATATTTAGTGTATTATATAGTTAGCCAGAATGACACAGGACTGTCAAAATGCTGGTTGCTGCACCATTGATATCTAGTTAGCTTCCTATGTCCAGCTGCAGTAAGTATTTTAAAAGTTATGTAAAAATTTTGCTGATACTTGCTGCAGATTTTCTTCTGCCAAATAGTTGTTTTGATTATATTAATATAATAGATAATTGTTATACTAATTTGTCCTAAGCAAGAATACCTTAAAATACAACGGAACATTGTAGCTGCAAAAAGACATCAGTTTTGCAAATATAACAAAAATAAAATGCATATAAAAACATATATCTTTTATTTGTCATAAATTCCTTAAATTTCATTAGATATATATAACTTCTTTCAACAGCTAACTCTGTTTTGTGATTTTATGTAAGTTTGTTCCAGAAATACAATATTGAAAGTATAACACTGGATGGGTTGATAATATTCTGACCAACCAGTCATTTGGTAAAATCATACAAGCTTTATGTCACATCCAAAAAAGTAAAACTCAGTTATGTCAATGCATTGAGCAGAAAATGACAGATTTCTGGAAGTTCTGTACACATGGTAGAGAAGAGGTAGTACAAAAGAAACAATATGAAGCATTAAAAAGAATACTGTTTGTATAAAGAGTAATGGGCTTTGTGTGGCTTGTACTAGAAACAAAATTTCAATTTCTTCACTATGCCTTGTTCTATGCACTTTTTCATTAAAAGAAAGACCATAGGGTCTTATAAAAAATATTCCCACATTTTTTCCTCTTCAGAATACCCCAAAGCATATGGTACTATCAGCCTGAAGTTTCCCCTCTTGCAATTGAGAATTCCCTGCTGCCTGTTAGAGCACATAAATGAAACCATTTAAAGATGATTTTAATATCTTCTGAATCCACTTCCTGACATTCATTTTACTAATTAAAAGGCAGTCTTTCATAAACACAAAGTTAAAAATGCAAGTAATACCATGCACACATGCAAACGTTTTCACATGGTCTATGTGTCACCATGGCCTCTGTTTGCCTGAGAAACTGTTCTTTTGGAAATCACACATAGAACAGTAGGACTTAAGAAGGGGTGTAGGTAAGACTTAATGGCTACCTGCCATTTCAGGTGCCTAAATTCAGTACTCATATCCCCATGCTCCCAGCCAAGTTGATACATTGTCCTGGAAATGCCTAAATGCACATGCAGTTCTTTCCATCATTTTGTGACTTATGTATCTAAATTTTGTCACTAGACCTACACAGTCATATAATGATGCCCTCATTCTAAGGATATTTTCTGTCCCCTTTATCTTCAAGGCCTGGAGAGAATCATAAAATATGCCTGTATGATGCTGGTCTTATTTTGGAGGCTCAATCCAATAAACTTCTCAGAGAAGGATTTTTTAAAGTAAGCACCAGTTAAAAAACAGTCAGACAGAAATCTATAGAGGTTGGGGTTGAAGATTCTTCTGTACAGTGACCAGAACTAATGTCTCACAAAGTTGAATGAAATGTGGAAAAAGTGCTCTCACAGTTTTGAATTGCTCCACCTTGCCTCTTTCCCCATTAAATCCTCAGGAATGCTCCTGGGGGTGAACAGCCTGCACACCTTTCAGGCACTTTATCAAAATGCTCTTCAGCAATAAACAGCATAGTTCCCTGCTTAGACACTGGAGAGTAGGACATGCCTTTGAAGGACTCCAAATGAAAGTCCCACCCATCTTTCCACCTTACCAAACTGGGTGCAGACAGGCTCTCCTAAGTTTGAGAATCTAACTTCTAAAAGCTCTCTTTCTTTCTTAAAGTTCCTTTAGGACCTGATACATGTTCTTGACATTTTTCACTGGATACCCTTATGCTGATTTTGTGGCTCCCATTTGCTGATGCCTAGCCATAACAAAAAGTAATTTGAAGAATACTTGAATCCAAACTAGGGATTGTGACTCCTGCTGATTAGGTACCAAGAAAAGATTACACAATGCTAAATACTTGGGGAAATTGAGCCCTCATACAGTAAAGAGCAAGCACTAGAGAAATTCCCAGCTGGAAACTAAAAATGCTGTGAAAAGGCTGTGAACAGGCTGTGAACCATATTCAAGCTGTGTCTGGGACCTCTACCAGAAGAATCAGGCTAAAGAGTCCAATAAAATGCTTTTCTTTCAGTCACCAGCCAAGACTGGGTTGTGTGGAAAAAAATAACTTTCAAAATTTAATTAATGACTGTATCCTTCATCAACAGATAAAATTAGGGGGATATGGAAAACTTTAATTCTGGGTTGCATGATTTTGGGAGTGCTGATTTTGTGAGTTTTTCAAGTCTTTTCAAGGTAGTCTTCTATGTGTATACTAGCATATATATAATATCAACAGTCCTTTCTGGCCTGTCATGTCAATTTTTTTCAGAACAGGGTCTTTAGTATTACAATAGAAAAAAATTGTTATTCATTTTGTATGATTTAAAAGTCATTTCTGATTTATTTATTCCATTGCTCTGGCATGTTGTTAGGCCTTTTTTAAGCTTCAGTGTTATGTCCAGTGACATTGTCAACTGTGTCATGACCTAAGACAAATTGTTCTTATTTCATCTGCTAGTACCCCTTCTTATGAGTTAAGCAGCATTTTGTACCAGAGGGAACAAGCACTGACCAGAAAAGTAGCAAGACATATTTACATGGTGCCTGGGATAAGTGAAGTTCCTTCCTCATACAACATCCATGTGTTCATTTAAATCTTAATTTACTGTCTGAAAGGTAACAGGGCCAAGAGGAGTAACAGCCATGTGACTCCTTCTAGGAACTTGTCTGATGGGTAACAATGGGATTCCTCCTACCAACTGAGGCACTGAGCTGCCACTCACCTGAAGCTTACTCTTTTGTTTCCAACAAACTTCCTTGCTGATGCCAAGCACTCTTGTAGCCTCAGCAAAGCTTTACATTATGTCAAATTACCTGCCAGAGTCCATCTCTCTGGTTAGGCAACAAAAGGGCCATTTAAAAAATAAAAGTGCAATACAAGTCTGCTTTCCTAGGCCTGATGCTCTGGTTGACACAGAGCCCTGAAACAACTTTCTGGATGGCTACTACAAGGATATTACACCACGTTTTTCTAGAATATCAAACCTTCTTCCAGGGCTGGTCTTACATTCTAACTGGCTTTCAATGGCCTGAAATACAGAGAGGTTTGGGATGAGGATCCAGTGGCAGAGCTGCAGTGCTCTCTTAGTAGGTCATTTACACTGAGACAAAACCGGTCTGCACAGAGGACAGAGTTCTCAGGGCCCAGATTTAAGTGAGTCATGACATTCACCACAAATTTCACCATCATCTGCTCCCAATGAAGAAGGAACAAAGTGCTTTGTATTCGTCTTCTCAAATATATGAATTTGTCTGTCTGTGTATACCTGTATGATTGAAAAAGCCAGAGAAAACAACTGTTGCACAGCACATACTTCTGGCCTGAAGAAAAGGACAAGAAAGGGTTGGGAGGAACAGTACAGTGTACAAAAATGGCAGATAGAGAAAAAAGGAGGATGAGAAAGAAAGCTGGGAATATAAAAGAGAGACTGTGAGAAAAAAAAGAAGTTACAAATCTGCAACAATGAATCAGTATACAAAAGTGGGGAAATAATCCAAGGCTGGAACAGTTATGGTGGTAGTAGGTCTGGTAATGATGTCTTTTCCCTCTAGTCCTCTGTTTGTCTTGAATCTACCTAATGCCTACTTTTCTTTTTATATCCCCCAGGACCAGGGGAAGATACCTCCTGATGTGCAATGATCCTGGAAGGGTCCAGAAGTCTGAGACTTTGGGAGGGGAAAAGCTGACCATTGATGGATTCCAATTTCAATTTCCCTGTCTCTTCAAAAACCTTCAAAACCTTCCAAGCAGGCTCTTGTGCTTTTGCTGGGATCCAGGTCTTTGAGCAATAGGCAAGTTTCTTAGTGCATTCAGCAGAAAGACTGCCAGACAAAATATGTGATAAACAGAAACTCTCTGTTTAGTGTTCAGAGTGTTTTATTATGTGTATAGGCTGTCATTGCAGTTGGTATCGATGGTAAGCAGGACCACCAAGCATTTTTGCTGTTTTTAGGATCCTTTTCCTCATGATTCATTGCTTTGAGGATCTCTGCTCCTCTTAGTTTCCATGAGCTAGCAGACAGCCCAGGAGTTCCCAAGTTTGCCCTTCCCATGCTTATACAGTATCAGCATAATTATCTAATCTTTCTTCAAAGTCTTCAAAATGTCCTGCTTTGACTTCCCCTTGACTGCTATACTTGCCCTTGGACTCTGAAATGCAAAGAAATGTCTCTTTGACATACAACAGATAAAATAGGTGAAGGTCAGGATGACCAAATTAATCAGCAGGATATGGAATGGGTGTCCCTGATGGGTAGCTGTGATGACAGCGGTCTGTTGGACAGCCTTCATCCCAGTAAATGTCCCCAGTGTCCAGAGGCTAGCCACTGACCCACCACTCTCCACCAGAAGATATGTAACTTTCCATGCTCCTTCCCTTTCTCCTTTCACAATACCTACACTGAATCTCCACTCCAGAGTTGGTTTGCTTGGTTTAGAAATGGATGATGAGACAGAAAGATGTTAAACGAGACTGCATCCTAGGTTTGTGGGAATTTAAATGGAAGTTATAAGATAAGAAGAAATACAGAAATGAGAACCATTGCTTCTGCATTATCCTCAAATGCACACATCCATATTGGTGGATGAGAGGCTGGACATGAGCGGGCAGGGTACACTTCCAGCCCAGAGAGCCAATTGTATCCTGGGCTGTAGCAAAAGCAGTGTGGCCAGCAGGGTGAGGAAGGGCATTCTGTCCTTCTGTGCATCTGTGGTGAGACCCCACCTGGAGTGCTGCATCCAGCTCTGGGGAACTCAGTACAGGATGGACATGAACCTGTCCACAGTAGGGTCACCGAGGTGATTAGACAGATGGAGAACCTCTAACATGAGAAAGGCTAAGACAATGGGATTTGTTCAGCCTAGAAAAGAGAAGACTTCAGGGTGGCCTAATTGTGGCCTTCCAGTACCTGAAGGGAGCCCACAAGAAAGCTGGAGAGGGACTTTTCACAAGAGCATGTAGTGACAGGACAAGGGGGATTGGATTCCAGCTTAAAGGAAGCAGGTTTAGATCAGACACTAGAAAGAAGATTTTTGCTGTGATGGTGGTGATGCATGGGAGCAGGTTATCCAGAGAAGTTATGGATGCTCTATCCTTGGAGATGTTCAAGGCTAGGCTGGAAGGGGCTCTGAGCAACCTGGTTTAGTGAAATCTGCCTATGGCAGGGAGCTTGGTACTATGTGATCTTGAAGGCTCCTTCCAGCCCAAATCATTCTATGATTCTATGATAACAAATAAATACATCTGGAAGAGGAAATGTGGCTCTTATTTCTAGACCCTTAACTGGCTGAGTAAAGCAGTGCAAAAGAAGATGATGAGGATTTTGAAGGAAGATACATCTTATATGGTTACACTTGAGTGAGACTCTGAGCAAAATTCCAAGAAACTACTTTTATATTAACAAAGTGGCTGTTGTTGACAAGTGGAGCATGTGGTGGAAGGAGATTGTTGTCAGTGTAAATGGTGGTTACTGGAGATGGGCTGTCACTGAGATAAAAATGAGGTGAAAAGGCTTCAGTTGGTGAAAAATGACATTGGCAAAATTGGTTTGTTTCAGTTGAGGGGGTGCAGTGGGAGTCCCTAGCTGTCAGGACATGCTGTTCAGTAGAGTGGGTTATCAGACAAATTTTTCATTTGTTGAATATTCTGTTAAGGACACAGATAATACCATTAAGCCTATCCACAAAAAGCCAATAGAAACATTTATAAGCCATCATTGAGAGAGCTGTTGTGCACTGTCCTTGTTCCACACACACACAGCTCTCAGTGATGTCAGCTCTTCACAGATCCAGTGTGGCTCGTGACCCTGAAGTTTCCACATTTCTAGTGCATTACTTATTGGACAGTGAAAACAGGCAAAAGCTTAGCTTCTTTGGAATCAGAAATCAGAGGCATTATTGGGAGACAATCAGAAAGTACAGGCAAGGCACCTTAGAAAATGCTCAGATTTAGCCTGAATCAAAAGATGGCTGTCTTTGTCATTCTGTTCCACATAAATGCATGTCTAACTAAGACACTGGGCACGAGCAGAAATGCACACCTGCACCCCAGCTTGTTGGCATTCAGAGCCAGCTGCAGAGGAAGCAGTTGCTGGGGGCTGAACTGCTCCTCATTCATCCCTTTGAGGAGCTTCACTGCATTGTTGTTACATCTTCTGTGGAAAAATGAGACTTCTGTGCTGAGGAAAATTTCTCAAGCATTTTTTTTTCACAAGCTTTAAGTTTATTTTGAGCAGGATTGTAAGCCCAGCCATTAAGAGGGAAGTGGCTAGGTGCGTGTGGTTCAGTATAACACAGTTCTCTGTACAACCAGAGTAGGTGCAGTGGTGGAGCTTGCCAGAGGACTTGACCACCCTTCCAGAAGCCAGAAACTGGATATGATGTTGATAACTGATATTGCATGAGGAAAGTCTTCAAAATCTGTGTGGGTGTGGGTGGCAGCCTTTTGCCCATCTAACACTAAACAGGAATCTTGCACAGTGTTAGAGAACAAACACACTTCTCCCTGAGTCTGTGGGAAATTAAGCACAATTAATGCCTCATCTTTTATTGATGTTTCAGTCTAGATTTCTTGACAGCTTATGTTACTTAAAGCATTGAGAGGAGAACCCTCCCCAAGCTTTCTGACAGCAGAAGACTTTCTGTTTCTTGCCACATGTGTCTGATATCTCCAGTAGCACAACACTGTATAAAGAGGTGGAGAAATCCATGGGGTGGGAGGTGACACCCACTCTAAATTACCATCTACCCCATCCAGCTGATACAGGGCTGCCATGCTGTGAGTTTGCTCTTGCAGTGGATCATCCTTATTCACCCTCTCTCCACCTTTCTCCAGCCTCCAGGCAGGGGCAAGTGCCTGAAAATTTATGGATATGTGGATATAATGGGGGTTGATGATCTAAAACTCCTGTTCTGTGAAGGCTGTATTTATTTCCTGATTTATGCTTGTCATAGCCCCTAAAAAGACTAAAAACTATGAGCATCAAGCCAGTGAGACACTGACAAGCATGGCTTCATGCTTTTCATTCAGGATTCCAAAATGTGAGGCCATTCTTATGCTGAGATGGTACCTGAACATTTTTCATTGTTCAGGTGCCTTTGGAGCCTTGTTTCAAGGTGCTCACTTTCAGCCTTGGGAAATGAGCTGCAGCAGGCCTTTGTCACAGCATTCCCTAGATGCATTGTGTTCTGCTGTCCCTCCACACAAATGTGACATTTGCTGTGATAAAGGACAAGTAGAAAATTGGTAGGCGATAATTATTATTTTGTTAGGCTCCAGTTTCAGACCTAAGGAATTTCAAGATCTGACAGAAGCAGTGATTTTAATGAAGAATAGAAGGTGAGGGACAAGTTTTCTCATAGTAGCTTGTAAATAATTTCTGGTGGTGAACTTTTTATTGCTGGTTTTGATTAGAAATACTCACTGATAATTTTAGGTGGTTTTCAGCAACCTGTTGGGTTGTGATCCATAGATGTAAAAATTATGATGAACATAATATTGTTTTCATATCCAGATGTCATTCACAAAAATTATGAGTGGGCATTAACAGCCTGCAGAAGCTCTTACATCTGCAGTGATGATAGGAAGCTGTGGAGGGATATAGCTTCTCCCCCACTATGTTACAAGATAATGGGAGGGGCTTTGAACAGGGATCTTCATCTCACAGACAAATGCCATTGACATCAAGTAGAGCTCTTCCAAGAGCAGGAGTAAGATTCTCATTGTGCACTGTTTTATACTGTCCAGGATTCCATGCAAGCTAATTTCCTTTGACACAAAGCAGAAAAAAAAAAAGCCAATTAAACATCAGAGTTTGAAAGGAATAGTATTCCTCATGGCAAAGGAGTTAAAAAAATGACAAGTATAGGATAAAGGTGTAAACTTAGAATCTGGTCTGTATAATATCAACTTCGCTCCTAAAGAGAGGAGAAAAAAGTTACAGTGCTGTCCAAATAATTCCTCTACTTGCACTATTTTGGAAAGGTAACTAGTGACTTGGAGGAGGCATTTGTGCTGAGGTAAAAATCACACTTAATATTTCAGGTATATTCACAGCTTGCAGGAATCCCCAGGACTTGAAAGAGGCCATACATTAGAATGTTTCGTGAGGTTTCTTCATGATCTGTGGTTTTGTGACTCTAGTTAATCACTCTCTAGGACTGTGTCTTCTCACTCTGAAAAAGGTGATATTCTTCCTCCCTTCATGAGTGTTTTCTAGGCCAGGCCAAGGTTCTTTTCATAATTACAGATGGTGTGTGTTAAATGGCTTAAAGGTGAATGACACCTCTTGGAGTAAAACATTTTAGCTCTAGACCTGCTCATAACAGCCACTACCCTTGAGATATATGGAGGGGACAGAGGTGCAGGATGACAGAACTCTGCTCCGTGGTTGAGCACTGGGAAACAGTCCCTGGTGATGGCAGAAGGTGGGGAAACCTTGGGGTTGTATCCAGAAATCATCCTTCCAAGCACAGGGATCAGTTTCTCATTGTCTCACTGCTTGGGTGAGCCCTTAGGATAGGCAGACCCAGCAGAGATTTTCCTGTAATTGAAACAAGTTGAATGAACACAGACCTAAATGTTGACAGTGTATTTGCACTTTCATAGGTTTGCTCTTCCCCCTCTTCCATTTTGTCAAATACAACAGTGATGCTGACTGATTATGCAATTGAGCTCCTATTTCTTCTTACAAGAAGAGCTTCCTAAAAGCTTATTTGACAATTTCCCAAAGTACTGATAAATCTTGTTGCAAATGGGAGCAACCGTCCTCGAGCAGGTAAGGCAATAAAAGTTCAGGCAGCATTTTTCTGCCACAAGCAAGGCAGAGAAAAAAGCAGCTGTGCATCAAGCAGGAAGATGAAAGCCATGCCTGCTATGAGTGGGGATTAAAGTGTACTACAGCATGCATTTCCATGACAAGCTAAAAACACCCTGTGTGACGAGGCATGGAAATATTTTTAAAATATTATACTTCCCTGTGAATGCCACTCTCAGTTTTCAAACACTCTACTCATGAGATATAGTATTATATATGGATGTTAAGTTAAAGGTTTTTTGGTTTTGTTTTTACTGACACTTTGATGTTTCTGAAGACCTGCAGATGTGCTGCACATTAAAGTCACAAACTCATGACAGCAAAGAATTAATTGAGAAGGGTGTCTCAAAAGCAATGACACTGTTTAACTTTATATTCCCACTTGTGATAACATAAAGATTTAGATGATGTCAGAAGACTTCAGCTATGGTTGTGGGAAGTCAGAGGCAACTGTACAAACTGCTGTCTGTCTTAGGATTAGCTGAGAACCTGCTTGGCATAAGACAAATCAGCCCAGGTGCTCATAAGGGGGCAATGCATAGGAACAAGGCTCCTGGAGTTAGATGTGCTGCTGCTCTGTCTTTCTTGAACAGTATCCTTTTACTGCCTCTTATTGAAGGACCTAAGTTCTTCCTTGGCATATGTAACTTGTGGCTATATCTATATGTGTCTACCTGTGCCTATATATGGTGGTTTTGAAAATAGATGTATCATCCTGATGCAGGTACATAAACAGATTGGTTGGATCACCGGGTAAAAGATGTAAAAGTCAATCTTTGTGACACATAACCTAAATTATTACAGATATGTTTTATGCTTGCTTTTAAAGCATCTTCTGTGTAAATGGAGGAGTGTTCATGAAACTGTACAGAATATTGTGTGAAAACTGCTGGTACCTTTAAACCACAGGTTCTTGGACTAGGAAAGAAAATTTGCAGAATAAGTGCATTCAAATAATTTTCAGTGATTGTTACATTGAGTCATTCCTGTCTACACTGACTTTTCCTCTGAAAATAGTTCTAATGTTGTTATACCTGTTCACTGTTTTAATATATTTCATATATACAGAAAAATTTAGGATTGCAGGATTTACTATTGTATGTTTCTGGCCAAAGGTGTCAGACGTGAATCTCGAATCACAAATACAGCAATGACTCAAAGCTTCTCAATGTTTCTGAAACCAGAAAAAAGGGAAAACTTTATGTTGAGTTATTTTAATGTGATATTCAGCTATTGGTTGCTGTGTATGCTTCTTTTCATGGAGGCAAACTGTTGTGCAGAAACAGATATTCTACAGAGAGAAACAGACTGAGCTGGAGAGTGCAAGCATGGTGGTGGTGAAGAGAAAATGCATAATCCTGTTTCATGCCCATTTGCTGCTTGAATTTCCCTGTGCTGGCTCAAAACCCCACACAGCAGGCACTTTCAAAATTGACCATCCTTTCAGGGGGTCTAGTATAATAGTACTTAAGTAGGCTTTTTTGAGCTGAATTATCTGTTTTGATTTTATCTTTGGCTCCAGCATTCATATAACTGTCTCTCTAGGCTGAAAAGCTCAATTTCCCTACCAGTCACACTCTCTTTGTACCCTTTATCCACTACAGAGCTTGGCAACCTTTGGCAGCCTGCTCCTGGCAGCTGGATTTTCCTTCTCTGCCAGGTTCTACTCTTTGGAAATTCTTTAAAACAAATAATTACCCGGGAGGTCAAAAGAGAGAGTCTGAAGTTTCTTTACAAATTTAAATGGAAATGGTTAAGCAAAGAGATCTCTCCTGTATATTCTGTGAAATGTATGTGACCAAGCTGGTTATATGACTTCTGTCTGCTACCTGATCCCAGATGCAGTTGATACTTCTTCCAGCAGTTCTGCTCCTGAGAGATTAAGGCAGATTGACCACAATCTATTTGCTGCTGAAGGAAAAAGGAGCTTCCAGAAGCACTAAGCTTGCTCTCCCAGCACATTCTCACTGGAGTGCTACATGGCATGTCTGTGACTCACCATTGTGCCTTTGGAATTATTAATTTAATGAAAAGGAAGCAGGTTTTTTTTTTTTTTCCTCAGAGATCACAATCTGTCTTTACATAATAGGTCATATTTAGATAATAGAACAAATGTGCTTTGCAAGGGTACTTTAACATGAGGTCTGCTAAAGTCCTTCTAAAAATTTGGTAAAGCCACACGACTCTCAGAGAAAGAGGAATTAATGCATTCTTTTCATTGCAGAAACCAGTCCACTGATGTGAGAGAGTAGCTTGCAAAAACTTCCTGCACATTTGGAGCAAACCCCTAACTTCCTCTTGTAAATATGGAAATTTTGGGTTCTAATCCTCATCCTTAATATGGCTTATGTATCTCTGAATAAAATTAAAGAGGAAAACTAAATACCATTTTAAGTAGAAACTTGGTGCCATTCCTCTCAGTCATTTCTGGAGAGCACCCTTAGTAGTCAGGCTACTTTGTACTGATTCCTTATCTTATCCCACAACTCTTGGGTTTCTTTCCTGCACTCCTCCTACCTGCAAACACCATGTCCCACCTCCCTCATGCCAAACCCCCTGTGCCAGACTATCCCTGGAGCTGTGGAACGTGGCATTTGACTAGGAATTAAATCACTTGATGCAAACAATCAAGTGATAAGACTTTGGAGCACTTGAAATTCAGGATTCCTGCTGGCTTAGATGGCATATAAAAGAATGCTGCCATCCTATCAGCTGTCTTAAACCAAGCATGTGTCTGATTTCTTTAACTTCAAAGCAACATGGAAATTATTTTGTCCAAATAAGAGTGACATTTCAAATCCCCTGCACTAAACAAGTGTCTAAACCAGTGTTTTTAAATACAAATCAACCCAGGTAAAACCTTGGATGAAATCTTCCATTAAACCAATTGCATAATACAGCTGATATAATATAATGCTAATAATATAGTTACTTTTTACTAATTAATGACTAATTAACTTCTAATAAAAAAGTGAATTTTATTAGAAGGGCATCTAATAAAATTTTTACAGGTATGATCTCATTTAGAGCCTGATTCAGCTATTAAAAAACCTATTTTTATGGTTGTTGAACAAGAGTAGCAGTGGCTTTGTAAAAGACATATATGGCATGAAAGCCCAAAAGGAAATATAGATTTTTAGTGTGAAAAACAACATTCAAATTTCTTTTTCCTATTTCAACTAGTTTCTAAATTTCAAGGGACCAATACAGCAATATATGTAGTTAACTGGCGAACGGAAAGGTACCAAAAAAGCACAAAAAAGATGAAGCTAAGCCTGGAAAAGGCAGTTCAAACGCAAGCCGAGAGCTCCATCTGCTGCTGGGCTGTGGCACGGCAGAGACTCAGCCCCTGCGGAGCCACGACGAGCTGGGATTTTAAAGATGTCCTTGTTAATTAGGAATTGGAATACCTTAAAGGAATACCTAAAGATAAAATAAAGCTTTTCTTATCTTCCAGTCCATTTATTTTAATTTTCCTCTTATATTTGTTTGTTTTGTTTTTGATCTGGCACCTTGAGATCACTACAAGCCCCTGCATGTTATTATTCTATCTTGAAATGTATGAGAAAAAATTTCCTACATAGTCCCGTGACATAACCTCAAACCTCTCTTGGGCTTCACCATCTCTTCAGTTTATTTCTTCATTTTCATGGGTGAAGGTCTTTCCTAAAAGCTGCAGTAGACAGATATCTTGTCTGCTATACTCATGCTCTGTATTCACCAGCATCTCTCTCCTCTGCCTTTTGGTTTCCTAGTACCTTGCTTAATAAGGACATAGATGACAATGCAGAATTGCTGTCTGCCAGGTTCTGCACAAAACTGAGAATCCTCTCTCCCTGTGACAGAATCCAGAGAATCCTCTCTACCAGTGACAACCTCCTTGCATTCTAAAAAGTGAGCAGAAGGCTGACATATCATCAAAATGCATCTTAGAAATGCATTTTTGCATTTACAAATACAATTTGTAGCAAAATAAATTGTAGTTCATGCTCTACTATAACCCCAACCGAGTATGTGGAGAAGGATAATCTGAATTTTAGAAATATGCATTAATCAGAAAGTGCTGATCTTCTCAAAAGGAACAGAAAGGATAACTGGAATATTTTCATGAAGTGTTTGCTCTCACAGCTCACTTGAGGTGGACCTTGTGGATAAGTACAGATTTATTTACTAACCATGTTATTTGTTGTTATTCCTACTGCAGTGCAGCTTACATATCTAGGTCTGCATTGTGTCTCAGTGTGGCCCAGTATATTTTTGTGGTGACTCAGTCAGTATTGAGGTTTCTAGATTCACACTACACATATTTTCAGGGTGTTGGCCACTGCTTGGATCAGTCTGTTCCATGGAATTGCTGCCTTTTAACAGCTGAGTCACACTAAGTCACTGCTGGGAGGAAATTCTTTTATTTGTTTTCATCCCAAACTAAACCCACTCAAATAGGATGTTCTCCTAGTCCAGTTGGGTTGGACTAGCTGTTTTTTAAGTCCCTTCCAAGCCAAGCCATTCTTTGATTCTAAGGAGTGCTCTGAGACAGCTTTGGCATGTCCACCACAGGGTGGTAAGTGGGGATGCCTGTGAGAGTCACTTAAAAACACATTTCTACTGGGAACTAAAATGCTAATCCATGAACTAAATTGATGCACAAATAAACATTCTACTGGAAAAAAGTCAGCATTTCATTCCAGAGGTAGTATTTTTAAAACTTTCCTCTGCATAATGCATTGCAGAGTGCATGTTAAAGAGTATTTTAATTCTATTTGTGTTCCAAAGGGCAAATATGGATTTTCTTTCTCACTCTGCACTTTGCATACTCTTTCCATATTATAGCAGAAAACAAATTATATTCCCTGGAATTTTTTTTATTAAATTTAAGCAATACTCAGCTTGAGAAGAAAGATGGAGCTATATGGAACTATTCAACTATAATGTTCTGTATAGTTGAATCACCTATCCCTGAAAACAAGATTTTGTCTCCTTGAGGTCAGCCTTCCTTAGAGCAGAGTGCAAGCATTTTAACAGAGACACTTCTCACTGTCTTCCATCTTAAAGTAAACAAGGGCTTGTTTACTTTACAACAAATACTCCAAATTGTGATGGATCCTGGGGAGAATAAAACATAAAATGTAGTGCTGAAAGTAGAAATGACTTTCAGCACAATGGATGGAATAATTATGAATACATACACTTTATAATTATTTTTATTATTATAAGACTTGAAAGTGTCTTGGTGCTATTATTGCTTTCCCATCCATTACTTTAATTCCAGAATAAATATTACAATATTACATATAAATCTAGACTTTTCTCCTTTTCTCCTCTATAAATTTGTCAACCTACATTTTATACCAATAACACAAGCTTAATGATATACCAGCTACTAAAATGCAAACACAAAGCTTTCCAGTGTTAGATACACTTATAAACTCAGAAACCAAGCTGTGATTTTATCCTGTAGATTTCATTAAGCTTGGTGACAGCTTTGGGAAAAAGAACATAATTTTTTCCATTTCTTATAACTTAAAGAGTTCTAGAGTTGCCAAATCTGGAATAAGGTTGAATGAGAAAGGCCAATAAATAAGAGAGTTTTGGATATTTTGTGTGATGTTCAAACAGATGTCTCTGCACAGAGGCAACACTTAAAGTCCCCTCTGATAACGAAAATTATTTAGAAGATCCTGGTGATCAGCTAAACAGAAGTTTCTCTGTGCAACTCAGCAGAGAAAAAACATCTACAGCTGAACAAACAAGGTGGTGGCAATAAGAATTGGGAGTTCAGTTTACCGCACTACTTGACATTACACACGAAAGAAAAATTATGTAGAACATAAAAAAGAGGAGAAAAGATAATTCAAGACTTGAAGATTATTTCTTACAACCAAGAAGGTAAATCTATCTGTTTCATCAATAAGAAGACCAAGTTTTTCCTCAGAAAGAAGGACTGATGAAGATTTTAGTGAAGATCTATTCAATCCAGAAGAGAAAAAGGGTCATAAGAATTAATGACTGGAAGCTGAAAATTGGAAAATTTAATTTGGGAACATAGCAGAATGCAAACAGTGGGAGTGAATAGCAGTGAAACAAACTACTAAGGGAGAAGTGGATTCTCCATAACTTTAATTTTAGGAAGTAATGCCTTATGTATTGTTCTTCAGAAATGTAATTGTTTTTATGTATATTAATTTTGCCTCTGATTGAATGCTTTATTTTTCCTTTGAGACATGTCCTCTATCATTTATTTAATTTTTTTTTGTTACTCATTTATATGAAAGTTGGCAAGAATTGTACTTTATAAAGTAGAAAATGAGAACATTGGGCTAACGTAGTTGTTTTTGATATGGAAGGAAGAAAATTAGTGAGAGATGTTGTATAAAAGGAGTTATGTATACCTTAAAGCTTCCCTCTGAGGAATGGGATGGCTGGAAGTTAAATTTAAACCACCAGCTGTCAGGATCTTCTTTGAGTCTGTGTTGAAATGAAATCTCATCACAATTTTTTTCCCTGCTAACAATTTCCCTTTACCTCTGTGAGAGAACTATTATTGCAGTCACCTAAACTGAGAAACCAGGGTGAATGAAATAGAGAAAATGTTCTTGAAATTTATTCAAGATGATTCTTCAAATGCAGGAATTGATGTGACAAAGTCACAGTGGGCTTGGTCTATGATAGACAACCCCGCTAGATTTTGAAAGTGTTTTTGTTAAAGAATTTTTGCTTCAAAGATCATCATCAAGTAGGAGCAAACTGCAAGAGCAGAAAATTGACCAACTTTTTTCTGCCTATGTTTCTCTCTTTTTGAATGACACATTGTATGAATATATTATGATACCTGGGATCTATATTTTATGATATTTTCAGTCTTTATCACAGCAACAAGTCTGTGCCAGAAGATCATAGACCATCCCTAGCTGTTTCAGCAGTGCCTTCAAACAGAAAACATGAGACATGTTTTAGCTGACCGTGGAGACACTCACAGATATTCACCAAGTCATCTCTGTCTCCTCAGAGTGGATCAGTGTGTGTTCATCAAGATATGTGCTAGTCCAAGACACTACTTGCACACAATCTTCAATTTAAGAGGATGGAGATAATTCCTCATGTGGAAACAAGCTACAGCATATGTATTTTCATTCATTTTTGCAGATGCTTCTCCTGCAGGGTGTGCAGAACATCAAAGCAGGAACAAATGGAGCCTATTTGCCTATTCACTGAAGTACTTGCTCTATGGTGTACTATGTGTATTCTGATTTTAATGCCCTGTGGTTGTAAAACCAGATACAGCTTTCTCAGCTGTGAGAGAACTCTGTGCTCTATTCAGGGAGCAATGGGCCCTGTAGCATCCTGAGTGATTTCTGCCATGGTAAAGAAACTCCTCTTAAACTGCGAAGTTCAAGAGCTGAATTTCTGGAAATCCTGTACCTCCCCCTGTAAGGTCTGAAGACCCTCTCCAGTTCTTAAGCAGGACCAGATACCTTCTCAGACTGAACCGAGTCCTTCACATGATCCAGGAATTCAAGCCACCTGCCAATTTTTCTGCGTCCATCAGCACATCCATGGAATTAATTTGGAGACAGAGATGTTGACCAGTGGGGCAGAAATGGAATATTTCATTTACACCATTGATCTGAATTCACTGGCCAACTGACAGGGCAGGTCTGCAGCTCTGGCTGGCCTAGGGACATCATGGTTCCCAAGTCTCAGTCTGCTGAGGGTGTAAAATCCCTCTGGTTTAAGTTGTGTAATGTATAAGAAAGGTATCCTGCTCAGGCACTACTTGTCTGGATTTGGGAAACTCTTCGCTGATTTGAAGTTGTCATGCATGTTATTCAACAGTCATGCATAGTGTTCTCTCCTATATTTTTGAAATATCTCTCCTATATTTTTAAAATACTGTGTTTTTAAAAAAGCAACAAATTTCAAGTGCTTAGTGACAAAACCAAAATGCAAGAACAAAACACTGATGCAAGAACAGCTGTACTGAAGTCAGAATGATGGCTGGAAGTGGGAAGGACACATTGCATCTAGCAAGTACTGAGACCTCGTATCCTGTCTCTAGCCAAGAGCAGAACCTTAGACAAGAACCTGCAAGAACAGGGTAAACAGAAAGAGACTCTTCCCTTTGTGCTCACTCCAAGATGCCAGGTTTTTGAATTAAATGCTGCACCCCAGGTAGGCTCTACTTCCATGCCTTTGTCTCTTTGCTCTTAACATCCATTTAAACTTTTAGCATAAAAGTAGTCTTTATTATTAAAAGTTCTTATTTCAAAAAATATGTTACTTGCTAATTCAATTTAGTAGTTCCTAATTCCAAAAAGAATCAATGAATAAGTATTCAGCAAATTTTCAGTATTATAAATAGTGAATAAACCTCCACTAGCTATTTTCTTTGCTCTTTTCTACCTTTCTACACTATATAGTATCTTTTATATCTATAGCTGTAGAATTGATTTCTGTATCTGAATTTATATCCCTTTGTCAAATCCAAAAGGTTTATCTGACCTTCCCTTGTCTTCTGTCCTGGAACTGGGACAAGGTTACTTAACACTGCCATTCCCATATTACCCCTAGGACCATTCTTGCTCTAACCCCTTGCTTAAAATCATCACAGAAATAAGATGGCTGCACCATCATCAACAAAAAGAAACATACAGCTCAGTAGAGGGCTTGGTTTGCACATTGATGCAGTTTAAATTCTTTGATATTTTAAGACAGTGAAACATGTACATGAAATTCCTAGCCACTCTATGCAAATATTTCATTCTATTTATTTATTTATTTATTTGTTTGTTAAAAAAAAATAAAGATCCAAGGGAGGCATGTTGCTTTGGAATTACAGCAAAAGATGTATTATTTTGTTGGCATCTTTTAGGAATTTTTGAGTTGCATGTTAAAGCAAAATTGTGCATCAGCAGAATTGATGCTGGAAATGTTACAGGTCTTTATAACAACCACTATGTTATCATGTCATGATAAAAATAAGTTGGAAAGATGGGTTTGGTAATTGGTCACAAGAACCAACATCCAAAGATAAAAAGGTCTCTTTATGTGCAGGGTACATTGCCCCAAGCTGGTACTACTGTGTAATTTTTTCAGATTTAAATTCTTGCGTTGACAGGTTTTTCTGAAGAACTGCATTTTTGATGCTAAGTGCTACAGAAGCTCCTGTAGAAGGCAGCTAAGGAAAGATAGGGGCAGGCATGATAGAGAAAACTGAAGACAGCAGAGCCTAATGGAGCACAAAATGAATTTTGTCTGCCAGGGACAGCATTTGGTGACAAGGAAAATTTGCAAGTATTTTGAGGCTACAGAATTTGGGACCTTTAGGGCTCTGTCTTGTTATCAACATGGTTGCTTAGTCCAATTATACAAAACATTTCAGCCAACTAATTAATACTGAATGGCAATAGAAATGAGACAAAGGGCAGAAAATTAATGAAGAAAAATAAAAATGAACCTGGTTGGAACAACCATATTCACAAGCACACTCATATACAAGGACTCTAAAAATTTCTAGCAACTGAAGATGTTTCCTTCTTTTTTTTTTATACTCTTTTTTCAGACATGACTGATTAGATGCACAGTCGACATGCAAGAACCTTTCCTTCTTCAGACGTTGTGAAAGAAGTAAAGACAAAAAAGTTATACTGAGGGCATTTAAAATCTAATAAAGTTTAGAAACTTTGAGGCTATAATGGGACATTCCAAATAACTGAATAGCTAGTTCAGCTAGCCTGATAGTACTTAAAAAAAATAAAAGAAATAAGGATTAAGCATTACTTAAGAGAGGAGGGAAGAGGGGAGAGAGGTATAACAAGTTCTACAATTAGGAAAGACTGAAGGGAGGATAGAAAGAGGAGGGACAGAAACTGAGGGAAGACAGATTTAGAGCATAGAGACTAACGGGACCAACAGATCTGGTAGCAGAAAAAAAGGGAAGAAACATGGAAGAAAAGGATACTGAAAAGAAGCAAAGAACAGAAAAAAGAGTAAACCAAGAATGAATACAACATATATATATATTCTAGTTTCCCCTAAAAACAATGCATTTCCATGCTGAAGTGTTACTATCATAAAATCAATACCACAGTGATTTAGCGTAGTCAAACTAATATACATTAGCATTCCTTTTCTTCTGGTTGCAGATATAACCAGCCTCTTATTGACTTGATGTTTTATTTTGGATGGAAATTTGGACCTCAGAGCATTAGTCCAACCAGCTCCTGCATTTTATTTGAAAGTCATTTTAGAAGCTACCTTGTTTGCCCTGGTGATGTCATGCAGCAAATTATTTCGTCAGGAACTAATTAGTTAAAGTGTGGACTGACAGTCAGTTTGGAGTATCTGGCTTTTGTTATTGCCATAACAAGATTTTAAGGTATGCAGGTCAGAAGGACTTAAAGAAAATATTTACAAACAGTACTGATGTCAAATGGGTCTCTTCCTTTCCTAAAGTTTAATGAAAACACTCTTAATATTGATTTTACATTGCATGAATGTTCTTTAAATCAGTAAAATCCTTTCAGACACTCAAAGCATATCTTTGCTACAATAACATGGCATTGCCTGGCATAGTTATGAAGTATTTATGGCTGAGAGTCTTGTGATGCATTTATCATCCTAGCATATTTGAGCTTCTTTTGAATATAACAGTATGTTTCAAGATCTTGACTATGAGGAAAATCAGAAATATCCTGTTATATTTATTTATTTATTTATATTTATGTATATTTCAGCTAGCTTCTCATCTTTAATTCCCTTTCACAACTTTGATTTAGATAATCAGAAAAGAATCAATAAGAAAATGGTAGATCTTTCACGATAGTAAGAAGTTTTATAACCACACTTGGTCTTGCCATTCATTTAGGGATATAAAAGAAGGAAAGGGAAGAGTTAATAGGATAAAGCTGTCTTAACAGACTACTAGCTCTCCCTATTGATGTAAACAGAAAATAGGATCTTCCTGAATTTTTTTTTAGCACATGGAATAAAAACAGCTTGTGAGAAGAATGAATGAACCAGGGAACAGGCTCTATTTTTCAGTGGACAATCCATTGTCTACGTGAGAAGAGCTTATGCAAAACCCCACCAGTCCTGCTCCCACCTCTCACTAGTCCCCTTTCTGGCTGTACCGGAAAGGCACTTTTGTCATCAACAACCCATCTCCTAACCTGGAGCATGCTTCATAAAGGAGTCATGAATGTATTGGATGTCATGCCTGCTCTAAGCTGTTGAGAGAAAGTTTTCTGGCAAAGGTCATGAAATGTCTCTGTCTCACTCTCAATTTTTTTTCTAGATAAGATGGTAAACTGGACTCTAAGTTTAATTTGTAGAACTGTTGATTGCTAATGCCATGTACCAGGGCATGGATGGGCAGAGAAGAGCCCTGAGGGGCTGGAGAGTGGCACTGCTGAGGAATTGCTGTGGCTGCTGCAAGATGTTTGGTGCTGTAAGTCATGTGTGAAACATGCCTTCCACCTCGGTAATAAGATCAGAAACTTAATTAAAAGTCTGGAACTCCTTATTATAATTTCATAGGTTAAGTCTTATAATTTTATAGGAAGATATCAATTTTACATATGCTGTAAAAAAGCAGGGCTTGGGAATTTCAGGGCATGAAAAGCAGCTTGCTGTTCCAGATGGTTTATAAAGTCTGACAACACTGTTTCACCCTGTAGAGCAGTTTTTGGAAACTGTCCCCAGCTTACCAGCTGTACAAGAATGCAGTGACAGAAGGGAATACTTGACATATTTATAAGCAAAATTTAAATTATTTCCTATCCTTAGGGGAAGAGATAAGCATCTCCAGTCTAATATGATGCTATCAAACGCCAGAAGCAAAAAGATGCACGATGGATCTCTCAGTGTATTTAGGCTTTAAATAACCGACCGTGTGCTTGTTTCATTTGCCACTCAGTCCACGTCACTGCTAATTAGGCATCGGGCTGCAGGAAACCCTCCTCCACTCTGCCCCATCCCCAGGGCAGAGGCAGAAACTGGGGCTGGGGATGGAAAGTTGAATGCCTCAGCCCGACTGACCACCGGGTGTCACTGTTCGACAGAAATAAACTTGGGAAGGCTGAAACCTCCCGATATCTTCTCCACTTGGATGCTAGAAGATGCAGATTTCCTTCCAAAATTCTCTTCCCCATCTGACCTCTCATTGGATGGAGTTTTAATGGATATTTCGGAGTGGGATGACTCTGTTTTAAATGGATTTTGGAAAATACTTTCATTTTTAATAAAAATACCAAAGGCAGGGGAAAAATGAGAAAAAATAAGGTAACTTCTGAGCATTTGAGAGATGCTGTGCTGCTAAAATATGTCAATTACATTTATTTACTGGCATCATAATCCAAGCTGAAGATAAAAATAGTGCTGAATTAATATGGAAAATCTGATCCTCCAGATTTTCAACTTGAAATTTTCTAGTGTTTCTCAGACCAACACTAAGCCTACTGACACTTTTAGTTAGATGTAAGAGAAAATGTCAGATTCAAAACTGGCCAAAAGTATAAAAAAGCTCTTCAAGTAAAACCTTATTTCAAAAAGCTTAAGGATGCCTGTCTATTTAAAAAAGAAAGTACTTTTGTAGTCTTAAGAAAGGGAATACACTTGTACCACTTCAGAGTCTTTTACCCAGATGATGAAAGTAGAAGAAAAGTATTTTTGCTCTTAACAGATAATGTAACTGAATGCCATGCCCTTATAGTGAACAGTTGAGAAGTACAACCAATTAATTAAAAAAAGGGGTAGTAACCCAGAAAAGGAGGATAAATTAATCCCAGGAAAATGGGAAAATGAAGACAGTACCTCAATGAAATGTACATTCTGAGTGGAGTAAAATCATTGAGTGTGATAGAGATCAAAGGATTTATTGCCTCCTGTCTAATAGAAATGGAAGGATTTATTGCCCCCCAAACCTGCGGCTTCCAGAAGAATGTACTTACCCCAGTGTCTGCTAAATGTGGATAAATTCCTTCCCTCACAAGCTTTCTAAAATGTGGAAAGATTTACTTCCTTCTGAACAGTCTGTCTCAAACAAGCAGCTACAAATTATGCCACAGATGGTGCTTTTTCCTTCTCTTTAAGGAGAAAATTTCATGGAGGAAAGCTAAAAGCAAGTAAACATTCTTTATGGGTTTAAAAAAAGAAATACAACTTGGACAATAACATCAAATATTATGTATCTACAGAGGCTGGTTAGAAAGACTTTTGAGGTAAGGTATTACTTGAAAACAAGGCCACGTAATATGACAATTCAAAGGCAAGGTCATCAAGCATATGGTTATTTCAGTTTACAATTAATTTGATAATATTCTAAAACAGTTATGTAATGTAACCATGATGATTTAAGGGTATAACCAAATTAAGATTTGCAGAAACTTGATACTTTGTCTACTTGCACTGCTGGGAAACCAGGCAAGACTTCAGACATCCACGATCTGCTTCAGAACCAAAAGAAATGGCAAACATCAAGCCACAATTTTGCAGCTTCTGTTTCATATTGGGAAAAAGATTTGGGTGCCCAAAAGCAAGTCTGCATTTTTCCAGCTACATCATCGGGCCAATAAAAGATATTCACTCTGCCCATAAATCTTTCCTTCCTATCATTAAAATGTTAGAATATGTTTAAAGCTTTCAGATGTTGCTGGTTGTTATGTAATAAAGAAGTTGATTATACATAAAACATTGCTTATGTGGAATAGCAGCCAGGTTCAAAGAATCACTAACTTCAGAGACTATGAGGATAAATGAGAGCTTGATCAAAAAATTGAAGCCGAAGCTGAGCATTCCTCCAACTAAGCAATTTTATCTGCTGTCAGGTTTTCCAAATCAATTCCCAGCTGCCAAGAGTTATTAAAAGCCAGAAAGGTGGAAGTGCACAGGAGAGACACTTGGTCAGGATTTGATTCTTTTAAAAACTCAAATTTTCACTGGAATCCTGGAGTTGTGGTGATATGCACTGTGAAGCAGTTTCACTGCTAGGATAGATCTGTAATAGAACAGCACCAGGACACCTGGTCTCCCACATGACTCAGACTTGAGCCTGATGCACTAAATGGAAGCCCTGAAGGTGTAGCTACTTACCTAATTCCTCCTCCAGGAGCTGTAAAAGAATAGCTTGTGTCAAAATGCTAAATATTCACTGGGCCAGTGAGAAACCAAGAAAAATCTGTTGTTTGAATATTGTGAGAAGTGGCTGCTTGCAGGCAGTAAAATGTATCAGCAAAGGCAGGAAAGGACTAAGAATGTTTGAACCTCAGAGTAAACCAAGGGAAAGGGCTGACACAACTTAGCTGAGGAGTTGAAGATGGCAAAAGAGGAAAACTCTGAGCTTTCCACGTCTCAGATGAGTATTCCTGAGGTGGCTGTCATTTCTTTCTATGTCTATTTCTTTCACATTTAGAAAGGTATTGTGTTTTGAGAATGGTGCTTCCCAATTCAGTGCCCCCACCCAAGACTCTCCAAATCAAAAACTGCTGTCTTGCTCCCCCTGCTTTCCTCTCCCCCTGCCCTGAAGGTGACTAGAGAGAGGAACTGGAGACACAAAAGGTGAAGATCATGGGTTAGGATAAGAACGATTTACTGGAAACAGCAATGAGATAGGAAAAGGAATGGTAACAGCAACAATACTAATAACAGAGTGCACAAGGAAGGGAACAATATTACTCACCCTGGAAACCCCTGACAATAGGCAATATTCTTCACTTCCCTCTGCCATGCTACACCCACCACTCTGGAGCAGAACTGGGACCATGCTACCCTGAATAGAAGGAACCCCTTGTCATTGGAAAAGACTCCTGCCCCCCATCCCTGCCAATGACATGATTCCTTGGATAATGGGAGATTATTACCTATGGACTACTGTGCATACCAGCATATGAGAGCAGCAAAGATGGCAATGCTGCCAAAGAGTGAAATGTGCTGTGGAATGGTTAGCAGAATGGAAACTGGAAGGGACAAACAGGTCTCTTCTGCCATGGATTTTTGAAACAGAAATATGCTTCCTCAGAAAAGTAGTTCTGGTGTTACTTACTAGAAAGTGCCCTGGGGCCTAGATCTTCTTGTCTTTTCCTTCTCACTTGTGCTTTTGTGGGGCCTGACTTTCCTGTGAAAAGCACTGATAGCATGAAGCCTTAAAAAAATTATTTGATAAAGACAGGGGAAAAGATGTTGTAATTTGCAAGTAAGTGTAGGCACACCAAAGAGCTCCATGGGGCTAATCTGTCCTGCTAGCCTTGTAGTCACACCTGAACTAGTTTGTGAAGAGCTAGCACAGATATCACAGAGCTACCTGGCAGTGCAAACCTACCCCTGGAGCAATGGGATGGTGCTGTCCCATTCCACTGTTCTCACTGGTATGGGGACATCTAAGAAAAGAAGAAAAACACCTGAAGAAAAACAAATAGGCACAATTCCCACCTCTTATTAATTTGCTGCCAGTTTGAACTCATAGTCCTTATTCTGCATAGGTATTGTGGTAAGCAGCTTCCACACTATGCTGTGTTTGCCTTGACACTTCATTATAGGTCTCCACAGATGAATAGAAGTGACACTGCACTAAAGAAGCCCTTGGAAAAGCAAAAGCTAATATTTGCTGGCTGACTTGCTTGTTTATGCTTGGAGCAAGAGTGGTGACACCTGAAATCTTATTGTTGTCTAGGGAGCAGTCAATCAAACTTCTGGAACCTCCACTCTGGTGTGTGGTGAATCGGCCCTGGTTGGCAGCCAAACCCCCACACAGCCTCTCACACTCTGCCTTTCCCCAGCGGGGACAGACACAGGGGATGGGGAGAAGGAGACTGAGAAAGCTCATGGGCTTTTTAGATCTCTTGTGGCTCAAATACTCAGGCAAAACACGTGTTGAGGTGGGAGGGAGTCATAAGAAAGCTGGACAGCAGTGTACTTGGCCAGCTATACAAAGGCGGAGCAGTGGCCTCACTCCTGCATTCCGCACTGACCACAGCTCCCAAGTTTGTGCCAGTGTGATCTCAGCCAACAGGGACAGCACAGTGGGTGGCTTTGGCCTGTAGTCTGTTAGAGAATAATGTCACAACCATCCTTGTTTGGCTTTAATGCTCTCCTTTGATCTCCTGTCAGCCTTGGTTATCCATTTTCCACAGGGACAGCCCTCCTGAAATCCACTAGAAGTGCAGTAGTGATGAGCCACCTCCATTTCATACAGCTTCCCTGTCCCTCCTGCAACTCATCTGAAGACAACCTCAGCTGCAGCTCCTGGAAGTGGAGCTCTTCCCAAGGTGCTGGCCTTGGAGGGCCACCATTCTCAGCAGCCTGGGCAGACTGATATGCACATGGCCTGGTGTAGGGCTGTGCAAGGCACAGGGGTGTTCAGAGGGCAGGTGGGACCTTTCCATGTGAAAGAAATGGAAAGGTTCTCTCCAGAACCTTGCACCTGAATTGCCACCTTTTGTGGCACTGAGCGTACAGCTTGATAAAAACCTTGATCTCTAAATGTAAATAAGAATCAGATTTGAGAAAATAGTGCTTCAAAACAAACACTTGGAGTTGCCTTCAAGCTGCTATGTAATATTAAAATTGAGGAGAAATTGCATTTTGGAAAACTACATTACATGTGTTCATTTATTGTCTGTACAGATCCCTGCAATGGTGTGGCTGTGCTTATGTTTATATATATACACACAGACACATAAACATTTCCAATTGGAGCAAGGGACAAACTGAATTTCAATACAGACTATTTTTCAACTCAATAAGCAATAGTCATTTTTTAAACTAATTTTTGAGTGACAGAATATTTTTAAAAATATATTTCTCTCAGCCTCTGTGAGCACACTAGAAAATTTTGATGACAACTGTAGTCCAAATGGCAAGGTCCTGTTACAAGGAATTCATCACAGATGTAGTCCTTAGGCCAAATTATGACCAAAAGAAGACTGAAAATAAAATGTTAAGAAACAGCTGATACATTTTAATTTATGAAATGCAAACTGAGCACGATCAGTAGGTTCTGACATATATTTACTTGCTAGTAGCACTGTGGGGCAATGCCGGAGCCAACAGTGAAAACTTTCAGCTCCAATCCCCCTCCCCTTTGGCAGCTGTTGAACATCATTTCTCAATCAGGTCCACTTCTCCAGCATGTCAGTGAGCTTCAAAACTTTTCTCCAGACGGCTAATGAAGCTGGGAGCAATGACTGCAAGCTGCATATTAGATATCTAAGTTCCTCTCACAAAGCTTGAGCCTGCAAATCCATGCAACCTTGTTTTTCCTGGGAGGCATCAGTGGTTGGATGCAGCTGAGGCAGGGAGAAGGCAGGATGAAGTGTGTAGGAACAGGGCAATGACAGCAATGGCATATCAAACCCCTGAAAGTAAAAGGACCATCATTGATTTCCATAGGATGTCTAGCAGGTTCAACACCTTATGTCACTTCAGACAGGGGCTGGGCTTCCAGGTTGTGCAGAGCCTCTTGCCTCAAGAACATTCCTTGGAACCCACTGCTCCATGGCACACATGGCCATGTAATGCAGTCTCTGCCCAGAGTATCCCTGTTTTTGGGAATATTGCCAACTTATCAGATGCCAGTAGCAAAGACTGTGTATCTTTTTCTGCTCTTGTCACAGCACTTTTGTCAGCAAGGGAGAGACAAAGAGCACACTTTGTATTTTCTCAGGAGTGGTGATTATTATTGCTTTTGTACGGCTGTGAGGTCCTGGTTCCTGAAGGTATTATGTAAGTAGGGACCAGCTTTTTATCACTATCAGCAAACCCCCATATTTTCCTGAACTAATTGTGTAGGATCTCATCTCAGGATAAGATCCCTAGTAGCTGGTCAACTGAATTTCTCCCTGCTAACTGTTAAATGCTGTTGATAATTTATCTGCAGATTATGATGTGAGTTTAGGCACTTGAATCACACACGGATATCTAAATGTGGAAACATAACCTTAGGTGTTAAATTGAATCACACTTACTGCTCTTCAGAAGATTTCTTGTGACTATTAAGCAGTTTTTTCATATCACACTTGTACTCTCTCTCCATTTCACCCCTTCCAAGCAACCAAAGTAGACAAACAGCACCAATAGAACTATCTTCCATTCAGTTGTGTGCAGTCTCAGTTACAGCATACACATTCCCAGCCACCCTAATTATAGAAGACTTCTGAATTTCCTCATCATGAAGTGAACCTATATTAAAAATAAAGCTTGTTAAAGGTGTGGTGGGACATCTTCTCTCCAGTGTGGATCCATGGTTTTCAGTGCAATGTGTCCATATATCCCTCTGTCTGAAGCATGCGGTGTTGAGTGAGTCTTGGCCACCTGAAAATTTTATCTGAAGCTTGAAGATCCATAAAGGACAGAAATCTCTGCTGTAAAGTGAAGGATACAGCTGTACCACCAACTCACAAGGTGAGAATTAGTTCCATCCATGTGTTGTGTGGCTGTTTGACTTTAATAGTGTTGTGATCAAACCCAGTTAACTTCAGGGAATGTTCAGTGTTGGGATTGTGGTTCTCAGATTTTTACCCCAGGCTCTCCCTGGGGATGCTTACTGGATATGACAAAAATCTACTGAAACAGAGAAAAGATGTCCAAATCTGAAAGAATGCTTGCATATCCAAATGCTTCTCTGCCTTAGTTTGTTCCCCACGCCCCCCAGCTGAATTAGTGGACCATTAGTTTTCCTACAAATCTTTGTTTCATGAAAAATTTATGTCTTCACAACAATCAGCTCACAACTGTGCTCCCTGCAGGACAGGCACAACAGTATACAGACACTTTGGTGCCTGATAGCTTGCATGTTACTTATTTAGTTTCTCTTAGCTACCACTATTTTATTTGTAATGTTTGTTTTTTTGAAACTATTTTCCTCCAAGTAGGAATCTGATTCAAGCCAAAACTTTATGGGGAGACAAGAAGAATGCCTGCTGGGTCACACTAACTTAGGAGAAGGACCCACAAGAAAACCGTGTAGTTTATACAAATATGAGATTAAGAACACCTGAGTTCTGAGAGCTAGACTTCAGCTCTTGTTCTCTAAATAATTTAGGAATTCAAGAAACAGCAAACTCATAATTTCTGGTAGTCCTGGGCTGTTACAGAGATTTACTGAGTATATCACAGTGATCCAGGAGTCCTTTAGGCAAATTATTACAATCTGTATTTCTGCTAAGATGTAGCCCATGTTTCCTTCAGGTTTGAACTACTGCTCTCCAAGAAGAGCTTTGAGTAATTTCAGACTAGTTTTTTCACTGTGATGAATTCACTATGTTGTGGTATCTTCTGGGTCTTATGTAGCCCCAGAAAAAATTATTTGCCAGTATAAAGAAACAATACAGCTGTTTTGATCTTGCTATTGAATCTAAAAGCATAGTATGTAGAGGGAAAAAATCACTTTTAGGCTGGACAAATAATGTACAAATATTTCCTGTGTTGCAAAGAAACGTTTCTGAAATTCCTACCCTTTTCTGAAGCCTAGGAAGGCTAGAGCAGACTAGGAAGACAGACCAGCTGGCTGCCCACACGAACTCTCTGGTGGTGATGAAGAAGCTTGCTGGTTTATCCTGCTAAACCATTTGGAAGTGACAGCTTGCAGACTCTTGGGATGTACAGACACATGAGAGAGGAGTTCAAGTCTGTTGGAATCTGGTAATGTCTGGATGAGGGGGAGAGGGGATGAAGTGCAATCTGTGGCGTGGGAGAAAAGTGAGAGTCCTAGATGTCCAGCCAGGCCATTCTTTCTAGATCTGATTTGTTGTGTATCAAATGTGAGTAGAACACTTGATGCCCCAGACACCTAAGGGGAGCATCACTGATCTCTGCTGCCATGTTCCTTGTCAAAGACACATCCAAAAGCTGGCTAGCTCCTCTATCTGAATGCTGAATACCTCAGCATTCAGACTGAGGTATTTGTGCTGCACAGGTAGCCTTGAACCTCTCATGTCAATCCTGTGACAGGCCCAGCAAGAGCCCTTTGGGCACTAGGTCAGTTCTACTCAATCCATCCTTTCAAGTGACTGGAGTATCAAACTCTGACTTGTAAGCAGCTTGTGACTTGTAAGTGTCTAACTTGTAAGTAACTTCTGTCTAGGATATTATCTGACATCCTGTGCATTTCTGATCCCTCTATGTTCTCAAAAGACAAAAAAACTCATTAGAGATTTGTTTTGTGTGGAAAGGAAAATCAAAGGGAAAATAAAAAACCCAAAGGGAAATCACAGAATCATGGAACTCTATAAAAGCTTGGGTTGGAAAGGGTCCTTAGAGATCATTTATTCCAGCCACTCCTCCCTGCTACCTCCCCTTGCCCTTCATGCTCCTTCCACCCCCTGCTCTTTTCCCCTACCCACAATGGACAGGGATACCACCCCCACTAGAGCAAGTTACTCACAGTTCCATCCAAGCTGCCCTTGAACATTTCCAAGGATGGGGCATCCACAGCCTCTTTGGGCAACCTGTTTCACTTCCAGCTTCATTACCCTTGGAGTAAATTTCTTCCTAACATCCAATCTAAGGCTCTCCCCCTTTAGTTTAAAACTAGGCAACAAACATAAGCGTAACCACAGCAAGCACTTTCCAAACATAAGCTCTATTTTACCTAGACTCATGAAAAAAATACAATTATTTTTCAAAGTCGCAATTCTTTCTCATAAGCTAGAAAAGTGAGCTTTCAGCAGTGTCAGCTACTCGCTCAGCACGTTTTAGACACCACCTCATATTTAACAAACAAAAAACCTTAGAAATCTGGAATAACCAGCTGGTATTTGCCTGTTCTAGCCTAATTAAGTAGGTCATATTTCCCAAGCCTCAATATGACCACAAAACACAAAATGCATCTTTTATTTCCAGTATGAAATACTGTAATTTTAACACAGTTTTAACTTCAGTGGAAACAACAATTTGCTTAAGTGTTTGGTAGTGCAGTTATATATTTATTTGGAGGGACAGTAGTTTGAGGTTTTTTTCAAATGGGAAAAACAGTTTATACTGCAAAGATGAAAGAATTTCCCTCTTCTATCTGGACCAAATGAGTGTGTTTGCATGTTCACCAAAGCTAGTCCAGAGGGGAGAATGTAGCAGAATCTGCTATGACAAAGGAAGAAGTTGTTAGTTCAGAAATTGCTAATGTAGAAATAGGAATCTCAGAATAAACCAAGCCAAGTGATCTACCTTGAAATATATGCCAGATCTAAATGCAAAGAACTATAAAAAAAAAAAAAACAAAGAAAAAAAATTTAGGGATGCAGCCTCCTGAAATTCTGTGGAGCTCTAGTTCTAATTGAATTTTGGGTTGTTGCACACCTGGTGTACTGGACAATGCAGCAGCATCTAGTGGGAAGATATTTAAGCATATTCAAATCACTTCACACTGACATAATGTTTGAATAGGTGATGCTAAAACATCTCTGTCACACAGGTAGGTGGTGCTCCCAAGTACACTCTTTGCTAACTGCAAAGCATTGTAGGAACTGCCTACACAAGACAAGCAACCCTCTCATCTGTGCCTCTTTTTTTGTTTTGTTTTGTTTTTGTTTTTGGTTGTTGTTATTGTTGCTATTGTTTGTTTTTTTGGTTTTTTTTGCTTTGGATGAACACCAGGTGACTCTGAGCACTCGCAGGTTTTGTGCTTGCAAATGAGGCTAATTAAGAGTGCTGGAGGCCTGAGGGCTGTGTGAACACTTCCCACCCAGTGCCTGAGTGCCTGGCTTGCCTGCCTGGGCACGCAGCAGATGGAGCACTACACTCACATAATACTCGCCAGTGGGCCAGCACCGACGCTGGGTCACAGGCAAACACTGATGATGTAAATTATACTCAGTGCTCGACTTTTGGTGCTGTAAAGCTCCTAATGGGCTTTGTTTTCATTTTTGTCACTGGACCCTGTATGCTCACAGTCTAATTGGATGATACTGTTTTAATGATGTTGGCAAGACCAAATGCGCTCGTAAAAGCTTGTGATGCTTTTGCACTTTACAGCAATATATTACTGTTGTTTGTCCAAGGAATGGTCTGAATCTGTTCATTTTTCTCCTAAAAAGAATGAAATGTTGAATACATTCAGAGCTTTAAAAGTTTACAAATTTTGTGGAACTAAATCATAACCCAGTCTTTGGAAGTGGGTCTCTTGTCAGTGTTCCAGAGCTGCTAAGACATTTTGCTGGTGAGTTGCAGTTAGTGCAGTTAGAAATATTGCAGGCTTTAAAAATGGAAATTTAGAAACCCATTATACAGCTTTCTAAGAAAGAAAAAAACCCAAAACATATGCCAGCACTGTAAAAGGCAGTTATACTGCTAGACAAATTAATGCAAATTAGAAAGGAGAGAAAAGGAGCATGAAAGATGGAATATGACACAGATAAAATCAGATGTAAAAACATACAAGAAAAAATGAGTCAGAAAAATCATGAAAGAAACATTCATACTAATTTAGTGAAGGAAAAGAACAAAATTCAAAGTGACAAGACTGTGATTCCAAAATGCCTTTCCTCTCACATCTTTCAACCTGCCTAGTGGCCCACTGCTGTGAGTCACACTTGCTGCCTTCTTGCAATTCCCTGAAGTGCTATCAGCTGTGATTACTGCACGCATTCAAGTATTCTCTAATCTTGAGCCTTGTCCTATTAACTTTCACTGGTATATGAGACATGAAACTTGCTGAGATGTTCCCCTGGATTTAGGCACCTAAATTCAACTAATTTTTAGGACAAACAAAGCAGTTCAAACCCTGTCCCCTAATTCCTGAAGTGAGAATTTGGTGAACCAGAATCCAAAACTGGGGAAATGAAAAAAAAAAACCACATTGCCTTTTCAGCTGCTGATTATCCTTAGACCTCTGACTGCCCCAGTTCAAATATCCAAATGTTCAAATACACAGCTAATCATAATTCAGAAATTATTAATCAAGTTACAAATTAAATCCAGTCTTTCCTTCACTTTGTTCCTTTGTTGGTCTTGTTTGCAGAACAACTGCACACTTGCCAGCCACTAGGACAAGATACTCCTGCACAATGTGATTGCAGCCCATTTCTTCATAAAAAAATTCTGGAAAAAATTTCTGGAAAAAGAAACAGTGCCTTATATTCATACAGGGGCCAGACCACTCTGGCCCAATGAATCATGATTTTTTTCTGTGAAGTGACACAGCTTCAATAAGAAGGATGGAGAATCTTCAATGCAAAGAATACAGCCTGTCTGTTAGGGCCCCATCTTAGCAGATGTCTTCTGCTTCCACAGGTTGCAGAAAGAATCGATTTCAGGTCTAGGTTTCTTGACAAGTGTTTGAGTTCCAGACTGGGAAATTGAAACAATTGTGGAAAAACTTTTGGAATGGAGAAGTACCACTGCTCCTTCCTTTACCTTTCGGACCTGTTATGGCTGTAAAAAGCATCTTGAGCAATGATGACAGAGCATAAATGTTGGTTCACTCAGAAATTAAAGGGGAAAGAGGTGAAATAAAAGCAATCATCCAACAAATCTGTGTGTGCGTCCAAACCAGCCTGCTGTTTTAACTTAGTAGTGCTCAAATATCCCACTTGAAACCCAAAGTAAAATGCCATAGAAATTGTTACGAATTCAAGAGACAATAAAAATGGTTGATTTGATTGAGATAAGGACTCACACAATCCAGTGCTCTTCCACTGATCAACGGCCGTGGCTAAATACATACTGTAAAAAATAGAACAACTATACAAATGTTTTACACAGTGTACAGGTCTGGCTTTGGCTACAGGAATCAGGATTTCGGAAAGAAAAAACAAAAATAAAAACAACCAATGGCTTATAGGACCAAAAAGAAGGAAGAAAAAGATTTGAAGGATGAAGAAAACCCTAACATAATAAAAGAATGGTAAGATTCAAAAGGCAGAAGTGACAATCACTATTTTTCTTCATTTAGAGAGATAAGTTTGATAAACTCATAAAAAAGATGATAAAGATCTTTCTAGCACTGTCCTCAAGAACTGTGAAGAACATCATGGCAAAGCTGATTAGTATTTGAACAATCTACCAAGAGAAGCAATGTGGAGACCTTAGAAATATAAAGATACTTAGGTTGGAAAAGACATCTAAGGTCATCAAGTTCAATGTTAACTTGTGCTGCCAAGTCCAGCACTAAAACTGTTCATTTTGAAATAATAATTTTTGAATAATTTTTTCTGTGTACATGCAATTTTTGGGCTTTTGAGCAGAGCACTCTGTTATATCTATTTCTTCCAGTATTTATTAGAAAAAGGACTATCTGATATCCTATGCTTGGGTATAACATCTGTCACTTCCAGCTTCTTCTGTCCCAAAGCTATTACTTCTTGGAAGTAGATATTACCATTCATCACACAGTATTTAAATCCTTATCTCTCTACCTGCAGATGTTTGTACTGTGAGGAAGTGGGGGACAGGAAGCATGTAAAGGCTTTTGATGGTCCAGTCACTAGGCTGCCAAGTGCAGCAGAAATAGAGCCTGTCATGATAAGCCCTCTACAGGCAGCTTTCCTGGCAGATAGTTCTGGGAGTGTGCTGAAGAGTTCTTGTAGCCTGGCTGTAGCACAGGATGCTGGTGATGAGCATGCCCTGCTAGACAGAGGTCTGTAAGCTGGTTACCAGCAAGGTGCTGAGTATTGATATTCCATAAAGAAAAATATATGGTTTTCTAATGGGAACTTTTTACAGAGAGTTGCAGCAAGTATTGTGTGTCAAAATATGACTGCAACAACTGTGCTTCCAGCCACGGTGAACTCATAGCAAAATTCCATTAGATATTTGTAATATTTCAAGGGACATTTCCCCCTGAACTCACCTGACACATTGATGGATTAATTGACATATAAGTAAAAAACAGGTCATACTCTTATAGTCAGCTGATATCATGTATCTAAAACCTATGAAAAAATCAACATACATATAATATAGGAGTTTGAAAAATTCATACCCGTAAAAGAAAAATATATCTGGGGTAATGGGCAATCCATATGCATGTCAAATCAGTAAGATATTTGAGCCTCTGTGAATGTAAACTTGTATGCCATTCCTTTTCCTTTTGACCCTGGGACTCTGTAGTGAAGAGGGAAGTAGTCTCTAGCTGAGCATGTCAGCTAAAGAAACCCAATTATCCAGGTTCATTTCAGATGACAATGCCTCGGAAATGCATGAAGTCCCTTGGTTTGGGGACATGTTAGGAGGAAAAGGACAGTGTTTTTTGTTTGACTATAGTGATGTGGAGAGAGGTGTCTCTTGCCTTCAGCTTTTCCAGGCTGGCTTTCTATCGTCACTGCAAGTATGGGAATTTTCTGGACTGTCCCATGTTATTTATGTTTGGCTTCAGAAACCATGGCAAAAAAGGGGAGTTCTCCAAAATAAAGGTGATCACATCTTCCCATCCCTACCAATATAGCTCTAAGGAAAGAGGATTTTAGTTTGTTTAAGAGTAGAAATTATGATGCCATAAATCTGCCCTGCACTTTACTCACTGTACCAAGTTGCTTGTTCTTGCCCAATTTAAGTGATAACTAAAGGCAGCCTACAAAAAACAGACCACATGAAGACTATAAGCTTTATTCAGCCAGAAAAATTCACTCCTTACATATAATTCTGGGGACTCTGTGACACAGGTTATTTGTTCCTGTAGCTTCTTTAGCTACAGGAACAATTTTGTTCCTGTATATTCTTTAGCTTCCTTGCTACCCTTGCTATAGTTCTCCCATCATATTACTGATGTACATATGTAGAAGACATTTTACAAAGGCAGAGTACATTTTCAGGCACCAGATTGGCCATATGCACACAGACTGCCTGTGATGCACAAGTATTAATACTGCTTTTCAGCGTGAGTATAATTAATCCATTATGAGCGGGAAATGCAACATGTGCTGTATATGTACAGAACTGTTGTGTCATTCTTCTGCACTGATCTATTGTTTTTGGAAACCACTGGGTCCACTGAGCAGTCACAATGCATTTTTTCCTCAGATTGCACAATAAATAAGGTGGCCTCAGGAAAATGCAGTCCTACCACTAACAGTCACATTTTCTGAAAGACAGGTACTGTTTGAGGTATATTTTTTGTTCTCAAAACCTGTAAGGAAACAACTTTAAGAATGGCACCCAAAGCCTGCAGCTCAACCTGATGCAATTGTTAGAGACAGAAACAGTTCACCAGGTAGGTCTTGCCAGAGAACAAGAGCAAAAAATCTCTATTTTTGGTCTTGGGTGTTAGTTCTGTACTGTGGGACCATGGAGTTCAGATAGATTCTTATATATAGTTCTGTAAATTTCCAGTCATTCTATGATAGTTCTGACATCAATAGAAGCCATTCCTTCTCTTCAAGATGATATGGTTACATCATTCTACAGCAGGCCTCCTAAAGGCTCCAAAAAGGGTTGTGTACCTGCAAGAGTAGGGAAGTATTTGATATCTGCTACATATGTCTAATAATTTGTCATTGATGTCCCTGTTGAATGTTCTCAGTAATAGCCATAAGACATTTAGATCTCTTTCTGAGGAAGCCACTGCATGTGTTTGACTTGCATAAGAGGAGAAGAAAAGGAGAGGGAAGAAAGTGCAATACAGAACATTAAAATAGGGTGAGTTCCCACACAACACACTGCAGCAGAAGTCCTACGAGATATTCTCTGCATAGGTTAGAAAGTTTGAGCAGTTCACCACAAATCTTTCATCTCATAGAAATACCAACAAAACCAGTGTTTGACATATTTCAGCAAACTAGCACTGACAGTGGAGGCAGGTTCACTTGGTGAATTACATGTCTGAGTGTTTGAATAGCTCATGTGGACAGAGAGAACCAGTCAATCCGAGCTGTGGGTTTCTATTCAAGGGCATCTGGCTAAATTTTTATAATCTGTGATATCTAAGAATTTTGACTAGAGCACCCAATTACTAGTTCTGGACTTGAATCTAGCTGTATGTGGGAATGATCTGAAGCTGTGTCAGAGGGAGGTTTAGGTGGGTTATTAAAAAAAGGTTCTTCCCCCTTAGGGTGGTTGGGCACTGGAACAGGATCCCCAGGGAAGTGGTCACAGCACCAAGCCTGACAGGTTTCAAGAAGTGTTTGGACAATGCTTTCAGGCATTGTGTGAATTTTGGGGATGGTTCTGTGCAGGGTCAGGAACTGGACTCAATGATCCTTGTGGGTTGCTTCCAACTCAGCATATTCTGTCATTCTGTAATTGAGGTACATAAACCACAATCCTGAGGGATTTCTCTGGTGGCTATATATTTGGACTTTTCCTCTAGCTGAGCATCAGCCTCGATGGTGGTAGGATCAGCTAAGGAATTGCTTTGCGATAAATGGCAAAATTACTTTGAGCACCCAGGCAATAAGAGAAGTAGGACATAAATTGTTGAATATTTTAAACTTCTCAACAGAGTGCAATTTAGCTTTTTTTTCTGTTTTCATCCAATCTCTTCTTTCACAGCAAAACCACACACTTTTGTTTCTTCTATGACAAAAATTTTATACCCCCTGAAGGTCCCGGCAACATAGAGATTAACTTGACTCCTGGATTCAGTTTTGTTTTAGAACTACAGCATTTTGGTCTCATGTGCTATGAAATCTTTTCTCCATTTGTGGGAGAATCTACTGGATTCAGATTCAATACAGTATCCTTTTCTGACAAAATAAGAAGTAATTGTCCTTTGTCATGGCAGAGCATATATACATGTTTACAAAATTACTACCAGTCAAATGGTAGTTATGATTGTTTTGATTCCCCATGTAGCTGCCTGTAGAAGAAAATAGATATCTTCACTATTGTTCACGTAATGATAAAAAAGTTATATGAAGCTGTGGTCAAGATGATTCACGTGGAGCTGCTGGGCAAAATTACTACCTTCAGCTGAGCTCTAAGAACATCTGCTGGTAATACTGGCTCTGGTCTATTTGGCTTATCATGTAAGCAAAATAGACAGCAAACTCCACAAGTTCAGGACTTGCTTCAAAAGATGATCAGTATTTTAGGCAGTTGGAGGGAGATGCACAACAGAATGGGTTAATCTTTCCAGTTATCCCTCACTTGGAATTGCATGGAAGACAAAAATAATTTGTTCTCTTCTTCAGTGTCTGAATTTTACAGAAGTTTTAGATACTTCCTTTATGGAATTAGGCTATAAATGGTGATAATTTAATTAAAATGACAGATTTATGTTGAAACATAGTAAATGAAATGTTAATGTTGAAACATAGTAAGACATTTCATAAGGTTTCAGCAAATCAATAGGCATATGATGGGATTGAGAGTCTACTTAAACAATTGTGTTAAGGCTGTAGTGATGGTTGTTTAGCTGAGATTAGTGGAATTAATCATGGTTTTTAAGTGAAGAACTGGTGAGGAGTCTGACGGAGAGCTTGTTGAAATTCAAGGTGAGCATTTAATTTGTTTTTGAATAAGTCTTTAAATGCTTTGCTAAATACAGGACTCCATTCCTTATACCTGGTTCACAACTCAGGAGTAACTACTTGCTACTATTAAATTCTTGTCTTTCATAAAGCTCCATCATTGATAACTCGTTGGGCCAGCATTATTGACATTCCATAGCAATTTTTGCTGCCTCTTGTTCATGCTATGAAGAATGTTCATCTAACTTTGGGTTTTTCTGTTGCATCTGCAGTCCAACACACTTTATTGAGAAGCAAGTCTTGCCAAAAGCTTGTCTGTACATGAAAAATTGCTTCCATAAAGTCTGAAATAATTACCAGCTGTGTCTTCTGAAATTCATACAGGCTACTATTCATCATTATTGAAGCTGGACTTTGGATTCGTGTACCTGGTGGGGTTTTTTTAACCAAACTTATCTATTTTTCCAAGTCTTTAAAACTTTTGCAAGTCATTGGATTCTGTGAATATGATGAAAATCAAATGGCCTTTTTGAAGTGAATTTAATTTATTTGAGTTTCCTGATCAAAAACTACTGGTCTGGATACATACTTGTGACATACAAATTCGTTTAAACTTTTCATATCCTCAAGTTACAGAACACAGTAGGGAACATTCTCTGATTTTCAACAGAAAACTTCTAATATAACATTCCTATTTTTACATATGTATTTAAAGCTATGCAGATTGCCTGTGAAACTAAGCAACTAGCTTGCTTCGTTTATGCATATCAGTGAGCAGTCAATGTTAAATACACACAATTCTTGTAAACCTTAATAGATCACAAGGTAATCTTAAATGAGTTGGACAAAAATCTCTCAGCCATTTATGTTAGGGTAGCTCCTTGCAGTTTTTGAGTCATGAGATACTCCCTTCCCAGGAGCATGCATTTCCAGTCTTTTAAGAGCACATTTGCTCTGAGTCATTTTACAGTGATTTATAGCCACACACACATATATATACACACACACATATATATACCTCTCCCAGATAATAAGAAGAAAAGAAATGTGGAAATAATCAAAAGCTTTAAGTTAGGAAATATGGAAAATTGATAAGGGAAGCCATAGAGCTCAGGCTGGCAGGGTTTCCAAGAGTGGGAGGGTGGGGATGAGAGTGGATGGGGTCATAAAAGTTGGAACAAAGTGAAGCAGTTTATTAGAACAGATAAGGGACATTGACTATAGGAAGAAAAAACTCTCTGCTGCAGAGAGTGCCTAACAGCAGAGATTTCACTTGCTGCCAATTCATCTTTAATTTGTAGAAAACAGGTCTCACTAGGTTTGCCATTGTCATTGCACTACAGTTTCTCATATTTGATATAAATTTTAAGCTTAAGAGTCTTTAATTTGATCTAGCCCTCTGTCCACTGCTCCAGAGGGAGTCACAGTATTCTGACACAACTCAGATGTGCAGATATGAAAGACAGCGTTGATCCAAAAGTTTTGTACAGGCTTGAAAGAAGTTCCCAGGGGAACTGAAAATAGTTGAGAAAATGCTACATGAAGAAAATATCTCACGTCAAAAAGCTGAAACTATTAATTTTGGGATTTTTAATTTTATGCCTTCCATGAATTTACTGGGACAATGATAGGTGGATCATGAATTTACAGGGACAATGATAGGTGGATCACAATCATCTTTGTGTGATAAAAATGCCAAGTATTCTAAAAGAGACACATAGATAACTCATCATTTTAAGGGGATGATGCAAATTACATTGAATTTACTTTACTCCTCTCCAGGTATTTTTGTAAAGACAATAGGTAAGGAACTGCATGTATTGACCTCCAACATTTTTTGGAACCAAGCAATTACAGGTATATAAACTACTTCTCAGCTACTAACAGCAACAGTATATAAACCAGAGGGATTACCTTATCTCATAACTAATTCTGGAGTATTGTAAGACAAGAGCATGCTCATTTTTGCATCCTTTTCCTTACATCACATTCCTTTACCTTATTTGTCTTAACATTGGCCTTTTCTTTTAAAATCTTGACTAGAAACCAGTTCCTGAATGACATGGGAAGATTTCCCTACCCCAAAGCATCATTATAACTCTAGGTGCATTAAAAGTGGGGAAGATATTGCAGTGTGCTTGAAGTATGGATATGAGCAAAGATCTAAGATGAAAAGTTTTTAGTCTGGATCTGAATGTCTGAGATAAGTTTGTCTAGTTAAAAATAACCAAAGACATAATTAAAGAGGGATGTTTGCAACAGATGTTTGCATTTTGGATACCACTGGGGATGATAGGCAAATAGGTGGTCCAAGCTTTTTTTGGTTTCAAGTGAAACACTGCTGCCTTTTCAGTCAACCTTTTCAATTTTTCCCCT
>VZRH01000782.1:255584-289314 GCA_013397555.1 Urocynchramus pylzowi | reverse complement strand
TGTATAAATCAGCTAGATATTTCTGTCTATTTTTTTGAAAACTGAAAATTCAGATGATTTTGTTGAAAAATCCTCCTGTCTTCATCCTGTAGAAAGTGATAGTAACAGAGGCTTGGTTTGATTTGCCTAAAAGGTTACAAAGATTTCCCACAGACATTTGGAATAAAATAATTTTACAATGAAAGCTGCCATAAAAGAAATGTTTTTACCACTTCTGTATTATAAGAATAAAAATAGAAATAATTTTCAGGTATAATTTTCAGGTCTTTCAGGTATAAGATTAAACCAAGGCAAGACCTAAAAGTGTAGGTGTGTAGGGTACACAGATGGCTGTAAAACCTTATACTTGTTTCCTGCTGCAAGAGAAATTCCTTTTGTCTTTGATTTTAGTCAGCAGCAGAACTGTAGGAAGGAATCACTACCATAAAATTGGCAAGCTTTTTCTCAGCTGTATAACAAAGAATACAAGGGATGTTCCACACCTGTAATTTTCAGTCATAGAGATTTTACTCATATGATGTTTAATTGTTTTGTCTTCCAGAAAAAAAGAGTTTTCAAATGTACTTAGTTAAGGCTGCTATGCAGGCTTGTATAGTAAATCCTTCAAAATTTCTGCACCGACCCGGGTCAGTAGTTTGCTCTTTGAAGCTGAGGTTGTCTTCCATGCAAGTGTTCAAAAGAATTGTTCATATAGAGATGTCTGTTTTAGAGAAGGGAGGATCCACTGTTACTAGATTTATGCTTTATTGCAACACAGATCTATGCAAAGGTATGTCACCAATTTTTGAGCACAATGGAGGAGAAGTTCTATCAGATCCTGAAATTCCTTCAAGGGAACTTTTTGCCCTCAACACTAACTTTGGTTTGGCATTGATTTAATCTAGACCATAGTTTAAATGTATTTGAATATTAAAAAGATGCTGCTATATCTCTGTATGATGCACTGTTTTAACTGGGTGAATAAGAAAACACTCAGAAAAACCATGACAATTTGTGGCAGGAAAATTTAAGGAATTATGAACCTTGGTTTACTTCCCTTTGCTCTGGTGAGTAGAAGCAGGCATGTGCACATGCCTAATACTCCATGGGTCTCAGCCTGACAACAAGGTGAGATTAATGAACTCTGGGAAGTGTGGCAATAGACAAGTGAATACTGGTCTGGTTTTTGCTGATTCTGAGGGGGCTCAGGGAAGAAAAAATCTCTGGCAGAAGAGTAGTAGATACGACCCTGAAATATCTTATTCCCTGTGGTATTATTCCTTGTCATTGTGTGGTACATGAAATGTTTGAACAGCTTTAGCTGCAAAAGAAAATATCTAAAAATCACAGTAAATAAACTGTCAGTTACAAGAAGCAGCTGAGGACACTTGGCTTATTCAGCCTAAAGAAGAGGCTTGGGAGAGACATCACAGCAGCCTCAGCCTCTTCAGGAGGGGAAGTGGAAGGGCAGGTTCTCACTTCTTCTCAGATGCCACTGATAGAACTTGTGGGAATGGCTTGAGACTGTGTCAGGAGAGGTTTAGGTTTCACTTTACGAAAAGGTTCTCCACCAGAGAGTGGCTGGTCACTGGAAAGGCTCCCCAGGGGCGTGGTCACAGCACCAAGCCTGACAGAGCTCAAGAAGTGTTTGGAAATCTTCTCAGGCACGTGGTGTGATTCTTGGGGGTGGTTCTGCACAGGGTCAGGAGTTAACTCTGTTGGCCTTGGGGGCAGGACTCAGGCTCTGAAAATACTCCTCTGTAACTTTGCCAATGTAAGCTGGAAGCAAACAAGTTAAGTATATGCCCCATAATAAGTAAATATTAGTGTTTTTTGTTTGTTTGCTTTTTTGTTTTTGTTTTTTGTTAAAGTAACAATCACAAGGCTTTAAAAAATATTGGCAAATGCTATTTGGCCAGCTGTTCAGTGCAAAACTCACACTAGCTGGGATCATGACCTCAAACTGCTTCCTTTTAATATATTTGCAATGCTTCAAACTTTATTTCCTTTCATTTTTTCCTTTAGAAATGCCAGTGTGTTCTGCAGAATAATTTCTCAAAAAATGAGTTGTTCCAGGAGAACAGATAGTGATGAAGTAGTGTTGAGATCTACCACTTGTCACTAATTACTTGCAGCATTATTTCGTTGAAGCTAAGGGGCATTATGAATGTCATAAACTGAGCCAGGCAATGCAGTGTCAAGATTTCTGCATCTTAATTAAACTTTATTTGGTCACCATGGAAACTTCCTATCATACAGCAATAACCAGACAAGGTGAGATTTCATTACAAGCATTCTTAAAAAAAGTGGAAGTGCCAACTACTGCCATTTCTACGCTAGAAGATTTTCTTAGAGAAGCTGTTCCTCTCCCAAAGATATCTACTCCCTACTCACACTGAACATGGAAGACAGGAATTGAAGTTCATTTACTTGAGATTAGTCAAAATCCCCTCAAAAGGAATGTCCTGTCATGAGCTTACAGACATTGGTGGGATTGGGTGTGAGGAGCTAAAAATGAAGCTTCAGAGATGTGTAAAGTCAAAGGTAAAGAGAAAAGGAGCACAAACACTGAATCTGGTGGCTTTAGAACAGCTTAAGGCTGATGTATTTCTGAATCTATTTAATACAAAATATGCCATCAGTCTCAAAAACAGATGCTAGGATCTAAGGATAAAGACCAATTGCCAAAATCTGGAGTCAGATACATCCAAATGATTGACTCAGTACACATATTTTTGTACTGAAGGTGACTGTTGACTGGATAGACTAGAGAGACAATATATTTTTCATCTCTTGATAACTGTGTGTGAATGTTTTTTACCTTTTCAAAAAATACTTTAGCTGAGTATAGCTTACATTTTGTCAAACAGAAGCTACAGTTGTAACTAGAAGTAATTAAAAAAAGCCAACCCAGTCCATTCTTGTTTAAAATTTTAGGAATCCAGCATCTCCCCTGTGTTCTCCCTACAGGAGTACAGTTTCAGTACAGTTTCTGTACTGAAAAATCACTAAACTCATGCAATACTGGTGACTAATAATAGTATAAACTCGTTGCAAAAGTCATATGTAGTAGCTTTGTACACTCATAAAATTGTTCTGAAGCAAATCTCTTTTCACTCTGACAGCATAATATCTTGTGAAGTGGTATGCTGTCCCTGGTGTAGCACTGATGTCTCATTGAGTGTGACTCCAAGGACTGGCAATTTGGATTTACCTTTGACATGGCTCAGAGCACTGGGAAAATAAAACCATTTTTCTCAGATTCATAGTAGTATTTTGCATACTACCTATATATACAGATTGTGAAGTTGTGAAGATGACACTGCAGTGCAGATGTCAAATTCAGGTTTTCAGAGCTAAACAATGATAAATTTAAATTGAGCCATCACAGTTCAGTATGTTAAATTTAGCTAAAGAAGTGGCAGTTGCAATAAACCTTTGGAAGCAGAACACCTTTTCTCATAGGTCATTCTGAACTTGTATATCAAAATCCTGCAACCCTTACTCACCATTGATGAAGGTGGTGTGGGCTATTAAGAGAGCATTGGCTACCAAGATATTGGCTGAGAAAGCAACCTCTGGAAAACTGCCTCACATGTTCCATGGCCTTGGCTGTCCACATGTGGCAGGTGGCTCCTTTCCCTTCTCCTCATCTGTTGGAAGGCCAGCTCTAAACTCTGAGAGCCAATGTTTGTCCAGCCTCCGTTCCCGCCTGCACTTCTGCGTCTCCTGCTCTCAGAGCCTGTTTTGCTTGCTCAAGTAACCCAGGCCTTCCAAAAAGAAGACTGTCAGCTATCTTGAAAACTCCTTTTTGTAAATCCACACTCTTTTTCTCACAGTAATTATCTTGATATTTTTGGTTGTTCTGGCCTACAGGTGAATTTCTTGAACAAATTAAGTTCTCTCTTTTCCTACATAAGCTGTGGGGTCAGTCTGCACACCACCAATGTGTCCATTGCAAGTGTGGTCTTGATAGCAAAGCTCTTTAATAGGCCTGTGGCTTATAAAGAAAAATTGACTCATTTTCCAGCACAGCTAAAAGTCACTCCAAACAGCATAACCCAGGAAGGCAGGAAGACTTTTTTTACTGCTGCAAATCGTGTCCATTCGGGGCTTTGTCAGCTTAGTGCTATCAGTAGGCCAGCTAGTCAAGCTGTGTAGTGTTGTCCTGGGCAGTCATGTACAATCCCTGGTTGAGGGTGTCATAATTCTCTACTCTTAAAAAGAAGGAGTTAATCTGCCCTTTCAAAACTGGGCATATTTTAAATGTTTTTATCTCCTTTTTTTGTAGCTTCTCATGGAATTTTTCTAAAATAAAACATTTGTCCAGGCTGAATAGTCAGGACACAGGACCAATTTTCCTGGATTCAAATTTGACAAATTATCTTTGTTTCAGATTTGCAGTTGTACAGGGAGAGGATGCCCTGGCCATTTATCATCAAATGTCAAGATGAAATACATCCAACTAAGTTATGACAATCCTGTATTTGGCCATAAATTTCAGGAGACTCACAAAGCATGACAACAAATGGACAACACAAAAACCGGATACAGCAGAAAGGGACACGGCAGAATGGGACAAAAAGAACAAGTTTAAAAAAACAAGTGCTTTATGACACACACTTCCAGCTGGTGGCCTTTCCCAGGGCATGTTGACAACAGAAGGAAGTCCCAAAACTGACCTGTGCTTAGTGACTGGTTATGAAGTGGGATGAAATGTAGTGATGTACAATCCAAGTGCAGCTTCAAGACAGGTGTCTCTTGAGTCTGAAGATGCACAGGGTAATATAAATGAGATTATTGTATATACTGCATATCCCACTGTCAAGAAATACTTTTTTACTTTTAAAAATCTTACAGGAATCTTACTGACTCTGAAGAATCAGCTCAAATCTTAATGCTCATTTCAAACAATCATTGAAATAATTTTACAAGACTTTTCCAATATTTATTTTCCTGTGTTATTTTTGGAACACTAAGTCTTATGATGATCCACAGTGCGTATCAGCTCTTATTCTGACATTTGTTCCATCTGTCACTGAACACAGTTTGCTTTTCATAAGGTCTGAATTAGCAGAAGGATTTCTTTTGACTTCTCCATCTTACACTTTTCAACTGGTTGCATATGTTAGCACAAATTATGTTTTTGAAGTGTCTTTCTTTGGGTAACTTGCCTTATCTCATAAATCTGTGATACTGTGCCTCATTCACCCCACAGTACAAACAGCTCAGCTCCCTTCATGGGAATCTGGGTGTGGTGCCACCACCTGCTGAAGGAGAACCCTGAAGCACCTGTGGGCTCTGGAGCAAGAGCAGCACCCCTGAAACCACAGGTGTAGCAATAAGCACATGCACTGCTGTGATGCTCCAATGGAGAGGAGGCAAAAACAAGAGATGTCTTTTACAGGCTCAGTGTGCCCAACATCAGACCTCCAGAAAATGTGGACTGGTTCTCAGGTGAGCTGTGGTGTTGAAACTTCTGCTTAACATGTGATTTAGTATTTTCTCATTAAGCATGTCTCCTTAGTCTATGCACAACTCTTATTTTGGGGTTAGGTCCTGAACCACAGCTGAGTGTCTTAGAGATCATAATAAATAACAATACATACTAGTGTAAAATATCAGCTCTTAAAAATTGATTTTTTAAAAATTAGATAACCAATTAAAATGTAACTGTGTATTTCTGGTTGTACAGGTGAAAAAGACTGACATGTGCTTTCTCTTCTGTCACTTTTACACACACCTAACTTCATCCAAACTTGTAGTGACATACAAAAGATTTTAAATGTACTTCCTTAATTTGCATTAAAATCACATCAAAAAGAATTATGTTATGCTGTTCAGTACAGAAGTCTTGTATTAAGTACATTCTTCAAAACTTTTTGGTCTTTTCTATATGCATGGAGAAATACATTTCACAAAGTGATGTGAAATGCTATGAGATCTGCTTTCTCAGGCTATATTCCAAACTCAGCCTTCAAGGATCAAATAATTCAAACAGATAAGAAGTCAATTTTTTTTTGTTAACTATATTTTTTCAGGACCCCCAATTTGCTTCACTTGGATCACCATAACCATTGTGATCACAACTGCTTAATTGGTACAAATCATCAAGTGTATTCTGTTCTATTTTGATTTTAATGTCATCAAGAGAGCCCCTAAATGCTAGTAATGCAGTAAATTACATAATATTTAGTACATATGGGTAGTCTGTATATGTTCTACTTATAAATTGATTTATTAGGTGTGATTCATCTAACGAAATTCTGCATTTGTGATGGATGTGTCTAATGTGAATGGACCCCTTAGACTGTACTCAATGGAAGCACAGTAAATGGGTATGATTCGTCTCATTTTATACAGATGTCTACAGTAAATCACATGAATTTTGCCAGAGATTGATTTTCCCCTCCTTGGCTTTCAAAGGTTAGCAGAAGGATGACAAAATCTTCTTGCCCATTTCACCACAAATCTCATATAGGATGTTAAATTACATGTTGATGAGGTGTGAAATAACAAATGGTAGTTTGATTCAAAATACAGTGCAGCTTTCCTAGGAGCAAACAATTATTTCCCAGTGTTACTGACTTTGAGTAGTAGTTTGAATAGACCTTTAAATGTAAATAGGATCATTCATGCAATATAGCATGAAATGACTTATGGCCAGGTATATCAGCTTACTCACAAGATGCTGTTCAGCAGCAGTTGAAAATAAGCTGCATAATTGAACTCATTGTAGTTGGTTTACTCATCCTTTTTATTGGGGATGGCACCCTGGTCTAAGTCTTCTGTGTAATGGTGGTCACAAGCTAAGGATGGCTTTCCCATACACACAGGGGAGTCTTAGGTATTGAAACAAAAATTCATGTCTCCTTAGATGAAATTAAGTGTTTAAATAGTATTCAAACACGATTCCCTTTCTCAACCACTTGAGCCCATTCCAACAGATCTTGAAGATGAATTGTACAGGGGTTTTTCACTGACTTACTGGGTGCTTATCACCAGACTACTCATTATTGTTGATTGCAGCTTGCATTCACAGTGAATTTCATTACAATTTGTTTCTTTTCCAAGAAACAGATGGTATTTTTCAACGCAAAATAATTACTTAAATTTTGGAACCTATTCTGGTAAAACAGAGCAGTTCTCCAAGCTACAGGAGATTTTCACCTTACAGTAGTTTTGAGCTGACTCATTGAAAATGCTCAATATTTTGAAATGTTTTCATTTGTGTTAATTTTTTGGGAGAAAAAGGGTGATTACTTGGAGGGAGGGTATGTGTGTGTGCACTGCAAGTTTTGCACACATGAAGGATCCTCCACTGCAAAAGATGAATGCTCAGAAACTTGTAATACCAATCTCCCTTATGATGAATTAACTGGGGGCTAAACTCACAACATCTGAATCTCTAAAGAATTTGTAAACATATATTGTGCTGCTTTTCTCTTTATGTAGATGAGACTGTGAAAAGTGGCTAGTTTTCTTACCAAAAATGAATTAAATGTGCTTCCACAGTAATTTATTTAAAAAACTTGTATTTCAAAATCACTGATGAAACATTGGAATTTAGAAAAAGGATTGCTAGGACATTTATTTTTATGCTTTGTGTTGAAGGCAGTTGAGCAAACACACAAAGCTATTATGTGATATAAAAATACAGAAAAGGAGGAGCTTGTGCTAGAATAGAAAAATCATATGAATTTTCCCCAATATGTTCTATCAGAGACCTTGTTAAAATGATCCAGAGGGCTAAAAGGCATCATAAATATGTCTGAAGAGTCAGTGCTGCTACAGCCTGGCCCCCACGTTACTCCAGGTGCCTCTGCTTGTGGTACAACCCAAAGTAAAGGTGAGCTCTGGTGAATATGGTGGTTGCAAGGCAATGCAAGCAAATGCCAAGCAGTGTGTACATTAAAAAAATCTGATTATAACTCAGCAATTAATTTCTTTCTCTCCCCAAAAATGAACGGAAAAACTGCAAGACTAAATGCTTCACTGATATTACAGACAATTTATTAGTGTTCGGCCTTGAAGTTGAAAACCTTGCAGATTTCTTGTACAAGATATCATTTAAAAAAAGTAAATTAATTTCCCTTTCTGCTTGCACAGCTGTACTATGTCTCTGTTTATGTATTAAAGTTGCTATCTTACCTCCACACAAATTAGAAGGTATAGAGAACAGTGCTGACGAAAGCTAGACCTTGCTCTCCTCTCAATTTTCTTTGTCACTACTACTTACTGAATTGTTAGACTATATATATATATATAGTCTAACAATTATATATAATTTATATATATATATATAATTTTTATATATATATATATATAAATTTTAGAGAAAATGGCTTATGTCCCAAGGAAGCAATTGTTAGTTCTCTCTCCAGCTAAAAGTGGAGATTTAATGGGATTTTTTTTTTTTTTGGTATGATTTTATCCAAATTAATTTAAATAGAGCAGATTATGTGACTATTCAAGCTACTTTTGTTCTCTTTTGCTTCTGGCTTAATGGATGGCAACAGTCAAAAATGCCACTAATAAAAAAAATGGAAAAAACCCCGTCATCAATTTGAAATGAGCACATTTGTAATTAATTATTTTCTCTCTGTATTTTCCCTCTTCCTTAGTGAAAATGCTTTCAAGAATACCATGTTCTCATTCTTCCAATACTGAAGAAATACATCTTCTACTTTGTCTTATCTGCTCCCTCCTGTTACCCACAATATTTTGTGAGTAAGCTGATATACCTGGCCATAAGTCAATTCATGCTATATTGCATGAATGGTCCTTTGCTATGATTTCTGAATCACAGAAATGGAGAGGAAAACAAATTCTGGGAGCTTAAGCTAAAAAAGGAGATGGATTAAAAAAATAGAGAGGCATTTGCTGCTTCTCTCTTCCCAGAGCCCAGGGAAAGATGCCAGAATCCAGGTCCTTCCCAGCCAAGAGCTGGCACTGCTCCCCACTGCCACATTCCCAGCCCAAAATCACTTCACCACCCCTCTGTGTCTGGAGGAAGCACTGGGAAGGATTGTCTGCCTGGAACATCTAACATTGCTGGTCTTGTGCTCCTTTCTCTACACCACATGTGCATCGCTTTTTATTTCTTACCAATGGGCTTTATTTCAAAATTATCTTTTTCTGAGGTGTTTTTACATGAAGGCATTGGGAAATCCAGGGTCACAGGCATGGCTTCTACTTTGATCCTACATCTTAAGTCATACAAATGGCTTAAAATCTTGTGAGGTGCATCTTTGCTCAAATTTCATCTTCATCCAACTCATTTGCTGAACTGATGGGTGCAGGTTTAAGTGTCCTGGTTGCTCTCTCTTAGCATGAGGCTGCAAAGCTGGCCAAAGCCCCTCCACATCTCAAACCATGCAAGAGACAAAGAAATGCATCATATCGCAAAGCCAAGATAAAGTTTCATTGTCTTCAAGGAGTGATTTGCAAAATAGTGAGAAAAATAGCTCTGGTATTCCCTTTTGTCTGCAAGAGACCAGAAGATAGTCCTGCCAAAATACTTAAACATACTCCTAAATCCAGGCCAACTGGCAGAATTTGAATAGGCAGAAGCAAGTGCATAAGTATCTTACAGAATCAGAGCTGCAAGCACAGTATATTTAGAGTAGATCAAAAGGAAGAATTTCAAACTTTTCTCTTAAAGAACATACTAGAAATTATTTTACTAAGGCTTTTACTATATTTTACTTTTCAGTCCAAATGACTTAAACAAGTATGTTAGACTTTATATCCTCCTGTTACATAAAACATTGTACAAAAAAGGCATATGATAAGTTTGAAGTTTAAGCTGAGACTGAACCTATTAGCCCTAATAGTTCACATGGCTCTCTTGTTACTTTCAGAAGTGTTTCTTTTCAATTTTAATGGTAAGACACTTAATTAAGTAATATGTTTTATTATCTCACATTGAACCAGTCAGAGACAAAAAGTTATTGTTTTTTATTTAGCACCAGGAACAGGCCTGGGTCATTGTTAGCAACATGGTAAAGGTTTAACAGTAAGAAGTCATTCTGTATAAGGACAAAACTGGAGCTTCTTTCAGTATAAGGGATCTTTTCTAATTAATCACAGGTCTTGGTGATTAATTCCAATAACTTAATGGTTAAATGATTTGTCATTACTGTTGGACCAACATTGCACATTTTTAGCTGAATTACTGGGCAGTAAACACACTTCTAGCTTTACATAATACACTTAGCTGTGTGGAAAGGTCGCACACAAATATCCACGTGCAAATGTGTTGCATGTGCAAGCAAACATGAAATCACCACATTACTGGGATTCATGTTGATTTGGATGGTGCTATTCTCCTTTAGAGAGCCACTCAGGTGAGTGAATTTCTTTCAGTGCAAGAGGAAGCTGACAGAGAGCACAAGGAACAGGAGGCACTACTGCTCTACAGCATCATGGCCATGGTAGGGGATCCTGGCCAAATACAAATACGGGTACAAACACAACCCTTTGAAATCCAACCCCAGGAAATATTTCTGAAGGCAAGGATAGCCTTCCTATTGTATTTTTCAGCAAGATCACCTCTGGACTGCTAATTATGCCTGCAACTATTTCCAAACACTTACCTGCTACAAACGGTGCATAGATATCTCCTCTCTCTTTTTTACCTTTGTAGATATCTTTAAGTTGACTGTACTTTGTGAATTCACCTCCAGATGGTACTGGCATTTGGACAGAAGGTTTGGGCCCCAGTATGGCAAATCACACAGTTGCATGCCTACACTGATTTCTGTGAAACTATCTACATGCTTAAAATGCAAGAAGTCTGTTAAGTGCTTTTTCTGGATAGGGAATGGGGCATATATCATACCATTGCCAACCCATAAGCTATCCAGTTTCACTCAGGCATCCAGTTTGCTCATGCATGCAGTGTTTTAGACTGGATGATGGGATTAAATAGCCATCACAATGTACATAGCAGGTGATAAAATATTAAATGCCAAAGTTTTGACATTAAATTTTCTGGAAGAAATTTCTGGTCCACAGTGCCCTGGAGTATAGTTAGGTCTGGCTTCCTGCTGGTTTGAAAACTTTGAGCTATAATACTCTGATTTAATGACTGAATATTTGCACCCTCAATCTATTGCTATAAGTTCAAATAGTATAAAAGCTTGAAATGCTGAACTGGATGGTAGTTGCAGTGCAATATTAACAACCCTGATCAGAAATGCTGCATTTTAAACAAGTGTTTCATGCAAAATCAATAATAAAAAAAATTATCTGAAGGTATGGGCATATACCTTATCTGTATGTAGCTACTATGCACCAGAGTGCAAGTAGGCATCTTGAAAGAAACTTTATGAAATTATAGTTTTTGACAGCTTGTATATGATGACATAATGGCAAAAGAGCACAGAAAATACATATCATCATCATCATAGAATGGACTCACTGTTCCAGTTTGATTTCAACACTGTTTTGCCTTTTCATAGCCTTCTAGTTTTTCTCTAGACCCACTATAGCATTCTTCCTTCAAATCCAGATTTTGTCTATCAATACTATTTCATCTGAGAGACATACTATTTCACCTACTTAAAGTCTACTTTTCAGCTTTTAGAACTATTTCAAATCCAACTGAATTGCAATATCTTCCTTTCCACCCCCCCAACCCCATTTTTATTTTCCAGTGAACTGCTTATTCTAGTTGTCTGTAAAGCAACAAAATCCAGATAAGATACTCCAAAACGTTAAAGAGGTATATCTATTATATTCCTTTATGGACTTTCACTAACACAGAAAATTTAGTAACTGTTAAATAAAAAGTTTAATACTCAGTTAAATTTCCCAGAAATACATTCATTTTATTACCCAAGAAGGAGAGCTAAAAAAATATGGAGAAGGTGAGAAAAATACTGAACTATAAACTATTGTATTAGTGTCCCACACAAGAAGAAATTCAATGTCCTGTCAGCCTTGCTGTTAGGATGATTTCATGAAGTTGTGCTTCTGTGGTTCCATTTCACTACTATGATCTCAGCAACAGAGAGACTTTAGAATGGTGGTATGACAGGCAGAAGAGAAAAACACCATGACTATTATAAAAGATTATTTTATTATTGTTGTAAGTGCTAAATATAATATCATTAGTGATCTGTTCTGATTCAAAAGGCCAGGCAAGGAAAAAAAAAGAAAAGAGAAATCTGTAAAGTCACAGTTGTAATTCAGAAACAAATGTGACACATTCCAGACAGGAACAGTGAGCTGACAAACATGCACTTAACACAGCCATATTTTGGTAATACTTGATAAGCCACCTTGTGTATAAACTGTTAATTGAATATTTTACTTTGAATGACAAGACTTGTGGGTAGAGATCAGACTTCTAATAGACAAGTTTATACAGCTGGGAAAAGTAGAAAAACTTTTCAAATCTGAACAAATGCTTGCAGATTGAAATATTACCATTTTGCAGCTGTCTTCCAGAGTTTAATTAAGATATTCCTTTCACTCATAAAGTTTATCTCGAGTATTCCCCATGGCTGCTATGGTTACAATAACACCATCAAAAATGTGTTGTGATGTATTTTCTGTATAAAACTTTGGCTTTGAACTATGATTAGTGATTTCAAACTCATTGATCTCCTTTTTCTGTGTCAGACCCTCTAGGACTTGCAGGTCTCATGTGGTAGCAGGATGAGATAGAGCAACACCTCAGTTCTCAATTTGGGAATGTGTGGCACAGACTTCCAGTGAAAGACATTTTCCACTTTCTTGTGTCATGAATCCTGCAGTGTTTTCCAGCACTTGTACAATTAGTGATGATTCTTGCAAGCATTTATGCAGGACATGGTCTGCTTAGTCCCCTGGTATTTTTCTAGTCTGCCAGTAGATCAGTGATAATCACCTTCTCAGCACAGTTTTTTTCAACCATTCTTTCATTGTGAGTGTAGTCTAATTGACAATGTCTTTCCTAGTTGGTTTACTAGCATTTTGTGTAATTCAAGTTATTTTTTTTCTATTTATTCTTTATCAAGTGACTTCCATCAAAGAAGGAAATTAGATTGATTTGTTATAATTTATTCCTGAAAAATAGACACAGAGTTTCTCTTACCACCCTCAGAGCTTTTGTTAAACTTTCTGGCTACTGATGTTTGTTGTTTTTATTCTGTCTACCAAATTTGTTAATTTGTTAAACTTTCTGGCTACTGATGTTTGTTGTTTTTATTCTATCTACCAAAGTGTCTTATTACTTGTCTTCAAACTTTTCTGTGTTAAAACCTCTGATGTGGAATTAAACAAGCCTCTGATGACTAGTCATGCCATCTGAGAAAGTATGGACTAAACTGAATTCCCCAAATCCTTTATGTCCTGATTTTCTCCTAGCTCCTCTGATTTTTTTCAAGCTATTGGGAGGGTCTTATGTGCTTCACAAGTTCCTAAAGATGATGAATTGTACTTCAGGGACTGGTTTTACTAATACCTTGAGTCCTCAGCAAGGAACATCATCAAGCTTTTCTGACATTAAAATATTTAACTTCTCTACTGTTACACATTTTCTCTCATTTTCTTGTTCTCTGGAATTAGAATTAATTCTATCAAAAATCTTGATGCAATTCAAGAATGGGGGAGGAAGAGGAGAGGCTGGAATAAAAAAAAGGCTAAAATAAACTCCTTTAGATTTTGTCTACATTATCAAATGAGTACTACAAATGAGTAATGAAAATCTGTAGAGTGAACTACTTGGTGTTTAGGACATGACACATTATACTCATCTTTAGGAATTTAAATTTTTTCTAGTTGGAGGCTGTGGATTGACTGAGTATACAACAGAGGTTGTAGTCCATTCACTGAATCCTTAGAGCACTTTTTCTAGTGTTTTTTCACTGGAAAAAGACTCACTCTGAGACTGCTAAATAATGTGGACTCTAGTGTGCTACTAGAGACAATTGGGATACTCACACCAAAAATGTTTTCTTTATTGTGCCTGACCAACCTGGTGGCCTTCTATGATTGAGTAATGGCAACAGTTGAGGAGGGGTCACCCTCCAGGGGCTTAAAAAAGGAGGGACAGGGATTTTTTAATATGGGCAGATTCTGCCAGGACAAGAGGCAATGGTTTTAAATTGGAGGAGAGAGGGTTTATACTAGATGCAAGAAAGAATTTTTTTTAATCAGAGGGTAGTGAGACGCTGGAGCAGGTTGCCCAGAGAAGTTGTGTTTGCCCCATTCCTGGAAGTGTTAAAGGCCAGGTTGGTTGGGGGCCCTGAGCAACCTGATCTAGTGAATGGCATCCCTGCCCATTTCCAGGGATTTGGAACTAGATAACCTTTAAGGTCCCTTCCAATCCAAATCATTCTATGAATCCATGGGAGTCTGCCAGGTCAGAAAGAGCAATGAGATCCCATTGGGGAACAACAGTTACCTAGATACAACAAGAGAAGATAAGGAGAAATAGCAGTCTGTCATTGTAACAATTGCTACATGGGGGCTGTCTTGCTGGACTTGATTGTTTTGGGGCTACCTCTGTAATAGCAATACAATTTCAGATGCAATGATTTGAATGATACATGGCTCAGCTTCAGCCTTTAATACTATTTCATTCACTCAGCCATCCATCTGTCCATCTGCCTGTAAGGACACATGTCAAAGAAAAAAGTGATGGCATCCTCAACAGCAGCGAAGACACTTCCCCTGAACTTTGAGAACTTACCAGACAACAGCATCACCAGGAGAGATTAGATCAAAAGCACAGCTTTCCAAACCACCTTTGAACTTTACTGCTTTTTGAGTATACCCACGCAGGGAGCATCAGAATAAGTGATGCCTGTGATTTAAACATAAATTGACTTAAATTGTCTTGGATTGTGTTCTCGGGTAGGTTGGGTGAAACGGCTGGACAAGAGCGAGGTGTCTGTAGAAGTAGGCAACAGCAACGAAAACCAACAAAGTACTTAGGTGAGTATTGTTTACATTCAAAATTCATTGCAGAAAAGTCATTGCAAAGGAAATGAACTGCATTTTTTAAAAGTAGTCTAGTACATGTCAGAATGGCTTTTATTCCAGGAATTCTCTTAACGTTCAATAAGTTTTGGTATTATGCTTTGGGTCACAACATTATTTGACTAATTTGACAGGAGTTTTTAATAAATTTTAGTAGATTAGCACATAGGAGATAGAGTTTAGAAACTCAGGCATACAAGAAGCAAGCAGAGACATAACCTGAGATGAAGTTAGTTTTGGAAAATGACTGGAGATATTTTAATAAAATCAAGACTGCTAATTTAAAAAAAAACAATTATGGAACATTGTTATATACTTGAGCTTTAGGAGTGTTGTTTGTAGTTGTAATTCATTGTTTAGTTTTCACATAACTGATGAAAAAACCAGACTTTACTACGTTAGAAGTTAACAGTGACTTATGATACAAAACTAATTCAACTTCTGTTTCATGACCTTCACATTTTGTAAAATATTAGATTAGAGTGAACATTAATCCATCAGATCAAAAAATCTTAATTTCCAGTTGAGATCAGACTACCTATTAACGTGATCACTAATCTACAATTTAAAAACATGCTTTGGGAAGAATAGTGTTGAATCATCTTAGAAAAAATTAAAGAAACTCAACAATTAGTTCTTCTCAATAATTCCTTCTTCTGTCCATCCTTTGCACACGTAGAATCTGGCATGCTGGGACCAGCCATAGCCCTGGCCAAAAGGTACTGGCTGTGACAGAAGGTAAAAATGTCTGTTGTCCTGGGTCTTGGTACTGCTTTATGGCTGTCATAGTCACTGAGCTCTGTAAAGTGGTTGAAATGAGCTGCAGCACTGCCCTGTGATGGCTTTGAGATGGTACAACCACATGAGGCAAACAGGAACCATCACCATTAGTGCTGCAGAGGTGGCTGCTGCAGATACAGCTCTTGTCAGCAGGAAACCCTGGCAGAAGGGCAATTCTCATCACTCTGCTGCCAGCTTATGGATGTGATCAGTTACAGGTTCCCTCCCAATAGATGATGTGAATGATGTGTCTATTGATGCAGTTCCAGCCCTGCTAGTGACATCTGTACCAACTGCCACCAAGCTTATGGTTGTGCCTTGGCCCCACTCCCATCAACTTGCTCCCTATGAAAGGGACAAGTGGAAGAACAAAGCCTCTGGCAGCAGGAGCTGGTAGGTGTGTGAGGAATTGAAACACTGAAGAGAAATGGGGCAGATGTAACTCAAGGAAAAAACTCAGTTTTGAATGTGAACACTTCACACAAAAAAAAGGAGGGAGGAAGACCTGGGGCATTTTTAGGGGTAGAAAAAAAATCTATTCTAAGGCTAGTTTCTAATAAATATATAAAGAAATTAATTCTGCCCTCTTCAATTATATTACACAGGTCCTTTTTCATGAAAAATTCCTGAAGATGTTTAGGCAGTAGCTGTGAAACACGGCTCTCTTGTGGGAGTTGGATTGGCGCAGTTTCTTTCAAAGGACTGAAAACACTGAGTCTTAGTCACAGAAGTATTTTTAAACTGTAACTTTCTGAAATTAACTGAAAATGAGTGTTTTACTAGCTGCTATGGGAAATACAAATTACTAGTAATTTAAACAATATTTAGAAATAATATTCTTGATGATTGACTATTAGCAACTTTTATACCGAATTGTATTCTGTGGGCTTCATTGTAAGTAAGTATTAAGTGTACTTAAGACCCGCCAAAGTTGAAAGGTTAAAACTAAGAAATATTTAAATGTTGGTGAAATTATCACTGAACTTTCAGAATCTACCATTCCTTTCCTGTGTTTCTGTATCTGTACAAACACATAACCATACTTGTATCTGATACAAATCAGATGATCCTTGTCTGTAGGTGCCAGCAGCATGTTTCCTGCAAGACATTGGGATGTTGTTCAATGTCCTGTCCTTACTTTTCTCAGGTCAGGTTCAGCAGCCTGTCAGAACAGGGTGCCTGCAGAATCTCAGTTGCTTACTGTCATTGTCCATGGGCCAATGACAATCAGGAGTCATTGCCTAAGATGACGAAAGATTGGTATTTCACATGATAATAAATTATTTTCAGTCTTGCCTGAATATGAGTATGAAACAGGTTTTTTTCCACTCTTCAAGCTTTGCAACAATCAAGTTCTTTCACTAAATTAGGTCAAAGTAATAGCCATCAATTCTAGAATCAGCAGAAGGCTCCTCTGGCATATGATATCTTAAAAAGCTATGTCTGATTTCACGCAGTTATTCTCAGTCCTCATGATGGTGATAGAAAGAATAGAAATCCTCTACATTTGTCATGGTAGAACTACTTTGTACCATTCTTGGTACAGCGAACTCTCTTGTTTCACCGGCTGCCTCATGGAAATAGCTTCTGACACTGATACTGCTTACAGGATCTGTGTAATTGAGGGTAATTTACAAGCTTCTCAGGTTCTTAAATTGTGATTGTTCCTCCTTTACGCAAAATTTGACCTCTTAGTCTCCATGTAAGCACAGTGTAAGCAAGCTTTGGGCTAGCTTTCATTTTTTTTAAGTGATGCAAGCAACAACATCTCTCTGCAAAGAAAGAGGACAATACTACAACGATTTTTAAAATTGTCAACAGAGCTGCTTCTAAAGAATTAATGTAGGAAAAAGTTACAATGGAGTTTACAAAACCCAACAAACCAGTAAATAAACTGTGAATTTAAGGAAATGTGTAAGATGGAGGAGGAGCAATGAAAGGTGTTCCATGCAAGCATCATTCTCTGGGACTCTGCTCCAATGCAGTAGTTCATGGTTTGGCCTGTAATGGTTTTCTGCAGTATCAACATAGTTTTCATCAGGACTCTCTTCTTACCAGTTGGCCCTGCCTATGAGGCTGTTGGTGTTGCTGAAAGCAAGTTTTGCTGAGGCTGCACACTGACTGGCTATTAAATTTGGGGCATGCATGTTTTTGGGTCAACTAATGTCAACCAGAAGCTTTGACCAGAGGGTAGGAAGAGGGAGGGGAAGCAGGGGTGATTCTCACGCTGGTGGCAGTCGCTTCCCATGAGAACCCCCTGTATCAGTGCCATAGGGTTTGCAGGTGCTGGGCAGGGAGAATAACAGTGCAAGGTCTGCAGCGTGGGAACCAGGAGAAAGCGCTGCCCCAGAGGCTCTGGGAAAGGCTGCCACAGCTTGGGTGAGCAGGCAGCAGCTATGAAAGCCAGCTATGCAGCTTCAGAGAGAGGGCTGTTAGCAGTGCAAAAGGCTGAGGCTCTTAAGGCACCGTGTGACGTGTGGCTTAGTGGGTGGTGCTGCCTTTGCTCCAAGGACCAGAGACCTGCACAGCTCAAACCCCAGCAACAGCAAATGTAACTCGTTTCAGTAGCAGCTGCAGAGGTTATCAGAATAATGCAGTTTCTAACGAAATTAAGCGTGTAAATAGGCACTGCACATCATAAGGAAGACATGGCACGTGCATAGGGACACTCTAGCCTGGGATGCTACTGAATCACATCTTCCAGCTCCAGAAATGCCCATCACTACCTATCTGTAGGGTGATCCTGGCTTTTGCTGTGTGGACAGTATTTTCTTGGATACACAGCTGAATTTTCAAAGGGTTCAAAAGTGATGGGTGTGTCGCCGAAATGCCTTCAAATGTGGTCTTCATATACATGTATTTCCCTAGGTATTGTAAGATGACTTTTCAAGCTTCCTGGATCAATTATTTTGTAGGACATGTTCATATGTGTCCATAAAGGATAATTTATCTGGGTTTTTAATCCTCACTTTTAATATTCATCTAACTGAATGGAAAAAAAGTGATTTAATGAACTTAAAGATGAAAAGGAAATAATTTGGCTGGGTGGAATGAAAACACCCCCACAAATTCAATTCAATGTGAAAGTAAATGATTATTTTTCTTGATAGAATTCAAACTTATTCCAGCTTGTGGTTCCAACTTAGCTTTCTCTAGACAATAGGAAATTAATCTCACCCTAAACACTTATCAAGCAACTTTTGTCTCCATTCTTTTATAGCAGAGGGGTTTCTGTTGGTTCCTTCAGTTTGGATGTAATTTCCCATCTTGTTGATGATAAATTTATGAAATAAAACATGAGTGGTGCATTTGCAAAAATGTGCTGTTTTGCAAGTAAGGGCTAATTTCCTCTTCCAACAGAGAGTGGAACGTAAAGGCAGAGTGTCCTCATCTCACAAAGTAATTATCAGAAATAAAAGTCGTTGGGAAAAGTCTGAATAATACTTACCTGACACAAACAGCAAGGGGACGGTCTGAGATGGGTCTCTGGCACAGAGAATGGAAGAAGGAGGCAGTGATGGAACTTGCTGAGCTCTCAAAAAATACAAGGCACAAGGTATGAGGTGCTTGTTAGCCATACCTATTGGTGCATTCCTTCTAGCCTTTCTGCCAAACATGCTGCTGCAATGCTGCCTGGAGGAACATCTCTGAGACCAACCACCACCAAAATACAGGATGTGATGGTGAAAGCCAAGGTGACACTTGGATAGGAGAACTATTTTGTGAGAGCACATGCTCCTAGTTAATGTAGCTTACTAGGAATCATCTTGTCTGATTTCTAGTGAAGGCATAAACATGTGGTTGTGTTTCTGTTATGAATATAGGAAAAGGTGAAGGGAAGTGTGTTTTAGAGCTTGTTTTTCCCTCACATTTTTCTTCCTGCTGCTGGACATATCTTAACCTATCCTATGGTCAATCCTATCCTATGTATTGTATATTGTCAGTATTATAGTATACTGACATTACTATTATTGTTTTCATCATCACAAATTACTATAAATATTATTATTATTATAATTATTAATATATTGTCTGAATTGGCTTAAAGTGTACTGCTGCTAGGCTTGCCCAAGAGGCAGCAGGGTGTACTACATTCAGAGGCAAATGGGGTGCTCGAGGAATTGAACTTTTAAAAGGCTTTTACCTTTTCCTGTGGCAGGGGGATTTGTAACTGCATGTGAAGTGAAGCAAGGAGCAGCTGAAAAAGGAGTGTGAGGAATGAGTAAATGGATTATTCCATGCCAAATCGAGTGGTTCTGGTTCTAAATGACTAAAAGCCCATGACTTTTTTAGAGTTGTGGCTCCATCCTACCATCGATACTGCCTTGGTAAACATTTCTTAGAGCAACATTACAACAATGGGCAAACCAGGAACACATTTCTCATGCTTGTCAGTCTCGGCTGCTCCAAATGCTTGGAACACCTGTTTGTTTCTTCTCAGCTGTCACAGAACTACTTACTCCAGATTTATCTTCTCAACCTTACTTCTCTCTACGTGCTTGCAGCTCTAAGGGTATAGGCTAAGTAGATGTTTATGTAGCCCTCAAAATTGACTGGTACCTACACAACTTTTAGACTTCAAGAACTTGCTCAGGAAAATTTTCCACTGCATAGAGATGTTTTGCAAAAAGGATATTCAAAGAAAGCAATTATTTATTGTGTAGTACAGTAGGGAACAGACATCTAGGACTAGCAAGATCCTAGGTAAAGTGTTAGTACTCTTACCACCCCTGTATGACACCACTGGGACTTTGATGGACAGGTATGAATTGGAATGAAGAGGCACCCTCAGACCCCCTGATTTTCATTAGCATTTTAAATTTCCTCATACCATTGTTTCTCTTCTTGAATCCTGGAGGGCCTGTCTCTACCTCAACAATCTTGTCTTGGATTTCAAGCCATCTAACTTTTCTTAGCACACATGGTTCTGCTCTAGGAACTTTCACATAGATTAGAGTTAAGCAACTTTCTCAGGATTCTGAGACAAGAATATATAGCTGTGCCATACCAAAAGTACACCTTAAATCATGGGCAACTGAACACCTACCAGGTGGATTACACCTTTTCTTATATTCAAATTGCAGAAAAATCAGTCAGAACAAGTGAACTCTGTAAGAAGGGACCCAAATGGTGGAATTTTCTTGTGACATGATCCAGTGGATTTATGCTCCAGGGAATGAGACGTACCTCACAGCCTCCTGTCACAGAAAAAAGTCTGGCATAGGTTTTACCTGCTGCATTTTCTGTGCCATGAAAGAATGAGCGTTAATCGCTTTAAATGTGTAAGTCTTGGCTCTTTTTTAAAAATCTCACTGGTCAAATAATTCCTTTGCCATTTTAATCACTGACATTGCTAATTACAATGTTCATCTTCAGTTGCATTCAAGTAGCACACTGGGATGTTCCAAGTGATGAGGAGGACATCTCAATGGATCCCCTTTTCACTCATCTCATCATTTCTCTTGTTTCACCAGAGACAAAAACATAAAAGTACATCAATATATGAGCTCAAGGAGATGCTGTCTGCAGCACACACAGTTCTGATTTCACTTAGGCCAGATTTGCATAGTGATACTTTTGTTGGACAGTCAGATTTACTCTTCATGTACATGGGTAAACTTAGGATTGCTGTCTATGTGTAACTATGTCCATCCTTGTTCAAAGAACAGATGTGAGTTGCTTCTTACAAATTTCCTTTTAACCCATAGGCAAAAGTTGTGCTACCAAAGTTACATCCAGGTCTAATTTATGCTATGTCTGCCTGTGGCATAAATATAAATCTGTATTTAAAAAATGTGTCTGATGTCAATTTAGAAAATTTTCTCATAAATTTTAACATGCATACTTGACTTGCATAGTTTTACAGCTTTTCTTAATGCTTTTTATTTCATATTAAAGTGATTCATGAAAACCAAATTTTTTTTGCATTGTACCCCTCATAAATTGACCCCTAAAGCTCCATACAAGAACAGCTGGTTTTACCACTTCTTAAGACCTTATAAAGACATTTTATTTGCAAAAAGAAATGCTGAAATACTAAAATCTCTCTTGGACAATTGCGTGACATAGTTCATTCCTATTATGAAGCAGAGGATTTATGGGAATAAAAGCATTATCCAGCTATATGACAAATATTAATTTGCATGTGGTGCTCATTTTATTCAGCTCAGGCTTCTTCTGGAAGTGCCTTCTCAGGTCTGACTTGCTCCTGTCTTCAATTCTAAGGATTTTCATTTTCAAGAAATGTGAAAGAATGTGAAGATGTCCAATGCTGCATCAGTCATATAATTTACTAAGATAAATGATGTCAATTATGTTTCTTACTGTTACTGTGAATGTGGGGTGATTTTAAAGTCAGTCTGATAAATTGGTGGTTTTTCGTCAAAACTGCTGGGTTAGTGTTTCCACTTAATAAAAGTGGATTCAGAGGTGCTTTACTGAAACTATCAGTCACTAAAGTTTGGAAGATTGTTATCAGAAAAACCTTTGTTTCTTGGCTATAGTGTCATAATTGGTGTTAGCAGTGATAAAACTGGGGGAGAAGTAGTTTGTGCAGCTTTCCCTAGGCAAGCGTACTTGAGGTGGCAAAACTTGGCTCAAAATTAGAAAGAAAGCACAAGCTTTCTTTTTGGAAAAAAACATTATCTATTTTAAGACATGGCTTTACTTGGGATATAAATTATATCTCATATAATATTTATGATATTCTGTCTTTCATCATTTAGGATGTCATGTCTTATTCCTGCCTTAACAATTTTGCATATGTTTTTTTCTTTAAAGAATGAGAATAAAGATACTGCTATAAGTAAATTCTTTAGGAATATGGGAAAAGACATCACATCATCACATTACTCAAATATAAGAACAAGCTTTCAAAACTTAGTTTTGAAGGAACTGATTATTGCTTGACTCTTTTTAAACTGCATGCCAACAAATTAGATTTCGATTATCACGCAATAGTGTAGCCTCTTCATAACAGCTGTACTTTATTAATTTAAAAATTATTTATTACTTTAAATTTTCTAATTATTTATAACTTTCTTTTTTCTGTTTTCTGATAATTCTTCTCTCCCTCTCTTTAGCAACTACATTCACCTACCATGGAAGCATGCTGTCCTTTATGCTACAACTTCAATATCAACTATCCTTCCCACTGAGCCTTTTTGTTTAACCCCATGTCTTCTTAATGACTGACCAGTGCCTTGTGCTATGCAGGAAAGTTTGTACTTTTGTTTTCCTTCATGCTCACTCTGACACATAATAGGAGAAGACTTTGTTCCAAAGCAGACTTCTCTTTCCTGAATTTAGTTACATTTTCCCTTAAGATCAATAATATACAGGAGCTGATTTTGAACTCTTTAGTTAATGATACAAAATAAAATCCTAGTTGTAATCTTGTGACAGTTTAATGAAGGTCTCAAAAAATAGCAGATATTAAAGGTTTCTGCATTCTGCCTGGGAGCCAGTCTTTTATTTCAAACAAAATAAAGGTTAAAGCAAATCTAGTTTGAGTGACATTAAGCCATGACTAGAAGCTGCACCTCTAAAGAGAAACCCCAGAACAGTAATACTGGATTAGGATCCCAGAAAAATCAGAAATAACTCCTACAGTTTTCAAAAAATCAGTAACTATAACTGATGGCATTCTCTTTAAATATTTGATTGCATGCNCCAGAAGATCATTCCTCTTTCAGCAGTTGCTATTTTTACATTGAGAGTCAAGAATCTCCTGTCTACATTTTTAAGAAGAATTCAGCCCTGGATCAACTACATTTCAGGAAAGCTCCAATATCTTCTATTTACGCTAGGCTGATATTTCTAGATGTTCAACAGACCTATAGTTTTCAAAGGAGAATATGAATAGTTTTGCTGATGCTAATAAATTAAATTTATTAACATTCAACCAGGCCCATTCAACCTCACAAGAAAGCGAATTGTGAAGAATGTATTTTTATTGAGAATAAAATGTTTAGTTTGAAATACCTTTTGGCTGACAAACTTCTCTGACTCTAAAATAGTGTTTCTGATAGTACTTATTTATGTGAAATATCTTTTAAAATACACCAATACCTGTAACATATATTTAGTTACAGGACTTCATTAAAAATGTCCTTATCCACAGTCACCATATAGAAACCACCATACTTAAATTCCCTTACAAATTAGGTGTCTCGTCTAAGCTCTTTGTCTCCGCTGCCCCTCAGTATCTCTAATCAATTTATTCCTCCCCAGTTTACTGCAAAGTATTGCAAAAGTTTATTTGTCAATCTTATTGGAAGGCACAGAAGAACCTGCAGCTGGGAGAACTCCACTTGGCCACCCATGAAGGACATTCAGAAGTCCAACTCTATGACTATCATTTCCCAAAAGAACCTATGTGAGAAGAGCTCCTAATTTTACACTCTTCGTGTTGCCTTCACTGCATGCTACAAGCTATGGAATAGCTATGTTTTCAAAGAAAAAAAGTAGGCTAGAGGGAACAAGCCAGACAAAAGGGTTATTATTCAAACATTTTAGCTAAATTACAAAGTATGATTCACTGTCATCTGGTTATGATACTGAAACCAAAGCCAGAATGCTATAAAGTGTATCTGCTGGCACTAATGACTGGAGCTCATGGAGAGAATGACGCATATGTGATATTTTTCCTCCAGTGCCTTCAGCTTTGTGAATGTTGAAGGATGCAAAATCTTGAGGAAAATAAAAGCCTCAAACTATGTTTCCTTTAAGATGTCAAATGACCATTATGCTCACACAGGTTTCAAAACATCTGAAAACTCCCTGTCCATGTATTTTTAGAAGAAAGTTAAAACTTTTTTTATGTTTTATTTCTTTCATACTGGCAGGATAAATCATGCTAAATTGGAAATTATTTTTGGACTCAGAGTGAGAATCTCAAATTTTAAACTTGCACAACTTATGCTTATCATGGTTTAACCCAGCCAGCAGCCAAGCACCACACAGCCACTGGCTCACTCCTCACCACAGCAAGGAGAGGAAGAGAATTGGAAGGATAAAAGTGAGAAAAATCATGGGTTAAGATAAACACAAATAGTCACTAAAATAAAATAAGATAATAATGTTTTAATGAAAATAATAGATAAATTAGTCCAAGAAAGACAAGTGATGCAAATGAAAACACTTGCTGACTACCAGACGATGTCCTGCCATTTCCCAAGCAGTGGCTTCCCACATAACATTCTTTCCAGCCATGTGCTCTGGACTATCCCTTTGGTCAGCTGTCCCAGCTGTGTCCCCTCTCAACTCCTTGTGCACCCTCAGCCTCCTCACTGATAGAGTAGGGTGAGAGACAGAAAAGGTCTTTACACTGTGCAAACACTGTGTAGTAGTAATGAAAATATCTCTATGTTCTTGTAAGGAATTGAAGAGCCCACTTGCCTGTCTCAAGCAGTGTTAATGCCACAGGAGGACTTTGCCATGAGACAGCACAATCCCTTCACTCTCTTCTGTGATTAACTCTAGGCTTGGTGGAGGTGAGATGTGCCCAACACATCCTGGGTAATGCATCCAGACAAAAATTCCCTCTGTGGAAAACCACGTAAAGAAGCAACTGCTTGTCTTCAGTCAAACAAAGATCACCCCAAGTTATGGTCCAAAAATATATTACTCTTTACCTAAGTCTTAGTGTCAAGCCAGATAACATCACTTAGAGGCATGTATCAGCTGCTGTGCCAAATGTCATCATGGGAAGTTCCACATTTCTAACATGAAATTGTTGTGGATTTTTGAGACAGATTTCTGAAGCGGAATCTTAGAAATCAGAGAAAGTTGACAGCATGTTGTCTCACTGTAAAGACACTTAGCTTCCATCTTCACAAGGAATAAAGAACAGAACAGCTGAGATATGTTGTAGGACACTGGGTACATTTTTTAATGTGCTGTGATTTCTTAACTAGATATAGGAAAGTCAGGAACTCCAGAATGAAAGAGATAACCCTTGTCACAGTGTTCACTTATCAGCTATCACAGACAACAAGATCAATATAGACATCCTCATGACAAAGTAATTTCATCTCAGAAATAATGGTTTTACTTCCACCACTCTTACCAAAGGCTATCACTGGACATCACTGTTCTGAAAGGTAAAGTCACCTTTAGTCACATTTAATCACATTTAGTATCTCCTGTCTGTGTTCAACCCAATTGCTTTTGTAGTGGTTTTGGCTTTTAGTTCAAACAATCCTTTACCCAACCAGCTGTTCCTGATCCTGAAATATAGAAAACAAGAATACACCTCTGAGACCCTTTTGAAAAAAACCCAAATTTTGTTGAATTTGGCTAGTTCTCCCTACTTCTGATTCTAGTAATTTTCTGTTACTTTTTTCCGCTATTCTTATTCTAGTCTGAATATCTTATCTTTCCTGGAAACAGCTGGTGAGAGTTGTATTTCAGGCCTTGTTATGAGCCTGGAGAAGGGCATTAGCATTTCCCTCTTTCCCCTGGAAAGGCAAAGCCTTACATGTATTACAGCTGTGTGTGCTTCTCACGCAGCTTTAGCCTAATAACAGCCCTCAGTAATCCCAGGAGCTTTTCCTCTGTTGTTTTCTAACTGAGAGCTGTGCTTCCTATTTATAAAAGAATACTGGTAAGAAAAAAATTCTATGGATTTGTGCAATTCAGTGTTAACACATTTCTATTGCTCTAGTCCCTCCTCTATTCTTTATCTGGTTCTTTCTGTTTGGCAGCCTTTTACTGCTTCACATCAGCCACATCTCCCCAGTGGGTGTCCCTGGGAATACTATTGACACAGTCCTACACTTTGCCCCAGGTCTCTGAGGGAAAATATGATATCTGCCTAGCCCCACGATCAGTCCCTGAAAATTCCACATTAACTGATTTTCTCCTGAAAATCTTTTCAGGAAACTTGTTTTTTATTAACATTTCCTAATACCCACCATGTTTTAGCTATTTTTTATCATGTTTTAATTCTTCTACTTATTAAATTGTTCTTTAGCTGATTTAATAACTTCCATCATGATAACATATGAAATATTCTAACATAATATCTAGCTCTCTGTAGAGGTTTCAAAAATTTTCTGCCAGCGACTCTAAATTTAGTTGCAAATATAAGTTCCCTAGCTGAAGAATGCAATAAATGCTGTAACTCATACTTGCCATCTATTCTGAGAAAAGTTTTTTTACCACTGGCTACTAGTTACCTTATTAAAAACAAGTTAACTTGAAAAGAAACACCTACAGATAATTGAAATTGTATTTTATTCCCTTAATTTTTCAATAACCTGTTTCTTTTTAAAGTTGTGAAGTTCTAATAGTTCAGACTAATGGGGTTGTCTGGATTATATTTTCCTTCTCCATACAAAGTTGTAGTTGTTATCCCAGGAGCTACTCTACCCAGCTCACTGGGTTTGCATGAAATACTTGCCTCCAGAACTGTGGGTCTAAGGACCAGTTTTCTAGGTTGTTGGGATGAACATGATTTGGTACTTCAGCCTGACACCCTGACACTGAACCCCTGATTCTTCACCATTTCTCTTTAAAATTAAATAGTAATGTATCTCAGTTCTCTCTATTATTCCCTAGGGAAGGATGAAAGTCAGTCACACAGGGAGAACCAGCCAAAAGTCATTGATTTAGAAATTTTTGAATTAAATCTCACTGCATAGGCATATATTACATGCAAGGTTCACTAGGACTTTCTCTTATTTTCCCTCAATGTATTGCAGATAATATAGTTTAAATTTACACTTAAAAATGTCTGTCTCTAGCTGGCAGATTTGCAAATGAAATTGGGGAGCTAAAATTCCAAGGTCCTTTATTTATCATTTTAACCATCAGTAAAGCCTTTGCTACTGGAAATAGCTTTCTACTTTATTAGAGAGATAATCGAGCTTCTTTCTCTCTTAAAACAATTACCTCTGTAAAGTCAAAAAAATAACATGTAGGCATGAGAAAATATGTTGAATAAAGAGAGAAGATGCAGCTCAGAGGCAGAGCCATTGAGTACAGTGAGATTGGCTAGTGGAAGGTGAGAATTTGACACGATTATTTTTCAATATGTTGCTAAAATTTAAATCTGAGGTTTGTGTCTGTCTTTTGTAGTGTTGGTAAATATCACATTAACTTTTATCACACCATTTCCAAATTCTTTTCCTGAGTATAAATGTTCATGCCCATAAATTTGGATGCTTGTAATTTTCTCAAGCAAATATGGTTCAAATTATACTCTTTTTATTTGAAGTCATTGTCTGTGTCCTTTCCCTCTGCCTCTCATATTTTTATTTAAGTGAGACAAAGATTTTCACCAGGGGAAAATAATAATCTTTGTTCCTTGTTAGTTTCCTTCTATTCTATTATTTTAGAGACACTATAACTAATTTTTCCCCCTCTCTATTCATACATTTAAAAAGTCATATTGTCATTATATTCACTTCAGATGCACCATTTTCATATTTGTTCCCTTCTTCATTCAAATTTTGAGCAAGAGTTCCTGAGTGTACCAGACACTGAATTTCCATTAGTTTCAAGGGAAGTTTACTAAAACTCAAGGGCTGACAGACACTTAGTCCTCAGTTGGCCTCTGGAAATCTGTCCTATGAAAGCACACTATGTAGGGGTGGAGTCCATCTGTTAGTCCTTGCAGTGTGTGATGATTATTCTCCTTATCCACCCTATTTTTTTATGTAAAACTTGCACCAGAGGTAAAAGCCACTTTTCCAAGATGCATGCTTACAGATTTAGTTTGTTGGACTTAGGCATCAGATGGTTGAAAGTATGTTTTCTTTTTTCCCTACATTGGAAAAAAAAAAAAAAAACCCTGTTAAAATCAAGATATTAGAAGGTATTTTCTTGCATAAAGGCTGATTGAGTCAGATTTTATGACCCCCACAAAATTAGCAACTTCAGCAATTTTACTTTCTCAGCATACAACAAAAATATCTTGAGATATTAATTCCTGCCACGTAAAAATCCTCAGCTGGCTCTAAGGCCTTGTTTCCAAAAGTATGATGATGCTGGAAAAACAGCAATGAGTTCTAGGAAGCTGCTGTAAATGGGCAAAAGTTAGATAAAGCTCTGTTATTTAAATAGTCTGGGGCAGAAATGCAATTTTCAAAGCAGGAAAAACTGTATTTCAACTGGTCTTCAAAGACTTCTGTGAAACATTATAATCCCTTGCTACTACCACAACTAAAGTTTAAAGATTAGTCTAGCTTTTATGTGTGTTAGAGGGGAGATTGCTCCCCATTCTAATGGAAACACAGGAAGAAGGCATGAATTTTGATTTCCTTGAATATGTTTGAAGTCAGTCATGCACTGCAGTTCTTTCTTATAGCAGAAAAGGGTAAGCAGGCATAAACTACTGCTATGTATAGTCATGATTTAACTATTTTTTAAATGAGAATTAAACATCAGTGACTAAAGGGAACATGAAAAACTCGCTCTCCTTGTTTTTGCTGGGAAATTCACTTCCTTAGTGCAGTCATCTTTTATTTTTTCAGCAATAAAGCAACAAATCTTGTTGAAAAATGTATTTTACCTCCTACTTTATTATTGTGAACACAGTGAGGATATTTCCAACTAAGACTGTTGAACAGATAATCCCAATCAGAGAAAGGAATCAGGCCTGGTAATGGTGCCATCCTCTCCAGGACCTGTTAATTAAGCCTGGTCTACAATTCTGACAGAAAGGCTGAAATTCACTCATTCTTCAGTAGTTTTAGGACTTGGTTCTGCAGTAGCAAGATAAATTAATTATTTGTGGCTAATAATTTGAATATCAATATCTAAATCTCATATCTAAGTGCATACTATAGTTTAATGATTTTAAAAAAAAATTCACTGAAAAACTTTGTACATCCAGGATTATACTTGAAAGAACTGGATGATGTTATTTTCAAAATTAAATCTGTGATGTAATAACTCCATTAAAGTTTAAACAAATTTGTAATCATCCAAGATATGCCTTTCAGTAACAAGGTGTTTATTCCAATAAAGTGCACTGCCAGCTTCTTCTCTTGGCTGGGGTGATCCAAACCAGTCCTGCAATCAAACCCTCTAATCAAACACCTCCTTCAGCTTAAGATCACTCTTCCTTGTCCTATCACTGCATGCTCTTGTGAAAAGTCTCTCTCCAGCCTCCTTGTAAGCCCCCTTTAGGCAGTAGAAGGGTGCTGTAAGGTCTCCCCAGAGCCTTCTCATCTCCAGGCTGAAGAGCCCCAGCTCTCTCAGCCTGTCTCCATAGGAGAGATGCTCCAGCTCTGATCAGTTTAGTGGCTTTCTGGTCTGTTTTCAACAGGTGACTGTCTTTCTTGTGTTTGGAGCCCCAGAGCTGGACACAGTACTTCAGGTGGGGGTCTCACAAGAGCAGAGTAGAGCAGCAGAATCACCTCCCTCAACCTCTAGCCATTCTCCTTTTAATGGAGCCCAAGGTGCAATTACTTTCTGGGCTGCAAGTGCACAAATTGCTGGGTCCTGTCGAGCTCTTTGTCCACAAACACCCCCTTCTCCCCAGGGCAGCTCTCTAGCACTACTCTGCCCAGCCTGTACTCGTGCTTGGGATTGCCTAGACCCAGGGGCAGGACCTTGCACTTGGTTTTATTGAACTTCATGAGTTTCATCACTAAACTCTAATTTTACACAGGCTAAGAATTATCTTTCCCTTTTTGTTGGTGTGGCAATAAAGGTGGAAAGGCTGGTTATTTGTCTAAGGTTATTGAAACAACTCAAAGATTGCACTGTTAAAACTCCTTAAAAAATCTGCTTATGAGTTTTTTAAAATAAGTGTGCTCTGAGCACTGTCTAGCCTAGTCATCTTCCACACAAACAAAACTGTTGTCTTGTATCATAAGTTGGTTTGAATGGGTGTGCTAGGACTCTGGTGATGCTGGGGTGCTTCTGGCAAAAGTGTCCTGACTGTGTTTTTGTGTTTCCCTTGGAGAATTTGCAAGATTTGTTTGCTGTGAGCAGCATGCCATGCATAAACCCTCGGGTTATTGTTTAAGCAGTCAAAATAAATAGCAGCTGTGGAGCAAGGTCAATTTAATTTACTGACACAAGTGTGAGAGAAATAGCAATTTACCTGTGTATCAACTGTGCCCTTCTTGCAAGCGGTGGAACTTTTTTTCTTAGTTCTAGGAAGAAATTAAATGAAATTAATAAAATAAAATAAAATAAAATTCATTAGATTGTTCATGTACAGGGCTGGGTTGTATTAACAAATGTGTGAGGGAAGCTGTGTTCAAATTGAGAGAAGAGGAGAAGGAAAGTAAATAATAAGAGATCTACCTTCTTGGCCAAAGAACTGAAGAACAAATTTGGACTGTAGAATACCTGCCTCAGCTCTGCAAAACATAACTGACACAAACTCTTCAAGGAACAAGGCCATCCACATCATGATGACAAGATCTGTGCTGGAAATTTAGGGTAAATGTAACTGCTTAGGTCTTTCTCTTACATCTACCAACGCTGATGACCTTGAAGCAGCATATAAATGTAAACAGTTGAGATGCATTTTTATAGGGGTGGATACAGGACACTTCCTATTATGTGGACATAGAATTAGATTTTGGAATGACCAATGAACTGGACACCAAATTAAATGAGAACAGAGAAACATTAATGTTTGACCTGCTTATGGTCTGTCCTGGTATTTTAACCCACTGGGATTTTATCCCAAAACCTGGAGAATTGCTATTTATGCTTCTTGTATTGAGTTTACTGTGGCAAGGCTGCAGAAGCAGAGTGACTGCAGGGGTGAGAAGCTGCCAGAAGCTTCCCACATGTCCAACAGAGCCAATAGCAGATTGCTTCAAGAGGGAACCACTGCTGGCCAAGTCCAAGCAACTCCAAGTGGGAGCATCTCTGGGACAACAGATTTAGTTAGAGGGGGAAAAGTTACTGTGGAACAGTGACTGCAGCCAGAAAGAAGCAGGAGTATGTGTGAGGAACAGCTCTGCAGATACCACCATCAGTGGAGAAAGAGTAGGAGGAGGAGCAGGTACTACAGACACCAGAGGAAAGATTCCCCTGCAGACCATGGTGAGGCAGGTGTCTCCTGCAGCCCACGTTGGCCTGCAGGAGAAACAGATTTCCACCACAGAAGAGTGGGATGAGTCCTCCTTTGAAGAAAAAGGAGCAGCAGAGACAACGTGATGAACAGAGTGTCAGTCCTATTCCCTGTCCCCCCCAAGGTGCTGCAGGGAGGAGGCTGAAACTCTGGAATGAAGCTGAGCCCAGGAATGAGAAGGGGTGGAGAGAAGGTGTTTATAAGATTTGTTTTACTTTTATTATCCCACTGATTTGATTAGCAATGAATTCAATTAATGGTCCCCAAGCTGAGTCTGTTTTCCCATCACAGTAATTGATGAGTGTGATCACTCCCTGTCCTATCTCTACCCACAAGCCTTTCATTGCCATGTTCTCTCCCCTCTGTCCAGCTGTGGAGGGAAGTGATAGAGTGGCTTTGGTGGGCGTTGGGAGTTCAGCCAGCATCAACCCTCCACACTTCTATATTTTCCTTTTCCCTGCAGTGACTGTAGCACAGTGGTTGTGCTGCCACATAACAACCTGGACAATACTTCAGGACCAGGTAATAGGCAAGTGATATCACATTTCCTTGTAAAGCATAATCTTCATAATCTGCATTTCTGTGAGATGCACTGTCTACCACCAGGAGAGGTATGAAAGCTTCTGGCTGTTCCTGCTTTACTCACAACAGATTCTTTTTTTTCCCCTTGACTTCCCATGTAGTCTCCTGCCTACTGGGTTGTATTAGAGATAACTGCAGGTAATTTGAATTTACACTTTTCACGAGTACTCATCCAAGAGAACAACTGTAGCTTTCCAAACAACTACTTCAATTTGTCTTTTTAATAAGACTTCCTATACAAAATAATAACCTTGAACTAACCATGGTGGTATAGACAAACATCCATCTTTTTGATAGACTTCTTTCTTTGGGAAGGTGGGCTGGGGGTTGGGGTGGGGCTGGGGTAGAGATGGACTATAATAAGAGAAACCTAGAAAACACTGCAAATTTTGCTCAATATATGATATTTTCATTAGATGTCTGAATTTTTATGACATTGTAGCAGATGATTTGCTTGGAGATTTCTATGTAAGACAAAGGCAAATTCAATAAAAGAAATACTTTCACAGACTTGTTTTTCTGTAAAAACTCTAGCTACTCCTTAGCTGGTACTATAAAGCAGATATTTATTGAATCTAAGTTAAACTATAAATTAAAGATATTTTTCTTCATATGGTATGACTTGACTTCACATGAGTCTGATATTAAAGTGCAAAAAATTAAGGCAAAGTGTCAGAAGAAAGAATATTCAAACAAAATAGCCCTACCTCATTTTTTACCACTTATGTTAATGCTTGATGGTTATGCTGCATGACAGCCTTTAGAAAATCCTATCTATATTTAATTTTTTACTCAGTTTCTGCCACAAAGTTATTTGTGTCTTCTTCGGTAAATGTGAGGCAATGAATGACCAGGAAAAAAAAAAAAAAATCTGTCTCTTTTCAATGAGTAGAAAACATAGAAAAATCACAATTTTTTCAAAAGCTGAATTTCTGTCTTGAAACATAGCTTCCATATTAGACAAATATTTCTTTACTCCTTTTATTTGCTTCTTTCTATAGTCACTATCCAAAGCACTTTGCCTTAAATAATGTCACAACATCTTTCTCTCCAAGACAGGGTTGGAGAGATAGACTCTCACCGTTTCCCCAAGCAACTAAGCTTCAGCAGAGACTGAAGCCGCAGGCATCCCTTTTCTGTAAAGGCAACCATCAACCCAAAAGCAGCCTGTTTTCTTTTCATCACTAAAGCAAAGCAAAACGAACAAAACAACAGGCAAAACCAAACGGACAAAACCCAAAGGAAATAAAGAAATCCCTCACGGCTGATCGTGCACAGAGCGCAAAACTTCGGAAAATCGCAGCACCCAGCTCAGCGTCCCGCCGTGGGATCCACCTGCCGGGCCCGCGCCCGCCGCCCTGCCCGGGGCTG
>VZRH01000782.1:185652-251897 GCA_013397555.1 Urocynchramus pylzowi | reverse complement strand
TTCTCTTAAGCTGCTGTAAGAACTGTATTTTACTTCTCTGGAAATAATGGACCCATTTTGCCAGGATTTTTTATCAGGTTGGAGAAGTGGGCTGAAATATCTGCTTTCTCCTTCAGAATGGGAACACCCTGCTCCCTCTGCAGCCACACTTCTATGCAGAAAGAAGCTCTGCTTTTTCATGGGACGTTCAGTACAACACTTCAAATGCTTACACATTTCCCCGGTAAAATGGACTGCTAAGAGTAGTAATACATCACTACATTGTTTCCATCTGCTGCCCTGCCACAATTTTCTTCCCTCTGCCACGCAGGCAAGATGCTTCACCAAAACAGCAACAAGACTGCACCGAACAACTGCAAGAAGTCATTACCAACAGGTGGTGCTGCTAAACACAATTTCCCACGTCCTTTTAATCCCTGTGGGAGCGAAGCAGTGTGAAGGTGATCTACCCAACCACTGCTTTTAACTTGGTCAGTTTTAAAAATAAGCCATTCTTTAGCTTGCTCGGTTTTAAGAATAAGCCGTTCTCTTGGGGGAGGAGAGAGGAGAGGAGAGGGAGGGGGAGAGGACCCTCTCTGCCTGGGTAACTAAAAAGAATCCATGCCTGAGCCAAATTGCCTGGTATGACAGCATTTTTGTAGGCAAACATAACCACCACTATCACAGACATAGTTCCTATGTTTCACAACTACTTCTGTCAAGCCAAGGCAGTGTGCAGGGTCCAGGCATTTCCTGGTCTTGGTTAGAGAGAGAGGGGTAGCAATGAGTGAGTCCTGAGTTTGGGAAAAAGGGTAATAAAATAAAGTACTTGTTAATAGTTTGCCCTACCCAGATAGCAGTGTTCCAGGTAGATATGGTTTAAAGGGAATAAAGAAATGAAAGGCCAACTCTAGAGAAAGGACGGATTGCAGTTTTTTGAATCTGAATTCTCACATGATTCCTTTAGAAATTTCTTTTGCTCCAATGTGCCTGAGAGTTAAAAAAGCAATATAATCCCAGTACTACACAATAAATCTCAAATTTACTCCCCAAGCTCTTTATCTCTTCCAGATATATAATGTAAGATGCTATCAGGTTTCCTCCCCAAGCTCTTTGAATCTTTCAAATATCTAGTTGCAAGTAGCTACCATTAGTTCTGAAGTGTGTGCAACTATCACATGCAATGAGAAGCATTTCTTGAAAACAAAGTATCAAATGTTAATAAATTCCTCTGTGTCCCTACTTGGGATTTTTTGTTATTATTAATTAATTGGTACTTCAAAATGTATTGGCTCATTTGTACATTTCTTGAGCTAATGTTTTCCCAGCACAGCAACTGTCTGTTGCTTGAATCTGTATTTCACTTGTTACCATTGGCTAGGAGCAAAGGCACATAATGTAAAAAAAAAAATCTGTTTCTAGTGATCTTTTCTCACAGAAAAGGTTTCAGAGACATTAAAAAGGAATGCTTTTATGCCATATTTAATATTTTGAGAGAAATAGAAAAGGTCATTCAGATATTCATTATCCAGTTTGTTTGGTTTTTCTCCCTAAAGTTGACTTTTCTTCTATGATTTATGATATTATAGTAAAAAAACTTGCAAGAATGTGCATGGAAAGTCATGATTTGAGACTTGATGAGGCTATTTTCCTTGCTGACATGAAATAATACTGTCAGCATTTATTTGCATATTTTCCTGCACAGCAACAGTCATATATAATCCAAATTCATAGCCAAGCACTCTGGTCTCTGCCCAAGAAATGTCTCTCCTTTTCCACTTTTTGGGGGGTATTTTGAATTGCAAGTGTTTTCATTATGTCTCTATCTGGCATCTTCATGAATGTTCCTTCTCAAAAGTTCTTTATTTATTTGTATTTTTTCCCCTTTAATGTTGATTTTTATTTAAATTTGCAGCAGGCTAATATGTCAGGCAAATCAGAACATACCTGAAGAATAAAAAAGGTTCATGTAAAACAGATCTATAGTGTTTAAAAGAACCCTCTAGAGTCATAACCCACTTGATTCAACCATCTGTCTGAGTATGTTCTTTATGACTAAATTTACAATCTGCCCTCTAATTTTGACCTTTTACAACATCAGGATACCTGTGGAGCAGATTTTAGACCCTCAGCTCAGTAAACACTTGCCACTGGAAACCATTTTGACAACTGTTCTGTGCCTGTGAGCAAAGTCAAACACAAAGTTTTATACTGACTGTTCTTTTTAAATAAAACAACAACAACAGAAAGATTTTCCTTCAAACCCCTTGGTTGTATCTTTGGCCACATTATAAAGGAAGAATATTTTGTTCTTCACAGTCTCACCAAGGTGCTGACAATGCTGCAGGCAAGTTCTTTTTCCTGTGACTGATACAGCAACCACTGACAGAGCAGAACTAGCAGCAGGCTACAAATCAAAAAAGGGAAAACTTTCAGTCTGAACCAGTAGAGACACTAGAGAGCTATGCCCATTCAATATTTTTCATCTGTTTTTGTGTGGCTGAAACGATGAATTCCAGTTTATGTCTAGGTCCTATTAGAGTGTGCACCTGGTATCATTAGATCCGTGTCACTAAGCTTCAGTTCCTATTGTGCAAATGTATCCTTCTAATTGTCCTGCACTTACTTTTATAAATATCTTTCTTCTTCTCCACACATTTCTTGTCTTATTTGTTTAAAATTTTCCACCTTGAAGAGGGTTCTACACATTTCTACTTCTGTTGGCAGAGGCACTTGCATGGCTGAGACCTATTACCACTCTCCAGCTTTGGTTTTTGACAGTCAGCTCTGCTCGAGCAAAGGAATAGAAGCAGAATTGCTCAGGATTGCTAACAGAACAAGGACAAAAGGCTAACTCAAAATCAACTGATAATGTTCACTCAGAAGGCTTGAGTCTTGACAAAGTGCTTTACTGCCTTACACTGCAGTTAGAACATTAAAATTGTATACATGAAATTATATATACACAGATACATGTGAAGTTTGAATTAGCTAGGCACTTTGTGACAAAATTTTTTCTGCACTGAAAATGTGTGGGGATATTGCTTCTCCTTGAGTTTTTTTTTCCTTCTAGACCATTGTTTCTCTCTGAAATACCAAGCAAACACTAGTGTGTAAAATCAGTCTCTAATTGAAGAGAATTGTGTTTGCCTATAATGAATGGTAGCACGAAAGCACCCATATGACCTTACTTGTTAGATTTAGAAAAAGATAATCAAAAACACTAGGCTTCAGCAGTTGTTATTAAGCACTTAACAATGGGCTCTTCAATCCTAAGGAAAAATATTGAAAACATCTCCTGAATAACGAGAGCAAGAAAAGTACTTCTTTGTTAGACAAGTTCTGTATTTGTAGTTGCTGGCAGCTGCTATCAAAGATAAAATGCAATCATAATCGTAATTGCCTTTTAAACTTCATCTAAATGTGTGATTTGTAAGTCTTAGCAGTTAATAAGTTTTTAGATTTTTGTCTGCAGCAAACTGGAAGGTATTTCCTTTGAATACAGTGGATTTCTTCAAACACAGGGTAAAAAAATATTTTAAGAACAGGGAAACAATTTCTAACAAGAAGTACATGCTTGAATGGCTCTGCAGTCATTTAACTTTGCTGATGGATATTAACTTCCTTGATAAGAAATTCAGATTATATATAAATCTGGTAATGATAATTCATAGCACTTTTAGGAGAAAGCAATTTATTTCAGTTCAGGAGCAATTTTTTTTCTTTAGATTACTTAAAATATAAACCTTTGGAAATCAGAAGTATTTTGAAGAAATTACATGGTAACTGAAAAAATCAGAATAAATAGTTCTCACAGCTTTTCAGACTCCTAGAAAATTTAAAGAAATTTTAACATTAATGATTCTTTATAATACCTCAGATAAAGTATAACATTTTAAAATTATCTAATGCTAAAATATGAAGTAAAAATTACAGTAATTCAAGTTTTTTTCAATTATATTTGTAGATGGGTGCTTGGGTAAAATGTTGATATTACTAATGATTAAGTTCTTCAGAAAAAGCAAATATATTCTTGTAATTTCTACTGTGTTACATTACAATGGAATAGAATAAAATAGGAGGAGTAAATATGGTGGGAAAAAAAAGGTCATTACTATACAACTGTTTTAGAAAAATACAGTAAATACAGAAGGATACATCTGATAAGCCTTAAAGGTACATAGAACATTTGTACATAGATTTAAAAACCGACTGAAAAGCAAAAAAAATATGTCTGTAACCTGTACCTCTTGCAGCTGTGTGTTGTACTTTACACGGTAATGCCGGCCTCCTGGGGAGACCAAATCTATTGAGAATCCTTCCATCTATCTGAAGACCTGTAACAAGAACACTCCCTTTTGCTGGGAGTTGTTTCACTGAACCTTGCTGGCCATGTTTTCCAAACTTCTCTCACGTGCTGCTCAGTGAATTGCCCCATTTGTGCTCTCCCCTTACTGGAACAGAGCGGAGCAGGGCCACTACCAAGAACAAGGAGAAAGAATCCACTGTGCAAAACACACTATTTGCAACAAGCTTAGGGAGACTGTAGTTCTCCTCTAAAACAACCCATGATGTTACCAATTATACACATTTCACTTGCAGAATAATTAGAACTAGAGTGCTTTGTTCTAAAATTAATGCTCCAGTGCTGGCAATTAAGTGAGGTGTAACTGTTCTGCTTTAACACAAAGACTCTTTTTAATTTCCGAAGTGAATTATTGTTCTTGTTGTTCTTATTAGGACAAACTAAAGTACTTTTTTTTTTTTATTGTGAAGCAAGAAGTCTAGTAAATGACCAACCTCTTATTGTCAAGAAAGAATATAATAAACTAAGGACTGCTGGGCTACAAACAACCCCTGGCCATTTTCCTTGGGAGATTGACACAAGTTCCTTTGGGAACTGGTGTGAGTGTGACTGAGCAGGACACCAACACAACAGTGAGGGTTGCTTCATATTGGAGGGATTGTCCTATGACCAGTGTTATTTTGTCCAGTGGAAAAGTAGCACTATTGACCTAATTATTCTATCAGCCCTAATACATCCTGCCCTCAGGAAAATCTAGCATGTGTTCCAGAGATTTTTTTAGGTTTTTTTGTTATTGAAAAGGACAGTCTCTAATATAACCATCCCTTAAAACACAGGCAATTTAGAGTTAAACTTGCTCTTGTGCTCTCTTTCAAGTCCAGGGGAGTTTGTCTTCTCACACCATAATTCAGTTAATGGTGAAAGTTTCCTCTGTTTCTCACACTTCTATCACCATTTTGCCAAAGCAGACAGTAGCAAAATGGTTTGAATGCTCTCACAGACACAGCAGAAGTGAACTCTAGTCCCTGCAGAAATGTCTTCTGCCTTGTGTGATTTCCAAAGTGTGTGGCTTTAGTTCTGCTTCTGATTTAAAAGAAAATGAAAAGGTTATTGACATATTTTCGGGGGATCTTGAGTCTATCAATGCAATAAACATCCACCTTCAATAAATAATTTCAAGATAAAAGTTCTCCAGAAACTTAGTCATAGGATTAACTAGCTTTTTGGAACTTGAACCATGCAACCATGAGCTTAACCATGCATTCTTTGACATATCTAAACTGTGTAGTTTCCAAGTATATTCAGAGTCACAAAGCCAGAGGTTTTAGAAGTCCAAAATTTCAAAAGCATTGATCAAGGAGAGTTTTCAAGACTGGTTTTATCTTTAGTAGTCTACACTTTAGTAGTATTCTGAATTTCAATCATTGAACATGACCCTTACATGTATGTTTCAGTGTAAGTATTAGCTAATTTAATTGAGTGTCCAGACTTCATCAATGTCTCAGATCAAGATATTTTGAAAGCTCTAGTACTCATCATCTGTAAAAATGTAATAATTTCTTCAGTGCTATGAATAAACAAGGTGGTCACTAAACAAGCTGAAGTATGGCCTGGTATGTTTTTCATTATCTAGAGATAATGAAGCACAGCTTTTTTGTCCCTTAATTTTAGATCATCACAGCTCTAACTTTTACTACCTTGATTAGTTCAAACTGCATGTAGTGGCCACTGCTGTGTTTTGTTTGAATGAAGTATCATAGCCAAGACTTTTATTAAAGAACATGTTCTCCGTCAGGGAAGACCAAATTGATAAAGAAAAATGGAGACATGAATTGTTACACAACAATTAGACAGCATTTTTCAAACCTGCCAAGTGTTTATATGAAGAGTAATACAGCCTGGCTGTAATTCACTGTAGTAAATTAATATATCCAGTGACACTACCTAATTAAACTGAACATTGTGACCTTCTCATGATTAAGAGTTGCTGTAAGTCCAGTGACTTATGAACCACCAAACACATTTACACAAATAAGTAAGGAGATCCTATTAGGAACCTACCATCTGAAAAGTTTCGACTTGATGAAGATTTTAATTGACATATTCTAATTTCTGTTGCAAATCTTAGCATAATTCTGGTACCAGAAACTGCAATCAATTAATTGCAGCCAGGGCATTGTAAGTGCTTTAGAAGATGCACTTAATATTTTAGAGCAAATAAAGCTATACATGCAGAATAATAAAATAATTACTGAAAACTGTGATTTAAAAAAAAATTCTCTTAAAAAAATTCCAAATAAAAAGGCCTGATTTTTGAACAACACCACATGTACTATACTATTAATTTAGAAAATGTGTGACAATGTGATGTTTTGCCCCACATTAATTTGATTTGTAGTGTAACTTAAAGTTTTGTGTCTTTACATGGCCCAAAAAATATTTGAATATAAGAACAGATGTCTTTGACAGAAATGACAAGAGTACAACATACTCACATAAGCATTTCTTATGTGGATGATGCAAAGGATCAATGTTTTGTCTTTTTGTTTAGTCTTCTGCAAAATGGAGAAGGAGGGGAGCAGGTTTAGTGGAAGAGATTGTGCAGACTGCTTGGATGGTGGGCAGGCTCTCCAGTCAGCACAGACCTGAGTCTCTCTTTCACGGGCCAGATGCAGGCAGATTACTTTTCACCTATTTTCCTTGATGCTTTACTGTGTAAGCACCTCAGGTCACACTGAGGGGATGTTTCATCCTTTGTAGAATGGCATTAATAAACATTTGTCCTGGGCTCTGGGCAAATCTCAAGCTTAGTAAGTATGTGCCCACACTCCCAGGAAATTGTGCAGGTGATCATTGTGCAGATATGTGGAGTGACAGGCGGGCTGGTGCTGCTGTTCAAGTTCAGTCACTGTGTCACCACATAGAGGAGAATCATGGTGGAGGAATGTGGGGAAGGGGACACCTAATCCCTGCCTTTTCTTTAGGGCTCTTGGACAAGGTAGTTTGCCATACAGTTTGCCATAGTCCTAGCCCTAGTGAATTTTTCAGATTTTATCTTATGAGTATTTAGGTGAATGGGCTTTTCAATAAGAGCTGTAAACATCAAGTAAATAAGGATCTATAATTATTTTACACCAAATGCAGTGATCAGCTTCAAAAGATGGTGGCCAAAACATTTGAGGATCTGAAACAGAACTGTCTAGAGCACAGGGGTTGCTCCTAGCAGAATGCCACAGGTACTGGGATATAGGGGACATTGGTTTTACCTCATTACCCACAGGTGGAGATCCTGCAACTAAGGTCTACACTTCTGAAGTAAGTCTTCTAAGTGCAGAGCTATTGAGGAAGTCATAAGATGCATCACCACCTTCTAGTACTGAAAGAATTAACCATGTTTTGAGTTAAACTACAGATATTATTTTAAAATGTGTCTATATCACTAGTACCTGAGTCTCATGCAGCTATAGCCACTTTAGTCTTTCCTGTAGAATTCATATACTGCCAGTAATGTAGCTGGACACCTACATTAAGTGGCCTGGATCATATTCCACAGATTTTTGACTTTCCTAAACTCTTTGTCTAAGGAAATCCACCTTGGAGTGCATCTTCTCTGACGAATGAAAGATATAATCAAAACCTCCCTCATCTCTCCAATGAATACATAAAAGCTAGTGAACTGTATCACTTCCTTTTACCCAAGGGTTTTGCATCTGAAATGGAGATTCATTCCCACTGAAGAATAAATGCTGTGTGTGGTAAGCATTTTGAATAGCCTGATTTTCTACTGTTGGGTCAAAAGGAAAGAGACTGTAAAAAAGAATAGGATTTATAATGTGGTTATTTGACAGCTCAGTCCAAAGACTGCTAAAGCTCTTGAGAGTTTTTCCATCAACATATTTGGAATTGGGCCACTAATGACTAGGAGGAAGAGAATTTTGAACTTGAGCTTGTTTAGTCAAATTTTATTTGAATCTAACTAATGTTAGATGCAGATTAGTACTCACTAATATGTCTGGCTGCTGCAATAAGACTTTGTGCCAGGGGAGGTTTTTTTAACCAGTGGCCAGAGGACTATAAGAATGGAGTACATAGAATATAGCTACCAGTACCTGGTGGGTTACAGAGAGAGATAGAAATGTAATAAATGTGTTTGGGGAGAGTATATGTTCAGAAAACATTATGGAATGTCTTTTTAGCTCTTCCATAATTTTGACCCAATTTAAAAAAAATAAGAAATCCCATCTCCACATTTTATCTTCACTGGGAAAATGCTCTATGTTGCTTAAAAGAAGCTAAACAGAACTGTTTGCATGAGGGAATGTATGTTAGGGAACTCTGTATGCACTCCCTTTTTACTAACCATGCAGGGTTCTTAAAAAACTTTCATGGTGACTATGTTTAAGAAATAAATTTTGATTGAGCCTTTTTAAAAAATACTTTCTAATTGACACGATTAAATATTTTTTATTCTCCAGAAGTAAGGGGGTGACAATTTTTAACGATTACACATATAATTATTATAAAAGTGTAAATATCTGAACATTTTTTAAGGCTTGAATTTTGTGCCCAACCAACAGACTCTGAGTACCTGATATTCCAATGGCATAAGTAAGGGAATTCTGAAAAAAAAACACAGAGCATGATGATGTGATGCTCTTACATTACTGTTTTTCTTTTATGCTTACTCTTTTTCCTATCAAATTAAGATGTTGGTTTGTTTGTTTGATTGTTTGCTTGCTTATCTGGTAGTCATATCTGACTAAATGAACAGTTTGCTATCTTAGATTGTAACAGTATGGGGAATAGTGCCTTGAGTCTCTGGCAGAAGCATTAAATTGTGCAGACAAAAGTTTCTGAGTGCAAATGGTAGGAAAAAAACGTGTCCACATCAAAGGTGTCCTTGAAGGCATATGGAAATTTCTCTGTCTTTCCTGGGTTTTCGATTATCCTCCACAGAAAAAGAGAGTAGCAACCTAGCTCAGGGACAAGCACATAATGTTGTTCCATCAGCTTTGTGCTCAAGATAAAGTATTTTTTGGCCTGAGGAAGAGGAAAGGTATGCAAACAGTCTGTGACAATCTGGTCACCGGAGTGCAGAGTATGACAGCGCACTCAGATTTACTGCCACTAGCACATAATTCATCATTATACCCATCAGCTGATGAGCATCCTGCCTACATTGCTGTAAATTTGGACGGCTTATGGGAAACTCCAGATGATTTTAAAAGGTAATGTTCTCTCTAGTCACCTGAAAAAAATAGATTCCAGATTTTCTACTTAATAATTTTACTGCTTGGCAGTAAATGTTATTTTTGCGTGCAGGCTATTGCAGAAACACATAATTGATTCACCACCATCAGTGTGTTACATCATACTCAGCAATAAACAGCTTGATTCCAATCCAAACCAGCTTTTGTAGCCAATATACCAGAAAAACTTCTGTGAAACCATCTGTGACTGTCAAATCTAATGGGTTAGAGGCATGCACTGCTAAAGTGAGCAAGAGTCATCAGAAACGAAGGCTGTAAAACTGCACAGTTAAATGCCAGAATGGATAAATTCTTTCAATTCCATTAGCCCAGCAGGTGACTTTATTCAACTGCTTCCTCATCCTCTGTACCTTTGCAGTGAACTTTGCTTACAGGGACCACTATTAATATAGACCAATACTGATTCGTTAATATTGAATAAAAATGATAGTAGATTTTCTGCGTTGCCTCCGTGATTGATCCCTGTAAATAGAGTTTTAAAAAAATGCACTACTAAACCAGAATTTGCAGTCCTGAAATTCGTGAATTATTGCTGATATTCTCTGTGCTCAAATGTACAGTCAAATTTTATGATGTCCTTCTGATCACAGCAGTATGGCTCCAGTTCAGAAAAAGGCTATTCCAATGTAAAGAAGTTGTTTGCCTAAGTCAACTAATATTACACATTTATTTTAGGGTTTTTTTTTGGTGACTAAATTGCCTTTGCAAATATTCCTTTAAAAATATCTGAAAATTCCTGAAAATATCTGAAATTGCCTTTGAAAATATTCCTTTAAAAGAACATGTACTATTACACAGTACCACATTAAACAACTTCATTACTTTTGCATAGTCACATTTTCAAAGGTGGGATGTGCCAGAACAAATTGTGCATATACATCATGATGAATGCTGCATGTTTAATGAGTAGTCCAATTATTGAATAAACATTGTGAGTGCTTATTTAGTGAAATATGAATTATGAATGTGTATGCTGTATTTTTTTCAGATATGTAGTGTCAATAATATTTTCAGGAGTCACTGAATGTTTCTACCTGACTCTAGCAACAAAATTGAGAACAGAGAGCTCAGGAGATGTTCTCATAGGTGAGAAAATGAATGCAGTGAGATGATATCATGAATAAGATTTTGGTTTCCTGTACATGTAGTAATATTGTGTTGACCTAGGGTATATTCTGCCTCACAGGAAAGGGGAAAAGCAACTTTGTGCTGTCTACTAATCTAGTGACTAATGCTTTAAACTAGGGGAAGAAAGCAGCAGCTTGAATGTCTAAAACAAGAAGAGATTGATCCTCTATCCTATTTTTTTATGACTTCTCCCACTGTCCTATCATTATTAAATTTATCCATCAAATTTAAGTGACTTGACAGTAAGGCAAGAAGTGTGAAAAATAAGCAAGAGTAGTACGAGTGCTTCATGCATGACCTATGACTGGAGTAGCATCACCCAAAGGTGGTGGGGTAACTCTGCTGACTGACAGTTTCCTAGAAAAGATATAATTTGTTCAAAATAATGGGGAAAGAGAAGGAAACATGAAGGGTTCCAACACTTCATCTGAGGTACACAGTATTGATAGACCTACAGCTGTTGAATAGCAGAGTTGGAAAGAAGTGCTTAAGAATCCAAAAGAAGGAACACTTTGGACAACAGTGACAAAGAATTCGTGATTCACAAAAATCAGCAAAAGTATGAACTGCATTTTAAGAACGAAGAATTAAGCAAACTCATAAAATGAGTAAAACAAGATCTGCTGAAATTACAGTCAGTCGTAGCTTGATATGTCCCAAGACTATTCCCAGAAAAGCAGCAGTGAACCAATTGGAGCTTCTGTTCTGAGAGCAGGCACATGGACTAACACCTTTCCTTAAGGTTGCTCCTCAATAAACAAAGTCTTTTTTGAGGTGCACTGTCTTTATAAGCCCTACTACAAATGCATTTTGCAAGCTATCCTCCTTTTTATACATCCCAGTGTGATCTTTGGATTAAATTTCTTTTTTTTTTTTTTTTTTTTTTTAGCATCAGCAGCATAACACTGCAAACATATGTCAGCTTGGGAACCACTAAAATCTGCATATTCTTTCCTAAGTAATGTGTTGGCAACTTCCTCCCTCTCCCCCATATATATTTAGATGATTATTATTGCCCATATGTTATACATGATGGAGCACAGGACAAAAAATATGTACTGAAAAGGGAGGAAAACCACTTTCTTAGTAGAAAGTCCATGTGGAGCTAGAACTCTTCTGCAAGCCTTTCTTCACACTGTTACTGAAAAATGGAGGTGAGCTCACCCAAGAACATGTAGTGGTAGGCTGAGATGGGTTGGCCAGTGAGGATGGGATATCCTTTAGGAAAATACGTGGCAGCAGTTGTATTGAGCAGATCAGAATATATGACAGTCAGAAGCTGACAAATGCTTTTGAGGACTTGCTGTGCTAGTCTTCCAGCACTTCCAATGGTGTACTGGATCACCATGCAGCCATGGGCCTACCAAACCTGTCTAGACACAAGACAGTGTGCCTGTCATTTAAAATGCTTAGTGTTGGCCAGTAATGAGGAATGAATTCCAGTGCATAACCTCTGACACTTCTTTTGGCTGCTTTCAGACAATCAGTTGCCCAAGGGTGTCCTCAGCTCTCCCTCCTACCTTAGGGATCCCATTTTAATGAATGGAAATGGTGGTGATTAGTAGCAGTAAAACTGCATCAACAAAAAGTGTAGGCAAGATGAAGTGGACTGAGAAAATGTAGATGCATGGCCTCAAAAACTTCTTGTGGCCTGTCTTTGGCTCACTGATCCTCTGAAGATCCCCTGTGATCCATTCAGGGCCTATAGAATCCCATTATAAATGGTTGTAGGTTAAAGCAGATGAGATGGATTGAGACATGTATTTGAGATGAACAGTCACTTGAGGCAATGTGCTCTTTCATACCAGACTGTGCCTCCTTTGTGCAAAACCTAACAGATTATGGCCAGTCAGAACTAAGGTCAGCCAGCCCTAAGGTAATACCTACTTTCTTCCTGTATGGTTTTGCCCCAAATAAATGACGATGTTGTGGAGGGTTAAATTTCACAGTGTGATTTATCTGTCTCTCTTTTCCTCTGCCATTAGAGGAAAATTGATCATGAATCTTTCTATATTTTAGATGGAATTAGTTTTAATTTTCAATTCAGAAGAATGTTTAATGGAAAAGATTTCTATTTGCAATGTGTAGATTTTTTGGCTGAAAGAGAAGTTTCAGTTGGGGTCACTGGACAGTCCTCAAATAATTAATCACGATTCTGGACTACAAGTAAGTAGGAGTAGAGAATAAATCTCCTTAGATCACAGTAGAACGTGCCTGGAAATGATTTTCAAAACAGTCAGCAAAATGGTCACATTATCTCTGTTGTAAGGACAATTGCCCATATTCTAATTGAATTATACAACGTTCTTCTCTTATGTAGTATCTATTTTAAACAAAATACACAATCATTTATCTACTAGAGAAGGGACTGAAAATCAAATCTTCCTTCTTTCCAGTGGAACATTGTCATGGTTTAGCAACTCAACCACACAGAGCTATGAAGAACCAAAATTATCCTGGGCCACATCTCATTGAAGGTGATCTGACAGGTGCAGCATATATAAAATAATAGAAAAAGACAAAATTAGAATAATTCAACCACTTCAAATAATTGACAAAAAGATTTATATCAAGGATTTATAGCTAATTATATTTTGCTCACATTTACAGTTATTAGATGAATTGATATATATTAACTAATTCTTCTATTTCACAGTCATGGGGGGGAAAAGATATTTTATAATGATGGACATCTTGGCAATTATTTAAATCTCTAAAGAATATTCACAGAGTGCATTCTTAAAAATGTGAGCATTATTAAATGAATTCCCAGCTCCACCATTACGGAGACTAGCTCAGTGTTATATCACTACTGACAATTCTATTGTATCCTTTCACTCCAAAGATTTTATGAGCAAAGCTCCACTCTTGCCATGGTCTCACACAGAGAGATTCCACTGTAGGACCACAGCTGCAACTCTTAAGTTCCACTTCTCTTGCTTAAGTCTGTTTAGCTGTTTAAAGAAGTTTTGTTTATGTGAGAAATGCAGGAAATCAGATATATATCAGCTGCCTCAAAAAGAGTTCTATTTTATTTTCTATCACTCTACAGGGCTTGATGGATGATCAAAAATCTTGGAATTCCAGCTACCTGGGGAAAACCAGGACTCAGTAGAGGATATATAATAAAGAACAGCTAAAAAGTAAAGTGACAGCAATCACTGAAAAGCCTGATAACTGAATCTCTAGTGTCCAACATAAATACTGGGTTTAGGTGCTTTTTATTCATTTTACAGCAAGAGCCAGATGCTCGATATCTTGTACGTGAGTTTATATAAATTAGTTCCTTACTTGGCCAACTTTATGACATCAGTTCATCTAGAATTTATTCTTTGCTTTAAAAGGTCACAATTACAAAAAAACTCCTGCAACCAAAATATTGAAGCCTACCCTTCCTGTTCCTGGCAGTTTTAAATGTATGTTCTGTAAATAGTTTGAACTACATACTTGCAGATTCTATGAAATGCTGCGATCTTACTAGTGGGTATTAATGCAAACCTAGAGAACACCCCAATGTGACAACGAGTAGCTAAATATTTCCATCTGTGCATATAGGTGCATCTGAGTATGTTCTTTTTGTCTCTTCAAATGATTCCTTACAAGTGTTCATAAATATAGGCATCTATTTACTTCATTCTGATGAAAATGCATTCTTCAAGCACTTACGATTTGTGACAAAGCAAAACTCAAATCACGTGCAACATACAGGAGTTGAAGCAGCACTATAAGGATTTAGGCTTGTGTTTTGCTGAAGGAGAAAAGATAGTGCCCTTTGGCCAAAGTCACCACAATGTGCAATTAATTAGGTGGTAAGAAGGCAAAGATCAGCCAGGTGTGCCATGGATTAGCTGTGCTCCCTGTTCTGCTGACAACCTCTGTCTTTTCCTGCCTTTTATTTATACCTCCTGAGTATGGATATAAGAGGGCTACCAGTAAAAAAAGAAAAAAAAAAGAAAAAAAAAAAAGAAAAAAAAGAGTAAAAAACCTAATGGGCAAGGTTTTTAAAGCCAGCAAGGGCAGTCTTTAATTTCCTAAAAATGGTGTGTGGTTTGGGACTGCATGAAGGATGATGCCTTACAGCATTTAGAGTAATAAGAACTACTGCATTGACAAGGAAATGCATCAGTAAAATCCCTGCTGAAGTCAGTGGGAATTCCGTCACTGACTTTAGCGGGGCCGAGATGTCACTCCACAAATTGGATTCTTTCTGCCACTGGATTCTAGGACACGTCTATGAGGAGAGCAGTGTTTCAGTCATGTGAGAATTTACTGTTCTGCCCCTGCATTTGGGTCATAATGCCATAACAGTGGAGAGATGAGGATTTATTTCTCCTGATAAAGTATCAGTTTAGAATTGCTGCAACCAATAAGTACACTGGCTGAATAGACACCACACTTAAAATTAATGGCCTTCTGCAATATATTATAAATGCCTTATTTTTGAAGGTTGATTGAAAAAGAAAGTGTTACTGAAATCTGGCATTGCTATGAAACTTTGGGAGTTGGTAATTGCCAGAGGCTATAAATTAGCTTGATGGTCTGTGCTGACCCTGTCATGCACTTAATGTAATGGTATCAGTTTAAATTACAAAAAGAGGCTCAACATTAAAATACTCAAATTGCATTAGGAAAAGGGAGAGAAACGACAGAACTGTCATAGCTCATTAGTGTTCCATAAAGTTGAAGAAAAATACAGCTGTCAATAACATTATAAAGTTTTGTACTTGCTGTTTATTCATCTATCCAACTTTGCCCAATACTACATTTTTAAGAATAAGACACAATTGGAACTATTTTATGTTGCAAGTATTTTTTCATACAGAATATTTAATTACTATTGACATGACTTATTAACATTTATTAAAACATTGTAGAATCCTATCACAGCACTTCACTGACAAATGTTCAGAGAGGGCTACTGTATTTCTGTATCAATGGAATCAACTTTTGTTTCTCCCAGCTAGAAAATTTAATGAGAAAGATTTTGAGGACTTCTGGACAACTATTGAGGTTTCTGGCTTTGTGGTGGTTATAGTGTTCTCTGCAAGTTTGTGATCACCAAGCCCAGCTGTGTTCCCTGCATTGGTGAAGTGCATTAGCCAGCAACAGAGGTGCAGTAGGGCAGATGCAGCACTTCCCAGCTGCACAAGAGAGGAAACAGAAACTATTTAGCCTCAGATTCTTACAGACATTTGGATGCTGTATGAAAGTCACTAACCTTTTCCATTTTTTCCTGTTTTGCCATAGCTTAGGTATAGCCCTTGCAAATCTAACACAGATTATTAATATCAATCATTAGTATCTCACTGGAAGAGCAAGGACTTATTGACCACCTTCCAGGTTTCTGGTGTAAATGACATTTTAATGATTAATTATATCTTCCTAGAAGCATAGAAGTCTGTTTTCCATACCTCTAAGAATCGTGGGTAAGTGTCATTTGGGTTTGCAGAGACAGCTGAATTCTCAGCCTACTCAAATCACTTTAGACTTTGTTTATCTAGGATAACTATTTATGAAAGGGTCTCAAAACCACCAGGTGCTGTTCTCATTTCTAAAGTATTATTTTCCCTTTAAATAGAGCATCAGTCCCAATCAGGTTGCTGGAAAGCTGTGGAAATTTATTTCACCTGTGTCAGTATCAGATGGAATGGTGATGCAATTACATGTCTGACTGCAAGATGTAGATATATACTTTGAGAATTTAACTATTGCAAATAAAATGGATGTGATGGATTACAGACTTCAGCACCCCATAGCTAAAGTAAATTACACTGAAAGCTTGTACAGGTAAACTGGCTGTCTTATTCTCAACAGGTGAAAATAAGGGATCTGGTTGAAGCTGGTTATCCACATGAAATTTCTCTGCAACTGTCTGTCTTAGATACTGTTGCTATTATTAGATGACTTACCTTATGGGGATGCTTATCTCATCTCTCTTTTTTCTCTGACAATAGGAAAATCTGGACCTACTTAGACAAGATAACTGGCTTTGCAATGGTTTGAATCCTAATATCACCTTCTCTGCCATTTCCTTTTGGCTAGCATAGTGGCGCAATCTAGATAATGGCCAATTTAATAATGTCTGGCATGCTAAGGTCACAGCTAGTAACTGCAGACTGGAGTCAGTAATCTCATACCTACCTTGCTTTGAGAACAGGAGGTTTGTTGCTTTTTCTTTATGGATTTGCCATAAAATAAGCAGCAGTTTTGTTTATAATGACAAAGATGTGTACTATGTGGCTCCATTAACATCCAAGATTTCCAGAAGTATTGTTCAGAATCTAAAAATCCTGAACTTGCATTAAAAAGAACATTTTAACTTTTTTTTTACCTTTTTTTTTTTTTTTTGCTTGGTTTTGATCAGCTACTGTTTCAGTTGGTATAAACCAATAACAACACCAACAAGGAACAAACTGGGAATTCTTTTGTATAACACTATAAGCTCATATTTCATAATATGACATACATCCCACATATATTTCATAAAAATTGGTGGAAACTTATATGTTACTGCAACACCACTCAGAAAAAATAATACTATGCATATGGATTAAATTTCAAGGACTTATTGTTTAGTTTTGTAACCATTTCTTCTTTAAGCATAGCAAAATAATTTCTTTCACTCTCTCTCCTCAGTTTGGATAAACAATTCTCTCGTATTTTCAGCTGACTTCTTGTGTTGTGTGAACTCCTCCTCATATTTCTACTTCTCCTCCTCATATTTCTACTTCATCCATCATGATGTATTTGACTTTTTTTTGACAGATGACAGCACTTCATTTCACTGGGGGGAGGAATACAAAAGACAGAAGAACAAGAAAAAACTGAAAAACACTTTGTCTTTGGGTAAATGAGTAAACTTTTACCAACTATTCTTACAAGCACACGCTCCAAATCTTTGGACTGACAATAAACAATGGAAACTTCATTCAAATGGTATTTTTCATCTGATAGCATTAAGCTTCTGAAAATGGGGTTTTACAACACAGCCTCTCAGTCATACCTCTTTCTTCTCAAAGGTTTTGAATCTAAGTTGAAATTGTTTGATGGCTTTGCATTATGTGTTGTCTGAATAAAACATACTTGATTCCTTCTGCACAGTGGATGTCCCAGTAAGCTGCACATTATCTATTTGGTCCCTTCAGAATTACTTTGCTTTTGCAGCTCAAAGTGAGTGACAGCAACACGCGAGCTAAGTGTTCCAGAAGAGCAGAGACTGCATTTATAAATTGCTGACTACTGCATCAGTAGGAAAAGCCTCCTGGTGAAGCAATAATTACTCTGAAAGAGTATTCCAAGTCCTTGATATTGAAGACAAAAAAAAGGCAATATGGAAAATGTTTTAGTGGACAGAATGCCTCCACACACATTTTCACATTAATCCTCATGTGCTTATGGATGTGTCTTATAAGTAATTTTAAACCTTTTATAAGTAAATTTAAACCTTTTCCTAAATTTGTTTTATTAGATTTTTAAAAAATAATTTCTTTTATGTTATTCTGCATCAGGAAATCCACTCAGAAAACAATGAGCAGACAAAAGTAGAACCTAATTCTTGAGAAAGTGGTTAAATGACACAACTTTGTGTCATTTAGAAAATTGGGGTTTTTTCTTGCTTTTTGCTTGAAGGATGCTAATTACCATTTTTGTGCTTAAATTATGAAACTATCTTTTTGTATCACAACTTTAGCTATAGAGAAATATTTTTATTCAGAAACATAAATTTGCTTTAAATGATTGACTTAAGTCTGACATTCCATTATCTAGAATTTTTCCTTAGCAGTTCAGATTCATGCCTTTAAGGTATTCTGTAACTGATCACAGTTTTGTGTATTTTATTACAGGCAAGGGTCTTCTGAAAATTCATAGTTTTAATATAAAGACACCATTTAAGTAGTAAGCCAAATTAGATTCCATTCAAACAAAAATATTTCCATCAGAACCAAAAATTAAGATGGAAAACATTTCACCTGAATCTTCATTCATCTGAAGCAAAATTAACAGATAATAAGCTGAAATTAGCTATATTCACATTTCCAGAGAGGAATGACTTTTTCTACATGTCATCAAAGCGAATGGAAGAAGACTTTTAACTGTCTTTTTCCCCTAAAAAAGCAGTTAAAGTTAAGACCATCCAAATAGAAATAAAGAATGTGAGTTCCACTTATAGCTAATGGTCTCCTGGAAGAAGGACTTGTCCTGTCAAGAAGAAATACTACAGCTCTAAAAACAGACAGAATTTAGCTGGATTTAGGAATAGGCCCTAGAATTTTCAAGATCATAATTAGGGCTAAGGAACTACTGTTTTCTTGTATCTTACTCTATTTTCCTAGAGGGTTTTTGGAAATAGTCTTAACATTTCAGTACCTTTACATGTATGTGAGAAATTAGCACATGGAAACAACTTGAATTCTAAAGCAAATACATTTTAATCTATGGAATTGTAATTATTGCTCTGCCTGATTGAATAGGAAATTGTAGAGTAATCTTGAATTAATATAGCTCAATCTCTTAAGAAGAAAAAACCATAATCAATATTCACGTGCTTTTTGTTTTTCCTCTTGTAAGCTCTTGTTATGACAAGAGATTTTTTGTCTTTTGTCATGACTTAAAAATCTCGTGGTGCTTATGGCTCCTTTTTATTCATTAGCATACTTAAGTTTTCTTATTTATTCTATTTTTCCTTTTACATTACAGTAGTATTTGCAGGCCAGAGTCAGATCACAGTTCTGACATAAGAAAAACAATATGCAGATTTAGTGAAATGGTTAAACTACCTGAGTACTATATTTTAAGCAGAAAATCCAAAAAAGCAGAGGAAGAAAGCACAGGTTTTGCAGAGATGTGAATTAAATTGCTCAAATTCAGGCTGAAATAGAACTAAAGGTTAGGTCCTCTGTCTCCCAGTTCACAGTTCAGTGTCACTGGGATATCACTTCTCATATCTTGACATGTTTTTTCATGTATTTCTGTCAATTCAATTCAATTCAATTCAATTCAATTCAATTCAATTCAATTCAATTCAATTCAATTCAATGTCTACAATATAACATGAGAATACTGTTTTTTACCCCTGGAGTTACCCCTGAAATCATGACATAACAAAAACCAAGTACATTAAGTTTCCTTTTACACCAGAGTAATGTGCAGGTAAAATAGAGTGGACTCAGGGAATTCCATCTCATTTAATTATTTGCCAGTTACCGAAATGGTTAATTACTAATTTGGGTACTGAGAAACAAAGAGTGTCTTCTGTTGTGTTCCCTGCAATACTCATTTCCAGATGCCTCCTCCCATATTTTCCTCTGTGTGTCCTCACATGATGTCCCCAATGTCTCCATTTGTCTCTGCATCTTGTGGCTAAGAAGCTATTCTTTGGAAGCAAAAAAAAAAAAAAAAAGCATCTATGGCAACCATAGAGCATTTTAATAAAGAAGATTTTAATGAGAAAATGAGAAGTGAAATTTGTGTATTACCACGACCGTGGTAGGTTCTAAATAATCACAGCTCCCTGTGACACTGAATTACAAGCCATGGTCATTGACAATTATTACTTTACTCCAGATTTTTAGACTTAAAGTTCTGCTTCATGAATTTTTGATGCTGGGCAATCGGGCTGAGGTTTTTGATGTTTTTCAGGCTGTAGCAGAGGATTTCAGAGATTAATTGTGTTGGTCCAATATACTCACTGACTTTTTACTTTCTGCTCCTCCATCATCATGCACCAATGCTTCAGGGACTGGCATGACTCCTGCTCCCAACACACAAGCCTGGTAGATGTCCTGACATGAAAATTTATCATTTTTCCCCCAAAAATAAGGCAATAAGGCTTGGTAACATTTTCTTTTTTTGGATTTTGGGTTATTTTTGCTGTGTGTATGGTTTTAAAAAAAAATTTGGTTTACATGCTTCTGATATGCTGGAACACTGCATTTCCGGAGATTTTGTGTAGGATGAGGGACTCAGAATTTGTAAGATAAAACATTTGTTTAGAGCACTCCTTCTTGCTTTAAGAAGAATATATTTCTTGTATTTCTGTCTTGGAGCAAAGTAGATTATAGCCAGACAGATAGGTACTTTGAAATAGAATTGATTTTATTTCTATGTTGCGTTGATTATTCCCATGTATACCACCATTAGTCATACCCAGGAATTTCCTTGCTGGGAAATGGCAGGACAGCTTGGTCTAGAACTGCTCTGCAGCTGTTCTAAATTACACCAGTATAAGACTGTGAACCTTTCCAGTTTTTAGATGTCTGAAACTAGCCTCAGTTCCCTGATGGAATGGTTACTCTTTTGTGGATGTAAGAATTAGTAACTTACAAGGAAAATTACCATAGAAAAAAAATCCCTGAAAACAGAAAGAGGAAACAAAGCAGTGTAAAGACAATTAGGCTGACATGAACCTTCAAATAGTGATATGAAATGGTATCAAAACAAAAGATCAACAGATGTCTTCAGCATGAAGACTAACAGTGTTTTCTAGTCTTTATTTGTTTCAGGGGCTCACTACCAAGAGGTGCAAGTTTCCATCTGGTAATAGAATTCCACAAATAATTTAAGATGAAAGGCATAATATGTATTTAATGATACCTTCACGTTGCTGATCAAAGCGTTTTTTCTGAACAATTTTTTGTCATGGTATTACTTTTCTTCCCTTATGCATTTTTTTCCAGTCCTTCTACCCTTTCCCATCTAACATGCTACATAACTTCACTAACAATTTTTCTATATCATCACAAAGACAGTATGTAGCTGCTGGAGACAGTGATTCCTCAATGATTCTGTCCTTCAGGCTGTTTTCATTTTTCCTGTCCTCTTCTCCCCTTGTGCACCACATATTTTAGAATTGGAAAGAAGCTAGATGTCCCCTATTTGGTGTATATGTTCAGTGTTTCTTGTTCTTATCCTAATTCTCTTCAAATTAGATATTTTTTTTATGGATGAACATACACAGAGGGGTTATGGTCCTTACCTAAATAAGAATGTCACTTCTCAGCTTGACAGCATGGCACAGAGAACAGCTGGGACACAATGTCATCTGGGAACACTTCTCCAGTCTGTGGGGGAACCACAGAGTGCAAAAAGATATTTGCTAGACAAGAAAAGAATTACAAAGTTTTGAGGACCTTGGTAAGACCCTTTACTCCTCCATGTCTCCATTTTCCCTCTCAACCACAGCTTTCTTTATCTAAAATTCCAGGCACAGTTATCTCACAGGGCTTTAAGCTCTGCTGTCATGCTAATATAGCAAATATTTAACAGCACTACCAAGAGATTTAATAGAAAAGTTCACAGAATTTTGGAAATTATTTCACCATAGGCAATGTACAAGGCACCATGTTAATGTCTGCCAGGCAACATACCAAATCTTATGATACTATGTCCATTGTAGAAAGTTAGAAACCCACTGAATTTGCTGAGACTTTTGTCAGGTGTATTAATCTGAGATGAGGCAGTGTGTGCCCACTGCAATACTTCCTGACTTCATATTCCAGTGCTGGCTTGCCTGTAAAGAAAGCAGGAGGGGAAAAGTGGTTCTGTCCTGTTGTATGCGCACTCAGTTTCTGTGTTTTGCTCCTTTATTAGCCTCCAATTCATAAGTGAATTTAGAATGGCTTAGTAGTGCTGTTGGCAAATGCTTCAGCTCCAGTAGCTTTTACATTCAGTATTGAAAACGTCAATCTTTTGACATTCATTGTACCAAAATGTGGTCTCTGGCACAAACTGATATCCTGTGGTTGCAGAGCTCACTACTCTGATATTGTGACTGCTTCTCCTATTTTTTTCCATATTTGTGATTCAATGTGAAAGATGTTAAATTCCAGTCTCTTGCATGTTATTGAAAGTTATGTCCTTTCCCTTGTGTACACGGGTTTTGTGTGAATTAGTACAGTTGCTAATTTGTCTGCACAGATAGCTGCACAAGAAGAAACTAAATTAGTAGTCTGTAGGACTAGCCCATCTGCCATATACCTTGGAGACCCCACAGTGCTGTGACAGGATAATGGTCTCCTGTTGCTGGATAATGGTCTCCCGTTGCTATGCAAATACAAAGTCAAAACAAATGTGAATGATGACATTTTTAAAAGCAAACACAGAAGTGAGCCTGCCTCTGTTAAATATTTCATTTAAAAGCATTTCTGTTTCCTAAACCAGGGAAATGAACACTTTCTAAGGCAATATCATATTGTAGATGAGAACAGAAATACAGCTCTAATATTTAACATGCCTAGTGGGACATTAGAGTTGTTACCTTTTTCAGAGCTTATATGACAAATAACTCATTTCACCCTTTGATTTCAAGACCAGCCACTCTCTAGTATGTAATGTTCCTTACAGCTTAGCTGTTACCTCTTTTTTAGTCTTGCTTTTGATGTTTTGTCATGTTCCTGTACAATTCTTTCTCCCTCACTGTGCAACAAACAGCTTTCTAGTTAGTGTTGGTTGTTTAGTGTCCTTCTTACCTATTTTTGAACTACATTTTTTATTTTTGAAAAATCCATTTACACTCTTGAACTACAGCCTATTCTTCATCTTGCTTACTCTGGGAATAGAAGGGTAGTAAAACAAAAAAAAACCAAAACCAAAACCACCAACAAAAAAGAGGCTGTCAGGAAACTGGTTGTGGGATCTTGATTTTGTCTATTTCCAGCTGAAGGACAGATCAGAGCAGTCAATGCTTGTTCACCTTGGCCTTTCTGGCAGTGGTTCTTCAGAAGCAAGATGGGTACAATCAGTCTGAAGGTTGGCAGCCTCACCAGAGCAACTGACTTCTCTAAGCTTCACTGTGCCCTTGCTGGATCTTGATTATCTTAGTGAAGAACAGCTGGAGGAAATTTTTGCCTCATCTCAACCCTTCTCATGCCAATCTCACCTGTCAAAGAGGTGCTCCAGCTTCAAACTGCATCTTGCTCCTTCAAACTGCTATTATTAAACTGATGCCTGATGTAGGCAGGGAGAGGGGAAGTCGTCAGGGGTTTGGAGCACCTTTTCTCCAAACCCTATGGATTTTAGACAACATGTACAGAATAAGCCTGATTTTAAATTAAGGGAGATGTAATTTAAAAATATCTTTCTGCATAAGAGAAGATGCATCATTTAATGTGAAGCAATGCTATATTAGAAATTGATTAGAAATAAATCAAAGAAAGAAATCAATTAGAAAGAAATCAAAGAAAGGATTTAGATAGACTGCTCTTTCTAAACATTAATCATATTTGCTCTTTTATTTTGATTAGTACTACTATATTTTGAAGATCAAGGACAAAACAGTAAAGATTTCAGGATACTGAACAAGTTAGGACTAACTAGATGACTACATTTGCAGTCTGAACAAGGTATCACAGCCCATGCTTTGCCAAGATTTCTCTTTTTGGTAAAAGAAAATGAATCCAGCATGTTTGCTGCTTGCAGCTGGTTCAGGAATAGCACAAGAGCAGGCTAAACTCTTGAGTACACAATTATTTAGAGCTTAAAAGGTCAAAATACTCAAGTGGCTACTGGTAGTCAACGGAGATCATATGGCAAAAGTGCATTGGACTTCACAAAGGCACAATACTTTCTTAGAAGAGCAGCCAGATCTGAGGCAGCCAGATTTTGCACTAGTTTCATTTTCCAGACGAACTTAAATCATGCAGAGATTGGGACTAATCTAATCTTGTGAAGGCAAAGTCTACAACCAGAGGATGGGTACAATCACATGGGTGCATGAATTTTTAGATTATGTGGGTGATATTGAAATGAATCAGAACTATTTTCAGTGTAATGTTGCAACCTGGATATCAAAAAAACTCTCCCCATTTAAACCATAACAGGAAAAGGCAAACACACATCTGCTCCTTGAACTGAAAATTATTTACTTACCTGATTCATTGACTAATTTCCCTTCCAGCCATTTTTGTATCCTTCCTTTGCGAACTAAGGCTCAGTCACAAGTTGCAGTCTATGCACTGATCTCTCCCAACCACTTGACTTTTATTTTGTGAATGCAGAAGAGGAATAAAATAAGAAGGAAAAGTAGGTTGGGTACCTGACATAAAGACAGATAATCAAGAATTCAGGCAAGCAGATCACCTACAGCATTCTGTTCTCAAATTCTACAATCTCCATGTAAGGTCCAGCAATGAAGATCAGTTTTACAGCATCTCCTTTTTCCTCTGTAGATTCACTAACAATACACATTATGAAAGGCATACATGGCACCTAGGGAGGTAACCAGTAACCAGTAACATTGGTAACCAGTGGTCAAAAGCAAGGTTAGGGCAAACAGAGATGTCTTATTTGCCTGAAACACTCCTGATTACTTTGAGTTTCTCCCTTTGAAGCAATATTCAAATATTTCCTTGGCTACCACTACTGTGAACAAATTTTTCTATTTTAGTAAACACTGGTCTCAAAGCTTATTTGGTGAGCATGAGAATTGCTGGAACCCACAACTGTTGTAGGTGAATATAATTTCATGGACAGGGCCAGTTGTCAAATTCAAGCACTCTTCTTTCATTCAAAATCCCATTGCTTTCCACCAGATATCAGGATATACTTTCAGGGTCCTTTAAAGTCTTTGAAAGATTTTTTCACTAAAGTTAAAGGAAAGATAACTTAAAATCCATATATCGTTATTTTGTACCAAAAACCACACAGAAAGATAACAAAATGCTGTCAACAGGATATACCTGGTTGAGTCACTACTCTGTGTCTTCAGAATGGCAGAAACTAAAAGGAACTTACTTAAAATGAAAAAGAAGTAATTAATACAGAAAGTTGTAACTTAACTGTTCACTCTCTTGAAGTGCTTAGTGTGGGTATCAAACAACAGAAACAAAACAGATGCAAACAAAATGAGTTTTACAAAGACCATTAACTCTTAATTCCCATCAGTCCTTTAATGAACAATATAACCAGAAAGATGGTAAAATACAAAGTCTTTTTCTGTTGATCTTTGTAATGTTGACCTGGAGTATTTCCCAATCATTAATTGGAATATAATCTTATTAAAACATGAATTTATAGTATATCAATCTGTAAAGCTGCCAATATACAATAAACTTTAATCTTTCTTGCTTGTTAAATTGAACTTCATTAAAGAGCTTCTTTTTATAGCAAATACGTCACAGAAAAAAACCCAAAGAAACAGTGTTGGAAAAATCCCTGTAGGGAATAACTCCTGATGCTCATGTTCAGCCTGCTCTTGTAGACTTCCAAAGTCAAAAGCAAAGACACGTACTCCGAATTGTCCAGGGGGTCAGTTATCATCCTTCCATTAGAATGCTTCCAATATACAGCCTGAGTTTTCTTATTTTAATTTAAGCCAAATGTTTCTGCCTTCTCTGTGCATGTGTGACATGGTTCAAGTTATTATTTTCTTTTCCTTGCATTCTTCCCCAAGACTACTTTAGTATTTCCTCAATACTGATATGACCAAACTCACAGTGATTATCATTGCTGTATTGCAGACTGGCCCTCTTGGTTCACATCCTTTTTGAGGATTACTGTCACAAAGTGGAGGCAATACTTCAGCTAAGCAGAGTGGAAAGATTATCTAACATTTATCAGAATTATCTTTGCTTTTTTCCCAAGTACCTCCTCTTAATTTTTTTAAAGTCAAGACTCACTTTCAACTTACAGTCCCTCACAATATCTTGATCATCTTCTGGGTAACTGGTGTTTTTTTCTCAGAGTACAGTAGTCTTACTGATGTTTTCTTTTGTCTAACCTTGGTATTTTCTGCTCATTTTTATTGAAACACATCATATTTTTCAGATCATTCCTCCAGCTTGTCAGGATTTTTTTTTAAATGTCATATCCTGACCTCTAATGTATTTGCCACAATTTGTGCATCATCTCCAAATTTGGCATTTTGACACCACTTCCAGACCAAAATACACAATGAAGCCTACGAGGCTCAGGACAGGTCTTGAGTCCCTTGCAAACTGCAAAACTGCATTTAGCATATTCTTCCACTTTGATAATGAATAGGCATTACTTTCCTCAGTATGTTAATTCCACCAATTTTTCATTCATCCACTTAGAGTTAAAAAAACCCTCTATACTAAATGTTGTAACTTATTAGCTTACCTCCTTTAGATATGCTGACTCTCAGGTCTTTGAGGGAAATAAAAAAAAATTTGGGTAATACGAAAGTGGAGGTGCTCAGTAATCACAGAAAGACCAGAGAAAACGGCAAGACAGAATGCTCAGCAGTTCTCCAGCAGGATGTGAGAAAGATCTTATGATAGGAAATGGAGTAAAATTGGTAAATTTTAACATAAAGTTAAGAAAGTTCATAATTGTTATCAGTAAAGGGATTTAAATGCTAGTTCTCTCCAATGCAACAATATTTCCTTTTACCTACTAGATGCTAAGAAAAATAATTTGCAACCACTTTCATCATACATATTTATAATATGCATTTATATAAATTTGTAATATTTATATAACACATATAAAAACATTTAAATATTTAGAAGTAATAACTCTTCAATAGAAGCAGGCATCATGCTTAGACACAAAAGACCCAATGTCTTAAATAGCTCTTTATTTTTGTGCATACTTCTGTCAATTGAACAAATTGACTGTACAGGATTTCTTTTCCTCACCATGAAATGCCTAAGGAACACAGAGCATTGATGACAAACAAAAGTCCCTTTGCTATGAAGGAAGTGGACTGATCTTCATTACTCTGTAGTACAGAAGAGAAGTTTAAAGGAACTTTGGAAATATGCAAACTGTTAGACCAAATAGAACTCAAATGCTTTTTAAACAAACACAGTGGGATTCCAGAGCACAAAATTATTTTTTGCTTTCAAACAACCACTATTAAAATGTAATATTTGAGACCATAATTCTATTTGAATGCCCTTAAGAGGAACTGCTTATTATAAATTCTGCAGCAAATTATCCTGCAAAGGTGATCAGTCTTGTTGGGTAATTAGTAGCTAACATTGCAGCTGCCAGATCCAGGATCTAGAAGCACTGGAAACCAGAAACACATCTGTTGCTTAAAATACAGCATTCTGTGTTAGCATGGTCAACATGGAGCCCAGTTTGGAACCTGACAGCAATCTCCCTGAAATCAGTAGGCACACACAGAGGCTACTGTTGAACATGTGTAGAGGTGTTTTGTCATAGTGGTCACAAACCACTAAATATCACAGAACAATAGGAAAAATAGGTGGAAATGAGGCTTAAATCTGAAAAATTAACTGTGAATACTTAATTAAATGCTACCGTTTATGTTGCTCCTTTTATCACTACTGCTCCTGAGAGCCTGCTCTAAATTNAAACACATCTGTTGCTTAAAATACAGCATTCTGTGTTAGCATGGTCAACATGGAGCCCAGTTTGGAACCTGACAGCAATCTCCCTGAAATCAGTAGGCACACACAGAGGCTACTGTTGAACATGTGTAGAGGTGTTTTGTCATAGTGGTCACAAACCACTAAATATCACAGAACAATAGGAAAAATAGGTGGAAATGAGGCTTAAATCTGAAAAATTAACTGTGAATACTTAATTAAATGCTACCGTTTATATTGCTCCTGAGAGCCTGCTCTAAAGATGACTGAAGAAACATAGCTCAGAAGAATGTTATGAGCCAGAAACCTATTCTTATCCAAGTTTTCTTTTCCACTGGTTTCATTTTTATCAAGGATTTATACTCTTTTTTTTCACATATCTGTGCAGCATGATTGGTGTCATGCACTGCAGTGAGAGTGCACAAATAGATGCAGCCGAAAAATTTGGCAAAAATACAATCTGTCTAGAGTGGATAGAGCTGTGCACAATATTTGAGTGAGTTGTGGCAACCATATAGCCATTAGTTAATTATGATAGGGCATCATGTTGACGTGGTGACTGTGCTGCTTCCAGTTTTGGAAGTAGTTCAGAGGCCTCTACATCTGTGTCTGCATCTGCAAGATCGTGTAGCTTGTTGCTGATATAGCTTTGATTTGCTGAAAAAAACAAAATAGGGAAACTTCTGGTCATTCATCTTCAAAATTAATTTTCAAGGCTCTTCATTTCGTCCTTGTGTTGGGAGTCCGTGAAGAAAGCAAGATGGCGTAAGATGAAGGAAAATATTGCTTGCATATTTGAATTCCTTTGAGAGGCAAGATGCACTCAAAATTTCTTCTTGGTTGTGTATCAACAAAATTGTACTCATCAAAAGATAGAAAAAATTAAGAAGCTATAGGAGGAAGAACTAAAGCAGGCTATCCACATGGATTCACCACACTTTTTTCTGCCTTCAGAATATAATCAGCAGACAGGATATGCTCAAAGATTTTATGAATCTCTCTCATTTCTTTAGCAATAGAGATACAGTAGAAATAAAAAGATCTTTTCTGTTTACCTCAGGTGATAAACGAGCTCGGTCTCTAGATCGCTGTAGACTTTGTAAAGCCTCAGAGCAGTTCTCAAAAGCAGATACAAGGCTTCTCAAACCTCTGCTAATGAAAAGAGTTCCTAGCTGGAAATTAAATTCACTGAATATGCAATAATTTATCTTCTTTTTTTTCTTCCTGAAATTCTGCTAAATTTTCTTCTTTGAAGGCTTTTAGCCTTATAATCTTTTCGGTAAACACTGTATTTAAAAGTTACAGTCTTATCTAGAAGAAGGTGTACTGGTTAACAGAACTGTTTCTTTCTATGCTCTACTTAGCCACATATGAACCCCACAAACCCCACAAATACTGGAAAAAATCTTCTAAAAATACTTGAGAAACCATGATGTCAGAAAAAACCACTAAGAAGCAAGTAAATGAAATATCTCATTCAGAAATCTCACATCATGGTGGTCTATAATCCTATTCATTAATTAAAAATTGAAATAACAACCTGCTGGTAAGACTCCAGTTACTGGGTGACTAAATCAGTTCTTTGCCAAAGCTCTAAAAGCTGGCAATACCTTTCTTTTTTTTAAATATTTGTGGATTTTCCTCATGAGCCATAGAAGTCTTCAGGCTAGGCAGCTCTTTTCCAACATGCACAGAAACACATAAAATTTTTTTTCTATAAAAAAAAATTCTATTATTTTTAATATAATTTTAAGGTCTCAAAACCATACAGGCAAACCTCCTCATATCCTGCCATTATCTGGAAGAAGCAGCACATTTCACATGCTGTCTCTGAACTGATATTCTTCTTTTTTAAAGGGAGGGGAGCAAGAGACACTGTTTGCATTCACCATTTTCCTGTATTCCCTGACACCTAATGGGTACTGTATTGTCTTAAACCAGTATTCTTTCCTAGGAGGAAGGTTGCATGCATTTAATTTCTTCTAGCAAGAAAACTGAAAACCTCATCTACCTGGCACAAGAAGGGCATTTCTGAGTCAAGCAAACTTGCCAACTCTGCTATGTTTATAAATGTTTTCTCCTTCTCCCAGATGTTCATATCTTTATGAGAGATGGAACATAAAAGCAGTTGTCAGGGAAGTTTAAACTTTTCTGCAGCAGGAATTGCGTGTTTCTATGTGTGTTTATTTTCTTTTTTTTCTAGCTCTCTTATCAGCTTAGCTGTGAATTAAGCTGTAAAAGACTCCTTTCTATGGAGTTGCACTGGAAACTTTCCAGTGAGATTTGCTGATGTATGGCCTCATTTGACCAGCCTGGCTCTGCCTCCAGAGAGTGGAAAGTATGAGAGGAAAACCCAAGGAGCTGCGGACTTCCCCTCTTACAGAAAGGACATTTTTCAGGTAAGATAAATTTTCCTATATTGCCCAATAAATCATAAGAAATGAAACTCAGTGGTTTTATTCCTGGAACTATTTGTAAATCAGTTATTTTAACTATTCAACCAGCTCTGCTGACTATTTAGTTTCCTGATACTGCCGTACCCTTAGGAAATTACAGGATACTGACCCAGTTTACACAGATGAAGTTAATTAATTCAAATACAACTCAAACAGGATAGTTGTACATGTCTGCCAAATAAATCTTAACCAACTACCTTTCCAGCCCCTCCCTCACTAACCCCTACTCCCCATCCCTCTTTACTTCAGCCTGGAAAATAAGTTTTCCTGTCCATTATTTATTTTCTGTGGCTCAGCAGGCCTACATTTGGTATCCCACCCCAAACAGAAATCCATTCAAACATTAACAATAGATCACACCAGTTCTCAATCTGCAGCAAGGGCAGGACTGGAAGTAGAGAAGCTGGGGATTACAATGTCCTCTGGAGTTTAAAAGAAAAAAAAAAAAAAGAGAGACAAAAAATATAGAAGAAAGTCATATTCCTCTTTGATTAAAATACACTGAAGCTGAGTTGTCTTTTTTTTTGAGTTTTTCTAAGCCTTCTGATGTTTACATTCTTGTAATGGAGTTTTTTACATACTTTCATGTAAATAATTATTGTTTTACATTCTTCTCCGTAGGAGGAGAATTTTGATGGACTGTTGGTCTGACCAGTGTGGTTGGAGAAGTGGCAATGTCATTCTCCAATCCACTGTCACTTTTGAAATTCTATAAATGTTGAAGTCTGAAAAATAAAAAGCTCTTTTTCTGTTCTTGTTCAGATGCTGGAACACCTTGTGTGAGTTTTATTATTTTGTGTCGCGACAGTGACAAAGCTGCCTTGGACCAGGCTCCAAAAAATACTGTCTTGTCTTTCCCACTTTGCTAGGGCCCCCAAGATTCCCCCCCTGTGCAGTTAACTCACTGCAGTTCTCAGCTTCAACAGAGCCCTTCTTGCTAAGGAAGAGCTGTGGCTGTGGAACCTGTAACTGGCTCTTCTTGGTGTTCCTGTTTTCCAAGGCTTTGTCCTCCCCTGTATGATCAGGGACATCTTTTCTCACCCTCTTTGTACCCACCTGGGCAAATCACTGGAGCCATTCAAAAAAAACACACCTAAAATATAGAATTGCTCTGTGCTCTGTGAGTTTTTTGTTTAAGACCAGATTCAGACACATTCTCCAGTTTATTACACATGAGTTTCTATTGCTCTTGGCTGGGGTGAAATTATTTTCCTTCATAGGCAAAGCACATTCAAAGAGTTAGGCTCTCTTGGCTGAAAACAGTGGTATTTTGGTATTGTTTTATACTGAAAATTTTAAGAAGCTGTCCTGTTGTAAAGTTCTAGTACAAATGCTCAGGTTTCACAGCTACCTAGCTAATCCAGATAACCTCAGAAGGGGAACAAAGCTTGCTTTAAATACTGTGTACTATCCACAGTCAGATTTTACATTAAAAGAAGTAAGACCAATGAGCTGTCTTGAAATAAAAACACACATTTATTTTTGTCACAAGTGAGATCATAATTTTAGTTTGGGTATGGGCAGAATTGGGTTTCCTCATTAAAAAGAAGATTTGATAAATTCCACAGCAGCACACAGAGAAATCAAAAGAAAACTACTTTTCTTTTTCTTTTTTTTTTTTTTTAAGCCAGGCTTTTATATGCTAAAATCTAACGCTGTTTTACAAAGTAGAAGGCTGTTAACAAATTCATCTTGAGGTCTCTGTTCTAGGAATATGCTTGAACAAGGTGAGGTTAATCAAGCTACAGTGAGCTAAGTATAATTTTCTCTTTGTTTTAGGGCAAGTGAGCACAAAAAATAACCTATGTGGACTTCACAACAGAGATTTATGATTAAGGAGCTTGTTTTGAAGTGATTAATTTGTATTTATAAATAAATATTTTAATAAAATATGATTTTATTTATCAACAAACCTGCTAAAATAAAGCTGCTTAAAGGGCACCTGAATGTACAAAAGCTGGAAAAAGTACTTTTAAAAGGTTTTAGATTTACTTTTTATTATTTTTAGCAGTTAGTATCACAAGCAAACTAAACTGTACCCTTTTTAAGAAAACAACTTGTTTTTAAGAATAAAAACACTCCAAAGAAAATAGACTGAGGAAAGCTTATATATCCATTTATTCTCTGTGCCATAAAACCAGCTAACTTGATGATTATCTTGACAGAGAAAATGGCTTAGGTTTGACAATCAATAATAAAATGGTAGTGGGATCTGAAAGGCATGGTTATGTGGGAATTGATGTTAGGAATCCTAAATTTTGCAAGTGCAAGGTCCTGCCCCTGGGTCAGGGCAGCCCCCAGCATCAACACAGATGGGAGGATGAAGAGATTGAGAGCAGCCCTGCTGAGAAGGACTGGGATGTACCAGTGGGTGACAAGCTGGGCATGAGCCAGTAAAGTGCACTTGTAGCTCACAGTGCCAATTGTATCCTGGACTTCATCAAAGAGCAGATCAAAGGAAGTGATTCTGCTCCTCTACTCTGACCTCCTGAGAACCCACCTGGAGAGCTGCATCCAGCTCTGGGGTCCTCAGCACAGGAAAGACATGGACCCATTGGAGTGAGTCCAGGAGAGAGCCATGAAGACAGTCAGAGGGCTGGGGCACCTCTCCTGGGAAGGCTGGGAGAGCTGAGGCTGTTCAGCCTGGAGAAGAAAAGGCTCTGAGAAGACCTTATAGCAGCCTCCCAGCAGGTAAAAGAGCCTACAAGGAGGATAGGATAATAGCTTCTTAGTAGGGCCTGTAGCAGTAGGATAAGGTATAATGGTTTTAAACTAACAGAGGTAGATTCAGACCAGGTTTAAGTAAGAATTTTTTTGCAATGAGAAGGGTGAGACACAAGAATGGATTGCCCAGAGAGGCAGTAGATGCTGCATCCCTGAATACATTCAAGGCCACGTTGGACAGGGCCCTGGGAAACCTGGTCTGGTGGAAGGTGCTCATGGAAGAGGGGTTGGACTAGATAACCTTTAATGGTTCCTCCCAGCCCAAATTATTCCATGATTCTATGAAATTTTGTCTAGTGATGTATAGGACATATACAGGACACATATATAGAACACATATATAGAACACACCTGAGAAAAGTGATTAATATATGCATATTTTTATATGTGTATCTCTGCTCCTAAATTATCTCTTACTTTTATTACAAGGGGATGTGAGTTCCAGATGTTGATTTCCCTGTTTTTCAAATACCATCCCAAAACTGGCCATTAGGCTTACACAAGGTCAGCAACACTAGGCAGGAGGATGCTCTGAGATCAGTTGTGTCTCATACTGCCTCTGCCCTGCCATCTGTCTGGGTCCATCTGCTGCCCCTAAACTGCAAACTTGTTAGAATGGGAATGTGACTCTTATTCTGTGGTTGCAAATTCCTCTTCCTCAGCCTTGCCTGGACTGCAAGCACAAAAGTAATATTAATGACAATAATAAAAAGTGAAATGTTGCTGCTGTGTGTCTGTGAGTATTCATGGATTTTTTTGTATCTTCCTAAGGGGAGAGAGAGCACATATTTTAGCAAGTGAAGTCAACTAATCTTCTGTTTTCACAGCACAGTTATTCTTCTTTTGATGCACCTGGAAACTAGCCCATGGCTCCCACTGATGAAGGGAACCACTTAGCTAATTCTCCAGTGAAATGGGTTGCTGGAGTGCTTCATGCTTTATCAAAACCACAGATTTTTACTTCAGTGTCCCCTCCATAACAAACACTGTCTGTCTGCTGGGAAAGGTGCAGCCCCTCCTGTTCCAGTGGGCAGGGACAAGTCAGGGAGCAGAAGAGATGGAGGAGAAAAGAGGTGAGCTCCAGTGTGAGTGGTGGACGTGGCAGAGGCTCTAAAAATGAGAGCTGTAAATTGATTTCACTCAAGGCAATAAAATGATGACAGTTGATATCCACAGGGATTTCTCTTTTTGGCTTCATTTTGGTCTCAAATAAAGGATAATGCAGAACAATGATGGAATTTCAATGTGAGTAACTAAGGAAGAATTTTCTTTCCCTGCAAGATCTATGCAGTGTCAGAGACTTTGCATAATTTTACAGTTATGTCCTTAATACCTCTAAACTTTAGTATAAATTTATTTGTATATGTTTTATACTATACATACATAAGCATAATCATATCTGTAAAAATGCAAAAATGAAGATTTTGGTACACATGCTTTGCTAATTAGGACACTTTTATTCTAATTTTGCCTTTGCTTTTCATAACTGATCAATGTGTGTAGCAAAAGCAGGTCACTAGAGAGGGGAAGATCACATTGCAAATCAACAAGCCTTTTCCTCCCCTCACTCTGTAGTTTTCCTCAGTAATGATACTTTCAATCCCATCAAGCCATATACAATTCTTGGCAGGTCTGTGCCTGTTTCCCATGGAGACTTGCAGCCTAAATACAGCTGGAAGGAGACTTTACCATGAGACATGAACACCATGTTCGGAAGAAATCAAGGGCTAAGTTTCTCTTTGATTTTCAAATGTATTTTAAAACCAGGAGAAGCATCAGTTACTCTCCAATCTGTGCAGGTGAGAAGACTGCAAATGCATTTCCTTGCCTGAAAAACTATCATGCCAATCCATTTAGGGGAAAGAGTTATACATTCTAGATCTCTTAAAATTAACTGCCATGATTTCAGCTTTTGACTGTGGATATTTTCAAGGTGTTTAGAAGGTTATGGAATGAAATTTGTTGATAAAAGCTAGTAAATAATTCCAAGTAATGCTGGGTGAAAAAAGCTGTTAGGTACCACCAGCAAGAAGAAAAGACTGTGATTAGTTTAATTAATTTCTAGTGCAGATGATATGTCAGTCCAGGTACAGACAAAGTGTAAAACCATTTTGTTTGTAACTCTGCCAAATATAGACAGGTAAGTGAAAATAATATATAGTGTTTATACAGAAAATCTCACAGAGCACAAAGTACAGACTTAGTCTTGGGAGAAGAGAAGCACCCCTATTCTTTCATAACTTGTATTTTCTTTTTTTTTTTTTTAGGAACAGGTAATTTTTTTCATACCAATTTCACTGTTCTCAAATGTACTGACATGCACAACTTGGAGCTAAACTGAAGGAAAGGAGAATGACTATGTAACAAAAAATAGAAGCCCACCTATTAACTCATCCCTGCTGGGCTGCTAGATTGGCAATGAAATCTCCACAGCAAGAGCTGTCTCATTAAATCCAACTGGCCACAGGAGAGATTGCTGAATCCCTTTCCCTCCACATAAATCCATCTTTGCCTTAAATGTTGATGTTTAACTGAAATCCATGCATTCCCTGTTGCAAGTCCAGGTTTGTCTGGCTCCCTGGGGAAGTTCCTAGATTGTTTCCAGCTCCTGAAGCAAAATGATTTACCTACTGCAGAACAGGAGCTTGAGAGCCCTGAAGCTGTCTGAGACCAAGAGAGGGATTTGAGCTGGTGTGTGCAGTGTGAGCCAGAGTGGAGATAGAGAATGCCATCAGTAGCTGGTGTTGCCAAGGGCTGCTGCAGCTCTGTGGTGATGAGTAGCACTGGGTCACCCCAGTGACTCCTGAGCTGGAGGTGTGGAAGCCTGCTGTCATAGGTTCTACAAGCTGGGCAGTGCAGGTACAAAGAGAAATGAGAAGAAAAACTGTCCACAGAAGAAAAAAAAAAGAGGCTGGTACTTTTTCTAGGGTCTTATGGTTATTGATCTGCTAAAAAAAGATTTGTTTAAATAAACTCCCATGTAATTTTAATTAAGTCTTTTTGAGTCTTTACCAGTAGGGAAAATTAAATTGCATTAGTGGATGCATCTTTTGGCTGGGAGGCTTCCCCTTATTTGCAGCCTGGTTCACAGAACCTTGGAAAATAATGTTGACTTCCTTAATTCACTTTCCTCCTCCCAGTATTTATGGAAATAAGTATTTTATTTTTCTTAGGGATGTGAGAAATAATGATAAGTGACACTCCTCATCTTTAACATATCTGTCTTTAGGGCTGGTATGGTCCATATCATTATAGAAAAGCTACCAGGAACTCCTGGCTTCTAAATACACAAAACAGGCATAGGAGGCAGAAAAGAAAGGGCTGATACTAACAAAATCTTATAGATGTAAAGTAGTTTTAAAAAGCATGTGCTAATTTTATTCCAACTTTAATTGGTTTCAGAGTTCTAGAGCAAATTCATTGTACTTATTTCAATGTTACCAAACTAATTGTCTTATGAACATCCATACATTCCAGAACAATATCTTCTGTAAAATGTCTCAAGGTTACATGTTAAGGCTTTGCACCTCTACTCAGCATGTATTTAAGTTCATATCTTATTTTACAATTTTATGAGGTACAAATCTATTTTCTACGCTGGATATGGTGTCAAACATGGAAGTAAAAATTTACAGCCACTGGATGTCATTGTTGTTCTTTTANCCCCCCCCGACAAAACATATTGAAGTTAAAAGTTTAAAGATTGGGACTTGAGAATAAATATTTTCTAACCATTTCCATATTCCCATATTTTTATTTTAAATGGCATTAAAATATATTCACCTAAAATAGTAAATTGTGTTAATATTAATTTTCATTAAGACAAATGAACTACATGGACACTTCATCACAGCAGCTTAACTTCTGTTCTGTTTAGAAGTTCAATCAGTCACTGCAAATTTCAATGTAGCTAGTTAAGAGAAAGTGATGATCTGGACTACATAATGAACGTGTAAAAGTAGTTGTAGTCTTAATTCTTCAATATCTTTTACATGACTCATATTAAATCTCACTTGTGAAAGTTTATGTATTGACTGCCAACAACCAAATGCAGATTTCAGATAGCTCTTTTCATACCATTGTCTGAAAACGAAGTACTAATAAAAGTCAGTAACAGCTACCAGGAGACAGATCTATCCCCTTGCTGCTTCTGAGAGCCATTCTGCAAAGAAGTGTCAGAGCCTGACTCAGAGGAAGAGATACACTTGTAGTGGGTAGTTCTGTGCATGAGAACAAAGCAGCAACAAAATACATACTGAATGGAGACGGGTGTGGAAAGGCTGAGTCCTCTGCTGAGCAGAACTCTCCATCTCCCATTTTCTCTTGTGGGCTCCCAGGTAAGGCACAGGTCTCAGTGAGACTTCTCTGCAGGGGCTCTGCAGCTTCACGGTGGTCTATGGGAAAAGATTTGGTCTCAGTGCCTCCCTACAATCCCTTCACCCCCTCACTGTACATCTGCCCAGCACCTGGCCCGGAACTTGGAAGGGTTCTTAATTTCATTCTATGTGCACACTTATTACCCTCATAAGAAAGTAAGGCTGAACTAGACTCTGTGTACAGTGGGTGGGTTGAACACAGCTGTGCAGCAGACCACTTGCTCCCTTTTTGCTTTGTGAGAACGATGCTGCTTAAAATATCAAGTCATCTTTCGGCATCAAGGGATTTGGGAATGAAATGATATCAAACAAAAAAGGAGGGCAAACACATTTGTCTGTGCTTCTCCGGAAGTCACCCCTTTTACCTGCAGCACCAGCATTGCTCTGAACTGCTGCCCGAGGCCAGCGCCCTCTGCTGCAGCGACGTCGTGGGCATGGCTTGTTAGCAGAAATCCAGAGACATGAAACAGTGATGTCACCGGAAAAGAAACAGCAGGGATGAGCTTATCAACTGCAGTCAGGCTTGCTATTAATGGATGGGCTGCCTTCCTCAGCCCGGCACTGGAATGGCTGAAGTTGCAGCCTCCGATGCAGGGACGACAGAGGACGTGCTGCTAATCTCTCTTAATACAGCTCCAGAGTAATATTTGGGTTTGAATATTGAGGTGCCATAACTGGAAGCTTCATGGTGCAGTTGTAGCAGCTCTGTTGCCAGAGGGTTTCGTTGTTGTGCTTATTCTATCTTCAAGCCTGCAAAGTTAGCAGAGGAGCTGTGTGTGCTCCTCTCTGTGCTGTGGATGCTTAGGTTGTAGTACAAGTTCAGAATTAGCCTTTAGTAGAAAGAAATATGCTGGTGTTACTCTTTTTGAAATATTAATAGGAGTGCAGATATGGCAGGGTGGACAGTCTTGGGCCAGCTGTTGTCATCCAGTACTGTTGTACAGCATAGACAGCCCTTCTGAAGCTGTAAGAAGCTCTGAAATGATTCCTCAGGACAGGATGGTTCTCCATCATCCCCAGCATATGACTGATTTCCTACAGCACAAGCCCCCCAGGTCAGTCCAGTGTACACCTATGCTTCAGGCACTGAGGGAGAAATAGTCCATCTGGATTCTATTGCAGGTCCCATATGTCTGCAAGCTTGCAGTGGCAATACCCAAATTGTGCTTTTTTGGGTCTGGTCTTTGTCTCTCAGTGGGAGTTAGGTGCATAGATGCCTTTGAGGATTTGGGGCCAAGATTTTATCTCTATGTATGTGCAGTCACTAGAACACTTACAGAAAATTTTGCATCCTCTGGTGTGGACAATGGGAGTAAAATTATGTCTGTAATTTTAAAAAAACGGCAGCGATTTCCCAGAATTGAAAACCTCTCTGTTGAAAAGAGCAGTTTACCACTAAAATTTGGTGGGCAAAACCAGATATCTGCAACAAAATAATTGACACCCTAGTAGCTGATTGTGCTGCCAATCCAATGTGCAGATGACATGACCTGAACATCCTCAGTCACCCATGGGGAGGTTCAGGAGACAATCTGGGGTCAGAACAGGAGCCTCACCTTGGTGCTCCTTGTCCCGGGGAAGTGCCCTACCCAACCAGCAGCTTGAGTAAGGATGCTGTGGGCTTACCTGTTCAGTCTGATGGGCTTTATCTTTCTACCTCTCTCAGCTTTGGTAGGGCTTGGGTTCATTCTGAGGCATAATGGGAGAAACGAGATCTCGAAAACTTTCGCGGGACAGGAAAACCACTTCCTACCCAGTTCTATTTCTGCTTCCAAAATTCTGTTTGGCAGTAGTTTCAGTGAACTCATTCTTCCTTTGAGTGCCATATGATCCACAGTTGTTTTCTAAATCACCAAAAGCCATTGACAGGCTGTGTGGTTTTGATTTAGGACAAAGATGTTCTTTTTAAAAAATCATTTATCAAAATATAGGGGGGAAAAAAATCCATGTTTACCTTAGTCTTTGCTTACAAAAATTTTATGAGAGTGAAACCCACTTATATCTGTACTATTTATAGATGTAAAAGAAGACTAAATGGAATTGTGTTTATCTCAAATTAGAGAGCCAGCATTGAACTGAAATAAGATGCATAATATACATATATATTAATGTAAAAACAATATGCACATCTGAATAATGTAGAAATATTTCAGCAGCGTTTATACATAAACAGGCCTGCAGATATGTGTGGAAAACAAATACAAATACATATGCATATATAACTTTTCAGTTAAAAGTATTTCTTAATTGAAATGTTCTGGGAATAGAACATAAAACTCCACTATTGTGTTTTGTAATTATTTTGAACTTTCCAAGATTTGCCTTCTCTTTCAGTATTTAACCAATTATTTTCCCCCAAGATGTTAGATTACTTTTTTTCCTCAAGGACTCAAGATACTATGTTACTGAAATACCCACAACTTTACAGGGCAAAATGAGGAAGGTGAAATGCTACAAGCACTTACTAAAAGAACAGTATTTCCTCCTGGGCCAAGCGACATTACTCAAACATATGAGACAGGCAAAAAAACAGATCACATCTCCAAACTGATCTCTGCTTTCTTCTGGTAGAAAAAAACAAAACAAAACAAAACAAAACAAAACAAAACAAAACAAAACAAAACAAAACAAAACAAAACCAACCAAACAGGCAATTTTGCAGTTGTCTCAAGTGAAGATTGGAATTTAGGCAACCTCAAGATGCTGTATGTTCTCTGACTTGAAAGCTCATTCATAAATATCCCAGTGTGAATTCCTGGATATTGAAATGCCACTAGTAGCTAATGGGGAATTCACCATTTATCTTTAGACAGTAACTTGGGGACAGATAGGAAAGATTGCTGTCTACTTCATCAAGAAAGCAAAGAGGAAGAGAGAAACATGGCAGCAAGTGGCCTAAAAGAGCCTGCTGTGCTCTGGTCATCTGCTGGCAATTGTTCCTGTGGCATTAGTGGCAGTTCCTGACCATGAACACTTGGAGACATTTTCAGTTGCTATAGTAGTAACCACTGTACCCTATTACAGTTTGGACTCTCCTAGTCTAGAAAATTTAGATTGTTGCTGCATTTTCAAATAGTGTAATGGGGAAATAGATTAGGGAAAGATACCATGTATCAAATGCAAAGACATGTATAGATCCTGACAGACATTTGTTCAAATTGTTCTTTGAAACTCCAGTGGAGTAAGTGCCTCAACTCCCTCAGGGCTTTCTTCAGTGGTCATGTGGTTGATACAGGCACAGGGAACTGTTGATCTCTCTCCTCTTTGTACCTAGATTTTATGTTTCTATGTATCTACCTTAAGTATCTCAAGACTTTCAGTAAATGTCCCTGAGTCTTTGTTTTCTAAATTAAACTACTCTGACTTCACCAGGAGCAGTTTCTCACAGGCTGTACTTTTCATATCTCTGACTTTTCCTGTCCCTCAACATTTTCATCAACTGTTTTGCACATCCAGAGAAGACTCTTTGGGTGGAGGAGACATTAGGTACAGATGGGACCCTTGCTGAGATAGAGGTAGCCAAAGAGGACAAAGCAGTAGTACCAGAAATTGTGCAGCTTGCAAATGACAATCTGTGCACATAAATATGATACTTATCTTTTTCTCAACATCACAAGTTTGGTGACTTGGTTTTGGCTGGTTATCTGCTATAACCACAAGGTACTTTTCAGCAGAGCTGTTGCACAGCCAGTCATTCCTCAGTTAGTTTATGGGGTTGATTATTCCTGCATATGTGGAAAAGTTTGCATTCAAGCTGAATCAGGTTTTTTTCAAAATAATTTCCTCAGTTTGCTATATTTGAGTTTAAATCCTATTTTTTTGTTTAACTCACCCTGTATAAAACTGTAATAAGCTTGCTTTTATTTTATCATCCACAACGCTGGCCAATATACCTCTAAAACATCCTTCCAGTCTGATAGTAAAATGTTGATAAAATAACTTCTAATACCATTTTCCAGCTTATTTGATGAATCTGTAGTGCCTTCCATGTTTCCAAAGCATTCTCACATGGAATCACTGAGGTGAAGTTGTCAGAAAAGTGAAAGTGTGGTGAGGATGTTGGTGGTGAGTATATTGGCGTATTCCTATTTTAACTAAATCAAAGTGGTTCGATGATGAGCTTGGGTTTTGAACCAGGAGATTTTATTAAAGTCTCTCATTTTGTTTTAAATTTGGGACATGTTCCTACTAAGCCCTTTTTGGATCAATACATCATACTTTATTGGATCCTTCCCTTCCTCCCCTCATATCCTCTGGCAGAAGAAGGTTCTATGAAAACTGTCAGTCTTAAATTCAGTCAGTCTTCAGTAGAGGACTCTACTTTCTGTTAGGTGATAGCCCTTTCAAACCACTTAAAATATTACATGATTATATAAATAAATAAATAAATACGTGTTTATATATATGTATGATTACCTGAATGCTCAAAGCACTGAATTCAAAATTTTTGTCTTTACAATTGCGAATAAGAAACTATCTTGCAGTTGTTTATGTAGAGCTACTAAAATAAAAATTTTCCAGGTTTGAGAGGTTTCAAATGGGGAGATCTTTGATTCTGCAAGTTTTGTGTGACTTCATGAGAGATTTTTAGTTACTCATTCAGTCCAGGAGTTCTTCCCATCCTTCAGCTCTAGTCAAGTGACCACATTATATACAGGCAAAGAATCAGCTTAAAGCAGAGTCAGCTTAAAAATTATGTATGGAATATGTCTGTGCACACAAAACTGAACTAGTTCTTTTCCCCGTAGACACACCGATACAAAATGCTGCAATATAATTCTGCATTCCTCACCACATTATAGTCAGTTATTTTGAAGTGAGAAATGGATACAAATATAAACAATTTTCCTCCATACATGTGGAAAAGAATCCAGACTGTCCAGGAAGACATTATTTCCTGGTAAAATACTCCGTGTGGTTTGGTAACATATTGGAAAAAAACTTCAAAAAGCCAGATGGTTCTCCCTGCTATTTTAATGTTATTGTTTAATGAGTGGCCCAAGAAATGCATTTAAGTAAGTGAATAAAATCCAGTTGTTTCATCATTGTGTTATCTCAAGCAAAAACAAATAAATAAAAGCATGCCAGTAATGAAATGTTTTCCCTTAAGAACTTGGTAGAGTAGTAGTGCCAAATTCTGCTGTGATGTAAAATGGATGGATGCAAAGCAGATGTAACTTCATCTGCTGATTGCAATTGAAAGCTTTTAAAATTTGCTTGGAACATATTTATGCCTTGGGATGCATGGAGAAATGAAGTTCAACTGGAGTTTAAGAAGTATTATCATTTCCCTCCACGAAATCTTATTCTGCGTAACTGATCTCCTCAGACAAAGGTAGGGGTTTGGTGCCAGGTTTCTTTAGAGCTCTTCAGAGCTCTCTTTTTCAGACCCAAAGCCTATATGCAGTATAACCAGGTATTTAATACCTTTAACTATCAGTAAATCATTCAGAATACCTCACAGTACTCATAATCTGGAAGAGGAGTATTTATCTGCTCACTCCCTTATCAGCAGTGTTCCATTCCTGATAAACATCCTGTAGATCTGTTGCTGTAGGTTAACGATGAACTCCTTTTTGAGCCAAGTTAAAAATAAATTTAAGCTAATTATAGTGTCTGTTAATGAAATGTCTATCCAGGGTGATAAACTTCACCATCCTTGAGAACAAGAAATATGATATCAGTATGCACAGTTGATCTTATTAAGGGGTTTAGACACGAAAGTGGGACTTGGTGAGAATTTGAACACTGAAGTTGAAGACTGATGCTCCAGCTCCACCAAATCTCTTCAGCTTCAGGGAGACTTTAGATGCTAACTTTCTACCACTGAAATTTTCACATCTCTTGAAATTTTCTCCTGCAAGTGTTCCAATCTACTGCCCTTGAGGCCAGAGCAGCTCCTTGCCTACTGGTAGCTGAGACAGCTATCTCCAGGCATAAAGCTTCCCTTCACCTTCTTCCCTCTTCACCTTTTCCTCAATCTGGCTTTATCATTGCTCTTAAACCATACCAGGCCTAAGCATTGAAATTATTGCAAAACAGGGCAACTATTCAATTTTTTTTCAATTTCACCCATCACTGCAATAGGTGCTCTAACAAAAGAGCATTCCCTCTGAAGTAAAACATCTCATTTCTCTATTCAAATTCAAATTTTTGTCTTTCAGTAATGCAATTAAACCTAGGGAGGGAAGGGCCACTCTTCATCTTTGCTGTTGAAATGAACAGGTAAGCTTTCTCATTTCATAATGCCAGAAAAAAAGAGGTGCAAGAGGAACCACTCTCTATCATTCACTCAGGGAAAATTCCCAGTAGCAAGATGCAAGATGGCTGGGAAGTAGGAAACACTGCATTGTTCCAAATCAAGATGAAGAGGGACTAAGGGTCTTACTTTCTGTTTTCTGAGTGACTGTGGTTGATGCTGGGCAACAATATGAGGAGGGTAGTGTCAGCACCATCTCCTTCTTTATCCAAAAAAACCAGATCTATCTTCTGTTCTCTAAATGGCAGATGCAGATGTCAAACACAAGAAGTTCCAGACTGTGAATTTAGGTCTCTCAGAGTAGACTCAGCTCTCAAGAAGGACAGTATTCCTGATAATAACTGAAAAGCCTTCAGTTTTTCTTTCTTTCTTTCTTTTTTTTTTTTTTATAATGACATGTATTTCTTTCTTTCATCAGTACTTTGTGTTATGGATTCCATTACAAACTTTCTCTTTCCATAGGCACTTAACATCAACCCGTGAGTTTTTACTGCTGGACAAAGCAAAAAAATCAGATGTGGTGAAAATCAGCATTATAGTGACAAAGTTCTGGAAAAAACCACCCTAAACCCTGCAGTTGGATGTACCTCAATAAATCTCACACAAATGTGGACCTGCAGCAGTGACTAATGTTATTTTCTGGTGCAGGGCTATAGTCTGGGGGATCCCCTGGCAGGATATAGTTCCTGTCTCAGCTGGGCACAAACAAAAAATACCTTAGACTGAATATCCTAAACCACAGGCATTTCATAATTAGAGTGAATTTACTTAAATCCCAGGTCATGTAAATGAGTTTAGTCTTGTAACCATGCCAGGTTTTCTTTGAACTCATAAGTCCATCTGTATTTCACGTACAGATCTCTTGCTTCTATGTGCCAGTGGTACCTAGAATTGCCAAGAAAATCATTCCCACCTTGATTGCTGGATAATGAGAAGTAAAGTTATTTTGAAATCTGCACATAAAAAAGCTCATCTCTAAATTTTTTAAGCTTAAGTTTATAGATGTTCATCACAGCATTATTATCTTTTCTGGGGAATTTTCTATGAAATAAATATTTTCAGTATGCTATTGTTACTTAGTATATCTTATGCATATATAAGCAAGAACACAAACTGTACCACTAGTATGTGCAATTAATTTTCACTTCTGCTGAGGGACACTCTTCAAGAAAATCCTCGAGGTGGCAGCACTGGCTCAGTGTTTAAGTTCACACTCCAGGCTCAAACCACCAAAAAAAAAAGCCCCAAGAAAACCCCAACAACCTGAAACTAGTGCACCGCTGAGGTGGACCTTCTTTTTAAAATTTTTACTCAGTGGTGTACACATGCCTTATTAATCAACCCACTGTTCTTTCCTTTTTGCCTGAAAAATGTCAGCTTTAAAGGGTAGGTGTATTCAGGCATCCTTGAAAAACACCAAAAATATGATGGTGTAACTAAAATACAGCTAGTGCTTGCTCTTCTACATAGACATGAGAGAAATGGGATTTATGGAATTTCAGCTGGGAACCTCAGCTTGTCTTTCAAACACTTGGAAATATGGTTTTCTTTACTTAATCCTGCATTCTTGCTGTTATTCTCAGTTTCTGCTACTTCTCATATCTCAGAAAAATGGTCTGGTTAGCAAAGTGCAACAGAAAAACCATTGCACTAAACTGCACCAAACTCTATGTTATTTTATAAACCCATTTTGTGCAGTAGCTCTTCATTAATCTAAATTGTCTGCTACAGTTAATATTGTTTGAATATAATCCTACCTAATTCAGTTTCAGCCATAATGAATACAGGGACTGAAAGTGTGCAACATCCTGCACTCTTTTGAATAGAACTAATCCTACAAATTGCTTTGAGTGTTTCAAGAGAGCATTTTTTCATGAATGGTTTTATTATCACTAACACGACTTCATTTGTAAATAAGAAAAGTTTCCTACAGTACCTGCAGGCACCAACAATGATGAAAACAGTTGGAATCTTTGTTTAATTTTAACAATATATCCTTTTATATTCAAATAATCCAAAATTCTAACTGAATAGTTCCAAAGTTCATCTGGCTAACTATAAATGTGGAAGTGATGCGTATGCTAAAAATAATATTATGATTTATATTCTCCTGGATGTTCTACTTTCACTAGAAACAACTAGGTTACACATTTAGTTACTTTTATAATAGTAGCAAAAATTGTTAAATTTAATTATTTTAAACACTGAACAGGTATAATATTTAGTAGATACTAGTTTTTCATGACCACATGTGAATAGTCCGTCTGAAAACTTGTTTGGCCCAACCATTTTTGGGAAAGCATCAGCCATATTTCTTAAGTCCATATGCCTTTAAGAAAATTAAGATGGAAGTTCATGTGCTTTTAAATTAATCTTTTTATTGGAGGATTCAGTTTCAAAAAGGCTTGAAAGTAGCAGATAACATTTAACACTAAAGGTTTCAGCTGGAAACCCACCACTGTGCTATGACAGTCGTAAAACTCTTATATTTCCCAGTCTTGGCATTCATAAGGGCTGTCTTGGGCAAAGTAGCCACAAATGAAAATTCAGAGCCAGCCTCGTTCACTACCTTAGAGCTTGTATTTTAACAGAGCTCATCTCTAGAAACTATCTTAAAGATGGGCAGCAGCTGGGAAGACACAGCTTGATTAAAGATGGGAAACATAAAATCAGGCAAGGGATCTCATGTTTGAAGACATTACTAACATGGTAGATAAGGAGAAATCAGTAGATGTTAATATACAGTTTGGTCTCTAGACACATTTGGCAACCTCACACATGACTTTCCACTTGTTACTCTTAGAATAATGTGATAGTCTTTTGGGGAAGTTCCAGGTGTCAGCAAAATTTTACTGTCCAAAGCCCATTTGTTAGCCCATTTATTTTGTGCAAACAAGTGTAAAGGTCCTGAAAACTCTCTGGTTTATCTACATCTACAATTTAGGCTAGAGAAAATTATTATTTGCTAGTTCATTACGGGCGTAATTTTGAAATTTCTTTTTTTTTCCTCCCAGCTCACTAATGGGTGCTCTGAAAATCACAGTAAATGCCTTCTGTATTTCCTAATACCTGAGGTCATACTTTTGGTTTTAAGAAAGGATGCATAATTTTTCAGGTTTATATGGGCCAGGACTATAACGTCTCTCACCATAGGAAGAGAAAGAATATTTGAAAGTGCAGAACACCAGATCTAGGTAAGGGAAGGACCAAAGCAGAAGCAGATATAACTTTGTGCCACCCTGGCCCTGAGCACTCAGAGAGGCCCAAAGCAGAGTTGTTTCATTTTTTATTGACTGTTTTAGCTGCCAAGGATGACGATGACATGAACATAACTCAGAAATGTGTCTGTGCATTGAAATTCCCTTCATACAACACAGACTGCTTACCTTTCTTAGCATAGTCATGACTGATCAAAAAATGTTTGAGAAAGTATTTGTCTGTCTGGAAACACTAATTAATTCAAACTATAAAGCTAATGGACTCATTTCTGAGAAAAAGAATCACCCTGTAAGACAGGCTTAAAAAAAGGTTTCTCATATCTCAGACAAATGACCTACCATTGGACCAGCTGATTTTCTTTTATAGTTTCATTTTAATAAAGAATCAAATAAAATTCCAACACCTAGAATTCATGACATATTTTCTTTTTGCATGGTAAATGGCACCACTCTTTAGTTTCATGACATTTGACTTAAAATTCTCAATTCCTACTGCATAGTACATTAGAAAATTCTTGTTTTTTCCATACATTACAAGTCTTGATTTTTTCCACAAGTGACTGAGGCTGTTTCTCCCTTTGTGTACTCTGCTCTTCTGTCCTGATGAGTCTTCCCAGGCATGATTTCTTTGCTTGTCCCCAAACATGCCAACACACCAGAAGAGACAAAATAATGTATGCATGGCAGCAATAGGGGGGTTTTCAGAATCATGCAAATAACATTTAGTGTATCACTGCACAATCTTTAAAAAAATACATGATATTTAATGTCAAATAAATATAGCTTTTATTCACAAAAATAAAGAACATATGCCCAGCTTCTTATGAAATGTCATCCTGCTTATTCCCTCAGCAGGATTTTCCTGTAACACTTCTTAAAATAGAAGTAATTATGGATTTCATCTACTTGTTCTGCAGTGACATTTTTATTTTTCATTTCTCAGCTTTGCCTTCTGTGCAACAGGCGCTTCACCTTCAACTCCAGAGGATTGCTTAAAGGCTTTTTCATTTAACTGCTGCTACACGCCAGTGCACAAATTACCTGGCAGGGATGATGTGGAGTGTTAAGGCCCACATTCTACAGCAAGAGATTTACCAGCTACCTGGGTTCTTTGAGCCCAGAGAGCCTAGTTCCACAGTGGATGTGGATCCAGGTGTTTTTGTAGCATGACGTGCTGCTTCAGAGCAGAGTGGAATTAGCTCAAGATGTCAATAACAACAAATAAATGATGGCAAAAACCAAAATTGAATTACACTGTCTGCTATTTGTGTTTCCATGATCTGGACCCTCCAAAATAATTTATAGAAGTAAACCACTGTTCTGATGCTACAAAGTTTTATCCAGAAAGTGTTCAAATATCCCTGTGGCACCCCAAACACAACACTGGGACAATTTGCATGAAATCAGAGAATGCAGCACCACAGAGCCTACTTGCAGTCTTGATGCTCAAAGACTTCTGTGGGTGCAAAAGCTGTGCTACCATGAACACCCAGAAAATATTTCAGTTGTCTTCTCTGTAAAGATGTTCACAAACAAAACATCTTCACTGCTTAATACCTATGCTAAAGCTCTTGGTTCTGCTCAGAACGTAGCCAGGTGTGCATTGTGTGGTGCTGCTCTCAACCCAGCTTTGGCTACAGCATACCCTCTAGGAAGTGTCCAGGCTGCAGGGGTAGGAGAGATCTTCTGACTTTGTAGCCTGCCCCATAATTAAGAAAGCAATTTTTGGAAGCACTGCCACTGTGTCTGAACTTGCGTGGTTTCAGCCTCACCCACTGCTTTTTTTACACTATTTTCTCCTTAACTAATAAAAGCTTGAGCATTTAGTTGGTTTTTTTCCCCATTTCCCAGAATAGTATTTTTGCATTGCCATCAAGTCACTCTGCAACTTTCCTTTTTCCTTTTCCATTAATAAAATGGAGCCTGGTTTACAGCCAGTAAAATATAACCCAATCATTCTTCTATGTAAGTTTTCCAATAATCCTTAAAACTAGAATTCTATACCAGTTTTCAATAGCATGCCAAACACGGTACTTGTATGTGACAATTTTAATCAAATTAATTTCTAGGTTTGCTTTTGTAAGAGATGGGCAGACAGGGAAGGAGTTCTGTGCTGGTTCCACCTCCAGGAAGTGTTCTTAAATACTCACCTGCAAGATTCAGCTCCTTAGAAAGCAGAGGAAGCTTGGGTTCTGGCAGACAGTACTCAAACTTGCAATCCTACAACTGCTTAATTAAAAATAAAAACTAAAAACCAAACAACAACAAAAAAACCCAAAAAACCTCAACAACCCCAAATAACAAAAAACCAAAAAACAAATCAAAACAAAAAACCCCAACCAACCAACCAAACAAAACCAACAAAAACCAAAAAACAGAACCAAAAAAACTAAAACAGCTGAGTATAAATCAGGGATCAATTTATAGGAATACTTTTTTTACCTTATCTAATAGGCTTCTAGTCAATATGCCATGAAGTAAAGGCATAAATAATCCACTCATGTCCAACTCTGGCCTTCATTTTAGTGTGCCAATGTGGAGGAGAGCCCTTTCTCCTGCACTGAGGAGCTGTGGGAGCATCCTGTAACAGAGAGTTTTCTGAGCCCGTTAACCTAGAGGACACTTGCCTAGACCAAGTCATCTCCTTGATAGGTTAGTGTCACTATTGTATTTGTTAAAGACTCTGGAGGAATGAGCTCCTCTTCACTGTATATCTTAAGACACTACATCAATTTTGGAATGGATAGACTTGCCTAATAAATAACAAAGAAACGGTTGTGGGAATTCAGGGGAAAAACAAGGGTTCAGGCATTCCTCCTGCCTTCAGGTATTCTCCTCTATCAGCCTGATAGAGGCAGTTGTCTGCTTACCATGCCAGCTTTCCAAACTTTTGTTTAACAGTTCTTTCCAACTGATAGATTGGGAACCCATGTCTTTGAGACTATGTCTTCTGATTGAGTCACTTTGCAATGGAAAGGTACCTTTTGCATATACTGAAATGACATTTCATGCCTTCTTGGATCTTATTCTTAGTTTCTATAAGGCAATTTTCTTTTTTTTTTTTGCCTCAGTATAATGATTTCAAGATTACAGGGCCTTCAAGCAGCCACAGATACCTAGTAAATGAATCTGTGATATCTATGTAATGAAATCCAGAGTAGAGTTACTTTAGATGTAGTTATCTGTCTTGTTACATTAGGAAAGTACCATCTCAAACTGACATCCCCCAGACAGATATTTCTAGATTGTGCAGACAGGTGCTGAAGGAATAAATGGTCCTTTTCTCTGACTTGATTCCATGTCCTCCACCAAGCCCCATCTTGGGTGACGTTAGTTAATACATGAAGCCACAGGAACACATGAAATAAGTAACAGCATTTTCACAATAAAAGGCCAACTCAGCACCTCCTTTTATGCATGCTAAACTTCCCATACAGATTATGACCAGGACTTTTAACTATCCAGGTACGTGAATTGTCCATTTAGGTTTCAGAAAATGGCAATTGCATCAAAATTCCTTTCATCTGTCAGACCATCTTTTCTTCTTTTCATTTCTCAGATGTCTTGGAGTAATACCAGTCATTACAAAGCTTCTTCATTTTATGCTCTTTTCCAACTTGTACTCAATTTGTTCACTACATGCAGAATTAGACTCATGACTGTGTTAGCCTTTTTTTAATGTTTAGTCTGATGCTCTCATGGCTGCTTCTGGTAATATTCCAATGTGATTAGCTATCACTGTGATCAGATACAATCCACACTGTTTGCCTCACATACTATTACCCTGGACTGTGGTTCTGTGGTCCTTAGCTGCCATCACAATTGATGCTCATGATTGTCTATCAGTGATTCAGGGTGATCCCCATGTGGGAAGAATGATGAGCATCTCGACGATAGCAGAAGGCTAATTAATTACTTTATTATTCTATACTATTATTACTATATTATTCTATACTGCATTACACTATAGTACTACATCTTAACTGAACAAGAACTAGAACTAAACAGAACAAAATCTTGTGACTGTCTGCAGACCAGGCAGTCTGACTCCCTTGGCCCTGATAGGCCAAGGAAACAAAACACCATCACTTTGGGTAAAAAATCTCCATATTGCATTCTACTTTGGCACAACATAGGAACCGGCAATGAGATAAAAATTGTTTTGATTTTTCTCTTCTCTGCTTCTCTCCCTGCTTCTCTCAGGTTCAGAGAGTGTGAATCCCACAATTGTCTATCTTTGTACTCATGCAAATTTTCCTATCTTTGTACCCATGCAAATCATTAGTTTCTCTATTTCTTTCTCATAACTCTTCAAAAATTCCCACAGTAGTCTTTTAACCTTGCAGTTTTTAGTGATAGTAAGATTCTTAGCCTTTGGTATCAGTGTGTACTGTCATATGTAGTGGATGACAGCATAACCCTTTCCAGTCCTGCAGTTACTGTCCATATTTACATTCCAGTAGATAACATTATGTGGCTACCCTGATTTACACAGCTGATTTTGTGGCGCACCCTTCTTACTATCCTGATAACTAAAGCCAAAGAAAACAACTTTTAGAAGAAGTCAATATGCTAAAATATTTCATTTTATCTCATGGTTGTCTACAAATTAAAGTCAAATTTATTGAATAAGATAGTGAGAATGAAGAATATAAATTAAGTCAAAAGATGAGTACTAAAAAAGAAGGAAGGGATAGCCTTCATTCATTGAACTGTGCCCCAGTTGTAAGCACTCTAAACATTTCATTTCCCTTTTACTGAAGAGATTAGAATTCACATGATGATGCCAAGCATGATCATACTGTTTAGCATTTTGTTTTAAGTCTCCAACAAGACAGCAACCTCAGAATATCATGCAGCCTGTAGTGGTTACAGCCCTCAGCTGGGTGAAGAAAACAGAACTCCAGATCTCCCTCAGAGGCATTTGAATGACAGTGTCTGACCTCCCACTCATGTGCTCTAACTGCAGAGAATTGCAAGGTACATTCCTGCCTTGTATGCTTGTGTGAGTTGTTTATTTCTTATTATAAAGCATTTTTCAACTCATCTTGGAGTTCTGAACTGCTTCAGTTAGCTACTTCCAGGTCTTCTTTACTAGTGCTTCTCCATTGTGTATATATATTTTTTGCTTGAAGTTGTCTCTTCCAAAGATAGAAATATAATACTTTTTTCTTTAGGTTCAAAAATTTTACACAGAGGAAACATGCACTTTACAACATGGAATATGAACTATTTTCCTCTTTTCAGACTTGTGCTAGCTTGTGCTGGCTGTACCTTCATAATGGGTAGACAGTAAACTTGAAAAGTGCTGTTTTATGTTACCTTGTCATCTGCAGTAAAGTTGTTTGAGTTTTTCTCTTTCCTTGAGCTTCTCCTTTCCTAATTTGCAATTCTAAAAATCTTACTTGTTTCCTACAAGCATCTAAACTATTTTTACAGGACTTGGGATCTGTTTCTCAAGGTCTTTAGGCTGCTTTCTGGATACTGAGTCACTGGTTGTCACCATGAGCTTAATCAGGGCAATGTGGAGTTCCTATTGCAAGAATACATGCTTCCACTGTTAAGTGCCCATTTTTTAGCAATGCAGAGAGAGAACAGTTAGAGAAGAATGTCAGTAGCTTATTCACATAATAAGCCCCCTTACAAGATGCTGATTTAAATATTTTAATTTCTTCACATTTCTTTCTGCAGAACTTGGCTGGCTTCATTCCAGCTGAGGAAAGTGCAGGAGAAGAAAGATTGCTCTACCCTGGCAAACACAAACTACTGACAGGTACACAGCAGCTGTTCAATCTTAGCATCAAGATTACAGACACACACACATGAGGCTCAAGCAGGCACACTTATTTCAATGCTGGTCACAATGCTTGGACAACAATATGTTCTAAATCTGTTCACAGTCAGCCCAGATAAGGTGAAGGCACTTTTGCTGTTGGTTTCAATTTTTGCTCAGAAAAAAGAGGTGGGAAACCAAGATTTTTGTGTTATTAAACTCCTAGTATTTATAAGTATTTTAAGTATTTGTAAACCAACACCCTACCTCATCATCATCAAATTTTTCCTGTCATTAGAATATTCAAAAACTCATGACTATTATAACAATGTATGCAACCTTCACATATAACTTCCACATTCCAATGTTTTAGGCAAACACTAAGTAATTTAACAATATCGCTGTTTGACAAATGGCATCATGACCACCAGAGTTAATGCCTGCTTTCCTGTGCCTTTCTGCCTTGTCACTGACTTTAGTATCTAAGCCATGCAAACACCAAGTTAAACATTTCCCTGCCTGGGGTAATGTGGGAACTCAGTGCATCACCTCGGATGCTCTGAGTCCCAGGGAGAGCCCCTGGGGGGCTCAGAAGTCCTGGAATGTAGCCAAAAGTACCTGGTGGCTTGATTTTGACCCTTCGAGAGTCGTGCTATCTCAACATGAGGATTCACAGGTTTCTGAGGTGTAAATGGTGAAGGACAAATGCTTTTTTAGACTAGAACATAGGTTTTAGGATTCTGGTACAAGAGGGTATGATGGAGGCAAGATGGAGGATTTAGGCCCGACCTCGTGGTTCTTCTTCTTCTTGTCATCCATCTTCTGTGTGATGCATGCACTTTGGATTGGCTTATGCTAAAGGTGCACTGTTCAACAAAGGTGATGGGAATTGGTGAGAAATTGTAAATATCATACACGTAATTATCAGTATAAGAATGTTCTACTGCCCCAGGGGTGGGGAGTTTGCATGTGGCTGCCTTGCTGGTCGGATCTCAGCTGGGCAGAAGAAAAACCTTTTAGATAAGATAAAATAAACAACCTGAGAAAAAGATCAAAAGAAGAGTCCAGACTCATCTGTTCATCGCAGGTTGTCTGCGGACCACCCTACGCGTGTCCGACAGAGACAGACAGCCGATCGGACAGGGTAATTGGAAGAACTTTCTCCCATGTGAGCTGTCCTGGCCTTCAGTATCACTGGATATGGAATTCTGGAACTGGAATTCACCCACTGGCCTATTCCTCCATTCTCACTCCCATTCCAGTCCCCTAATCTGAGACATGTTTCCATCACAAAATTTTGATATTATTTAATAATATTTTGATTGTATTTATGCTTGAATATATATAAAAACCAAAACTACATTTACCTTCTTGTGGTTAATATCGTGAGAGATCAGTCCTTTGGATCAAGTCAAAATCAAAGTGGTCATGAGAGTTGGGAGCTACAGCCAAAGATGTCATTACCTCCTGTCAAGGCATTGCTTTTGAAATGACTTCTGGTCTATCTGTACAGCAATTTCTGTGAACTCTTAACTCATCAATGCCCAGACAGTCAGTGTGCAGCAGTGAGAGCTAAGAGAATTGATGGAAACTACTGAATGAGCAGGGGATGAAATGACAGATTAAATTCAGTGTCAGTTCAATGCAAAATAATGCACTAATTGTAAACTGTAAGCAATCAGCCAGAAACGAGACAATGGACTGTAAATCAGATGTTTTCACTTGTGAAAGGGACCTCACAGTCACTATAGTTTTCTGACTTTATCACCTCAGTATTCCTCAGTGGCCAAAAAGAAAGTAGGGTACTAATGTTACAAAGACAGAATAGTCAACTAAGCAAAAAAAGTATTTAATGCTTCTTGGAGTGGTTGCAGCACCATATCAAACAGGATACTGTAAAAACAGTACAGAGAAGGATGAAAGGGATGACAAGGAGATAAAAAGAAATTAAATAGAGCAGAACAGATCAGTCTGGAAATGACTCAACTGAACAGGCAATAGATACAAAAGAAGAATATAACATCCTGAATGCCAGAGAGAAGATGAACGGAAAACAATTATTCGATGTTTCACATAGCTCAGGATGTAGAAGACACCAAATGAAATTATAAGATAGCACGTACAAAAAAAACCAAAGGAAGTTCTTGTTACTAAGTAAAAATCACAGGCAAAGAGTATAAGTGAGATCAAAAAGATAGACAATATCAAAGAATAAAACTCTGTTGAGGGCTATTAAATGACATGAGCCTGATACACTTATGGTTCCAGATATCTTCCAGGTTGGGAACTAGGAGAGACTATCAGGAAAAGGTTGTTTTGTACTTCTGCCATTCTCTGGAGTCCCTTGCTGGTCACTGTCACAAAGCTGCATGCATTTCTGCTCTTACCCATCAAGTTTATACCTATGTTCTTCTATACTGTAATAAATGCTTGACTTGAAGCAACAGAGTTTTGCAAGTAGAGAGACAGTGAAATATTTACAAGTCCAATAGCTGACTCAATCTCCTGTGATACAGGAAGCCTTCTTCAGACCAGGCTTTATGTCAGGTAGAGAAGGAATTCAGGCAGGGGTATCTCCTAGCCAAGGCATGCATATTTTTGGTATTACAGTATCTTCTACAGATTGCTTTAAGAAGAAACAGGTTATAGTTGTGTCACCCAAGTAATAAAGTAAAATTTTAAAAAGTTCTGTTACAGAGTTTGCTGGAAACAAAGAATATATTGCTGACTTAAAACCATAATATTTTGCATTTCAAACTTAGTTGGAAAAATTGCAATATTTTAATGCTATTTTATTAGTCTTTGAAAGCAAATTAAAATGAGCAAAAATAGAAAAAACAGCTGATATTTTTACACATTCAAAACTGAAAGATCAGTAACCTTTCTGTTATTTCTTTCTCTCAGTTCCCAATATAATCAAAATTTTCAAGTTAAAATCTGAGCAAAATCATAGACATAAGAATTCTTGTTCATCATGTTCATTGGAAATGAGGTTGTGCTTATAAACTCAAGAAAAAAATTATTGGTAGTATGTTTCTGTTCTGAACTAATTGGACTACTGTAATTTCTTTCCAGCTGAGCCAATGGTGTGTGGTTCTTTTCTGTCTCTTCATTGCTGGGCTAGAATGTTGCAAATCATAAAGCTCATATTTTATACCAGTATATTGCTCAACTAAAAGCTCTTTAAAGAAATAGATTGGAATATGTGTTACTTTTAAACTCCCTCAATAAACAGATATTAAAAGAAAAATGCAGTTAAAATTATACATCAGAAACAATTTTTTGTATCTGAAGTGATCAGCCATATAAGACTTGAAAGGACTTTAGCACTATGGAAAACAAATTTGAAAAAATTTCCAAAATTTTCAACTGAAATTATTTTGGCAAATACTAGAGGAAGATTGTTTCCAGAGAGCATGGCTGGTATGGAAATTATTTGCTAGCCAAATGTTGCTAAGCAAATAATTCAGCCAGCTTTGTTTCACCAGTCAATGGCACCCTTTGAAAGTTTTGACAAGCAAAGTGTTCACAAAGTGTATATTGAATTAGAAGTTCAAAAGATATTTTTCCACAAGAATAAATATTAGTAATAAATTGATCACACATCAAATTATTTTCATTTTAGCCTAGACATATTACCCATATTTCTAACAATTTCCCTATTCATAGCTGTGAAAAAAATCCATGCAAGCTGAAACACCATCAAAGAATGTGTCATGTTTCTTAATGTGGGTGAAAACTTCTTCCAAAAGCATAGTGGAAAATGTGTGGGTTTTGTTGTTAATTTTGCTAGCGCCAATACTACTTTCCAGTGATGGACAAAAACTTATAAAAAAGAATCTAACTTAATTTTACTTAAATAACCAGGGCGCCTCTGAAAGGTAAACAAATACTCTTCTGTGGCATTGCTTTTACCACAGTATTTCCTAAATTTAGAATGAATGTGTGCCACAGGACTGTATTTATATCAAGTAATGGTAAATTTTTGCTTTTTAATCTGGTATGTTCACCATGTTTTTATAAAAAAGAACTGAAATATAGAATTAAATATGGATAAATATGTGGGGAGAAACTGAATATGAAAGGAAAATCAAGCTATACATAGACAGCAAAAATACAATGTGAATTTAGCTGCAAAAATAGCACAAGTGCCACATGAATATCACCATGTACAAATTACTCCATGGTGGAAGGCAGCATAGTGACTTCCTCTATGAAGCAAGGTAGGTCCCTGCAAAAATAACTCAGATTATAAGTGGGCTTAAGTGAGGCAGAAGGTGCCAAGAAGAGAAACCAGAGCAACTTTACCCTATTTTGAGTATGTATATTTAGCACATATCAAAACATCTCCACAGATTTTTGCAGTCTTGAATATTAGAAGAAAGCAGTCACATGGTGGAAAATGTATCACAAAATCAGTCAGCTGTATCATAAAGATGAATTTAAACTTTAGGGACTGAAAAAATAATAGTTTTTCTTCCTCAAAGCCATCTTTCAGAATGTAACAACCATCTCAACAGCTTGAAATTCTTCTGTTCATGCCTTGGAACCAGGTTTTGCAGGGCCTGCAAAAATCAGACATCACATTCAGTAGAAAATTCCAGGCAAAAAGTAACACTCATCCCCCTAAAATTGAATATAGAAACTCCCCAGTAATTTTCCATGGAGAGAAAAATCCAGACATGCCTAACATTTACATAATCAAAATACATCTGAAAATGCAGTCTCAGTTATAGTTTTCAGCCCTCCTAGGACAAAGAGGAATTGGGTTCACAGGGTGTGAACCAGGATGCTTGGGTACCCAAACACTCAGCTCTTTGACAGAGAGACACAAATCCAGATGTCTCAACTAACACATCAGGTAAGCTGGCTGGACTTCAGGCTCAGCTGGTGTTATTTCCACACAACAGCAAGAAAAGGAAGAATTTATTTGTATTCACTTCAGAGGTTTTTAGAGTTACTAAGACTAAGATTTGGATGCAGGACAGAAGCTGTTACCCTGCAGAAGCTTGTGCCAAACATCCCTCTGATCCTGAGAAAGTGAGGACATGATGTAGGACACTGTAGTCTTATTCCCCTGCTTCCACAAGAAATATGAAAGATGTTGAACTGCGTAAGAGACAATAACCTGTGTAGGTTTAAATGTTATGTCAGGGCCTGAAAGGTCCATCAGGGTCTTTATTACATTACTTCATGGTATTACATAAGAACAAAGTGCTCAGGTGGCAAAAATTGATGGCATTGCACTGAAGTCCTGGGAGATGCTCTCTGCCACATGGCCAGACCACCTTGCTATTCCTTTCTCCTTCTCAGGAGGAAGATATTCAAAGGATTCTTCCTAAGAGCCACAGCTGGGAGTGGAAAGCTGTCTTTTGGGCACATGGCTGTGGCTAGACAGGACACAGCTGAGTAAGCCAGAGCATGTGTTAGGTTTATGTGGCCCCATTGCCACTGCCTTGAATGATAGCCGACCACCGCCCCAGCTGGCCGAGGCACCAGGTGCCACAGCCCTGCTTTTGTTGCCTGCTGTGCCAGTAGTTATTTCTGCTGGCTGTGAGAATGGCATCTGCTCAGCTTGCTGGAGCAGAGATAGGGGCATAGCTCTGTAGCTTGTCTACCATAGCTGACACAGCACACAAATCACTATTAGCAGAGGAGCACTGGCTCTTTCCTTCATAACGCCATCCTAGGTAAAAGGACTCAGAGGCAAAAGTCAAGATGGATTTTTGCCTATTATTGATCACATCAAATACAAAATTAAGCAGAATGCTCAAATGCCCCATGATAATATTTTTGTTCATTTGTTCTTCTATTTGCATGGACTAATGACCTAATGTTCTGTCTTAGTTAGCAAATGGTGTAAATTATATAATATTTGATAATGATTTATTTTTTCAATCTGGAGTCCTTCTTTTATACACAGATTTTCCCAAGAGGCCATTTACAACCGTGATTCTATGGGCTATAATCACAGCTCTAGGAATGCTAACATGAACTCTTCTCTACTTTATACTGAATATTCACCAGCATCTGCTACGAGATTAAAATAAAAAGATTTTGCCACACATGGCAGACAATTAACAAACAATATGCTGATCTAGTTTAGGGCTATCCCTTCATCTTCCCTGCAGGATCTGTTGTGGAGGTATCTCCAGGGCTTTAAATTGCAGTCTTTCGCTTCTGAATTTACATTTGGCCTTTCATTGACTCCTTCTGCCTTAATAGTATACTTTTTCATTTGTATACAAATATTATATGGATCTTAACCAGGATTTGCTCTTGTGCTCTTTGACTCTTGAAGTCTACAAGGATGATGGATTGTTTTTTCCAACTAGGTGTCTTTAAATTGAAATTGTTTAGTAAGATAACACACAGAGGAATGAGCATTGGTCATTTTTGGGTTTGAGTTGATTTTTCTTTCTTCTCCATTTATAGTAGAAATAATTTTTTATTGTGTTTCAAAGCTCAGTAATGCTGCTGCTTATTTAGATTTCATTTCATTCAAATGAAATACCATTATTCTCCACTTCTGAGTTAGTTTGCCTGAAATGTATTTTTTACTATGCCAGTTTTAAGGTTTATTTTCAAATTCCCTATTCTTTGCTACCTATAAAAGTAGATTGCTACACAGATATATTTTTAAACATTGAGGTCAGTATAATTTTCAATTGCCTCCCACTACAACATTGACTGCATCATTTATTCCAGTTTCCAAGACTTTTGATTCCCCATTGGCTTGCCCCACTTTCCCTCACACACAAGCAGCCTTTTGACTTGTGCAAAACTACAAACATGAAACATATTTTTGCACAGCCAAGATTTAATTTCTCTTATTGCCTCTATCAGGAGTTGAAAATGCCAAGGTTTAGGAGTATCAGATTATTATTTTAAAAAAAAGGAGCTAGCTATATTTGATTTAAATGTCAGATTCAAATGTAATCTGTATTTATTGTAGCAATGAAAATATTTTTACTTCCTTTTCAAAAATTGCAAAATTCGGAATTGTTTATTTGGTCTTTAGCTACTTAAAATTTAGGTACTGAATATATTCTCTGTCTTTAATTAACAACAAAATTAAATTTTGATGAAGATTTTCCACCATAAATGAGTAGTTGAATTAAAAAATTAATCTGGGCTCAATCTAGACATTTTTAAATTCGATATCTGGAAAGAATTCAGTTTTGAAATTCTATTAAGAGCAAAAAATTGAGAGGCTTTGCTGGAAAGAATTTGAAAAAGTTTATTACCTGAATGGCTCAGCTGACGTGTGCTCTTTTTCCATTGTAAATGGTAGGCAAGAATAAAGGGAGAGGAAGAAAACATGAAACAAATGAAAAGAGATTAAAACCAAAGGGTAGCATAAGTAAAAAAAGTAAGAGTTCACCACAGGGAAAGACTCAGAATGCATGTGATCTGGATCCAGTTATCAACCTCCAATGAAAATAATGAGGTGCTATTATTTTTATTATACTGGAATGAGTAAAATGAACATCTTTAACACTGTTTATTTATCTCAAATCTAGGTCTGAGGGGAAATTCTTTATGAAAACAAAGGGCCAGAGTCATCTAAAAGCAGAATGTAAAGGCACTCATTGTTGCATGTGAATTTGTTTATGTTTATATGGACATGGGCTTGGTTATATCAGTCGCTAAACTAAGCAGAATTCAGGAAGACACATGAAATGGAAATCTAGATACTATATATGAACCTTTGAAGAGTTCAGGGAATTTCCATTTTGAAATAAAACAAAAGTAAAAGTAAAGCTCTGCTGCCCTGGAACAGTTTCATTCCCTTCCTAGCTACCCAGTTTTCCTCACTAACCTTTTCTCTTGCAAGCTTTGAAAATGAGGAACTACCAAAAATATGGTTTCAACACATTTGAGCATTTACTCAGGAGTCACCTTTGCATTCACATTTTTAGAGTACAGTGAATTTTGAACATCAGTTCTCAAACCCATCTCTGACCAGGTCCGCTCTCACTCTGAAACACCAACACACAACATTCAGCATTTCCACTGAGCTAGGGCCAAAGTCGAGTAAAATTTGTTCAATTTGTTCCAAAGTGTTCCATTTCTTGATAAATGTAAGAGGTTATGCAAAACCATATTTTTCCTGTGCTGTGGAACAACACAGAAAATACTCAGCTGTAACTTCTAATGGGACATGACAGCAGATGATGAGTGAAATTATACTTCAAGTCTCAGAGGAGAAGTCTGTTAGAAAAGGGAAAAAAAAGCCCCCATATAATTTGTTCAAGACTCTTGAGGAAAAACTACATATAGAACTATAAACATTATCTGATAACAGAGAAGAATAAGGAGAACAGTCTAGCTCAGACAGAAGAGCTGAGTAGAAGCCAAGATCCCATTTTGTTGTTAACTTCTTCAGGTTTAAGAACTGAGAGGCATCAGGGAAGTTTGTATGTATCTGTTGCCCATTGTTTCCATTCTGCTCAGTAAAACTTAGCTGTGATGGGATTTCCGTTTGACCATGTGCAGGGAATTTAACTGTAACTTAATATTTACTGTTATAATTCAACATGTCAGATCAATGATGTCAATGAATGCTGACTTGTCCCAGTAGCATTTGTTACTATTACTACAATAATGAAGACAGGTGGAATAATTTGATGATGTCTGTGGGGAAGGAGAGCCTTTGCCAAAGGCTGAGGTGACTTAGAATAGGATGGTGCACTCAGTTATTATTAAAGAAGTTTTCAAAATGCTCTCCAGTTAGATAATTTATATATTTTTAATAAATTAAAATTATGGGTGAAAGACTGTGAATGTTGATAACACATCTTTACTTTTACTAGGAGCAAGGATGTTACACTATGTTACCTGAGCTGTAAAAATTTAAAGCTTAAAAAAATTTAAAATGCTATTTTGTTCTACCTTTGTCAATATAATTCTGCATTTGGCCCTAATTCTTCTGTTATGTTACTATATTTTGCTCAGTGGAAGCATTTGAGTCTAGACTCATTTCAGCAGACATCTCATCACCTGCTTCTCAGTTGGTTTTGGATAAGCCTAATATTTATTTTATTTTTCTGGTGTTCCTTGTTCAAAGGATCAATATACCCACACAATTTTTTTTTTTAAAGTACAAATCTAACATATAATAATTTAATATATCAAATAATCATAGACTGAGTATAATTTTCTAATTTAAATTTTGATCACTCTTTGTTTTAAATTCTGTCTTATCCCAAATCTTGTAAGCATTTAAAAAATGTTTTCCAAGTAAGGAAACTATTAATTTATTTAATACCCACAGATTGTAAAATATTACTTCGTGAAACTGTACACTTTGGCACAGATGAAATCAGACATTTTATATTATATCCTACTACACTATGACTAACATAGTTTCAAGATTGAAAAATTCTATCCTGTTGTAAAAAGGAAGACTGATGTACTTTTTTTTTTCAGTTCTGTTTTTTCACTTTTTTTTTTACTTATCCTTCCTTCATTTGATGCCTCCATGATACCTTGTCAGAGAGCACAGGCCCCAGAGGATTTCAGAGATTTCCTGAAACTTCAGAATACAGGAAGAGCCTTGAGGGGTTTCAGTAATGGCAAAAATAACGGAAAATAACAAAAATTATGGGATCACTAATACAAAATGAAGGATATGGTTATATAGTCCTAGACCTTTAGAATTAGTAAAGAAGTAAATGTTTATTTGGAGCTAAACACTACAGCAAGCTGATTATTTGAACCCAGCAGAGACTTTTTTAGATTTATTTTGCCTCAGCACTCATCTCTTCTATAAGAGCTGCTTTCCTTCACATCTTACCTTTCCTGTGTCAGTTTGACGCTGACAGAATTGAGGCTTCTAAATAACTGATGAATCGTTTTCTCAGCCACAGAATAAACATTAAAGATGACTCTTGTTTTACACTATAAATTGTAGGTTTGTGTAGGGTGCATAGGGAAATTTACACTGGAGGGTTCTTCCAATGTTGATACATATGCATGCCTGTGCTCAAAACTTAAGTTAGAATGGTACAGATTTTTCCCAAGGTTTGGATGAGCCCCCTAGAGTTTCCAGCACAAACTACTTCTGCATGTGGATTTAAAGGATTGTTTCTGTCTGGAATTAAGCATGTCTTTCTGAAATTGGTTTTCCATTTGTGACATTCAAATTCAATTTTTCCAATGTTTGCAGTAAATCAGCGCACACACAAGGCACATTCGTTGTCATATAAAATAAATTTTAAACCAAATATTAATGGAAAAGTTTTGTCTCACTTGTCAAGCTCTCCTTATTTTTATTGTTGTAGAAATGCCTTTTCATTTTATTCAGGCTTCTGTCTGCTGCAAATTAAAAATTTGACTATGTAGCTGATAACCAGCCCTTTTCAAACATAACTTTACCTTTCACCTTTTCACCCTGTGAGATAAAGCGTATCTGTGTATGAAGGCTGAACTAACTTCAAATTAAAGATTTTCTACAGGAAAAGTATGATTGAAAAAATAAAGGAGAAAAATGTTAAAATCTTACCCCGGACTTATTAATCAAATTGCTGCAGATTTTCTTGTATTTTTTATTCTGTAAATGAAAACTGAGAACCGAGAAGCTATAGGCAATCTTGGATGGTTACTGCTCCATAAATTAAGCATTGACTGCAATGCCCAAATCCCCCTACAACTTTATGAGATAAATTGATGGCAATATTGATGCAAATACATAGATAACAAAGGTGTATAGATGTTAAAGATGGGGACATGAAATAAATATAAATAAATGTGAAATATTTATTTATAAAATAAAAATAAATAAAACAAATAAAATGAACACAACTTTATTGAGATTTTAGATTAAGACAGTTCTCGTTCTAACAGCAGTTCCTTCTACATGGTGAGCTTCAACCAATTATTTGATCTCAGACTTAACACTGTAAATTCTTATCAGCAGCCCTGTCAAACACTGGATATTCTCTAGCTTCTACAGCTGTGCTAGCCGTGAGTGCTGGCAACAGTCAAGGGATGAATGGTGCACGACACCACTCTGACAAGAGCCCGGCATTCCATAGGCTGTATTGATTCTAGCAGAGTTGCTTGGATCAAACTGAGGTGGGAGCTGTGGCTTTAAAACATGAGTTCTCATATTAGTTGGGAGCAGCTGTAATTTGCTCCACCCTAAACAGTCTATATGTGGTCTTCCGGGTTGCAGCAAAACCCCAGCATATTCCCCAGCTGGAAAAAATATGTGGATACCTCTACCCAAGACAATTTTGAAAGTGTTGCCTCCTAGGTAAAGCTGTAGAGACAATAAATTGTGATAAGAAAAGCAAAGCATGCTGCTGTAGGACACCTCACCTACTCCCTAAAGCTGCACACAGATATGGTTACATACTTCAGTGCAATTTTATCAGTATGAAATGACTTGTGTTGGAGCAGCACAGTAGGCTGCCAGTGCATAAACAGTCTCTTAACATTTTGCAGCCCATTATATTTTGCTGCCCAAGGCAACCTCCTGCTCTGTGTGGTTATACAGCCCTGTTTTTATTTTCTGTTGTTGTCAGATATGAGCCTATATATCACTCCCTTCGGCAGAGGCTGGGCTCAGCCTCTCCATGAGTAACTTAACATCGGCGGCTCCGATGGCAGGCAGCTACTCAAGGATCCTGCTTCACAGTGAGAAGTTACTTTGTGAGAAACAAGAGGAAAGTAGCACTAATAAATAGACAAAACAAGTGAATAATAGGGTTTACTAATTATTTTCATTTCTATAAATAAGACGTGTGGGTAATAAAAGTCTATTTCCCGTGCCCTGTGCCTGAAGTGCCATTTGCAAAGGACCAGCCCAGGGTTGGCAGTGATTCCAAATATGTTGTTTTCATGTCAGCAAGTCCATCTTGGGGATTAAAATGACCTTCCCAGATGGAGAAGCATTTGGTACTTCCCAAACCTGCAGTCAAAAGGATTCTGAATGTAAACATGAAATTCAAAGAATGGCCAAGCATTGGTTTGGACAGTAAAATAAGCAGATTAGTCAAAGGACACAGTCCTTGTGCTGAGAAATATTGAAGCCTTTACAACAAAGCTGCTACTAAAATGAATCATCTGCTAATTGTTAACACATGCTGTGACACCACTGCTATCTACTGTTCTAAATGTGACAAAAACATGGTGTCTTAAGATATATGTGCTAATATTTCATCCTTTTCATCTTGAACCATGCACCAAATCAAAGCATCCTATCAGTAGCTATTGACATATAAAGAAAAGCAATAGAAAGATTAAAAAAATAAATATTTTGAGGGAGAAATGTTTAATTGCACATTGGGGAAGACAACTAATATATGTAAACAAGAAACTGAATGGGACATATTATCATCAAAAAATGTGACTATTAATTAGTTTAAATAGTTTCAGCTAAACATTTAGCCAATACTTAGGACTCTATGGGCTGTATATTGGGAGGAAAAAAATGCATCAGCAGTGTCCCAGAAGACTTCCTGTTTATTTCCAGAGGAACACAGACCTATTTCCTCAAGACAGTAAGAATCAAGCAACAGAAAGGAGGTTTCACATTTGCAATTGTGGGCTCCTTTCAAGGCAGTACTTAGCATTCAGTGCTCTGTGTTTGTAACTGTGTCTCCACTGCTCTTAGTCACTCCACATTATTTCTCCTGCTTCTCTCTCACATGCACAGCCACATCTGTTTCAGAGCAATCGGTTCCCAGCCTGTGGATCAAATAACACAGGCCTGAATCACTGGAGGAGATGCTGTGGGTTACTAGCTCCTGTTTTTGCTCTTTGTATTCAGTAACAGAACTCAGTGTCTTCTTTCACCTAATTAAAGATGTTAAGTGCTACAGTTACAGACAATTCTGTTAACTTAGACTCAAAATCCTCTTTAACCAATATTTTTCTGGTGAACTTATGATTTTTGACTGTGTCTGCTTTCATGTGCCCAGACAGTTATACTTTGAGGTCTATTGCATGGTTGGTGCATATTGTTCCATAAAAATCATGGTCACCTTAGACATTAACAAGTTTCGTGTTGGCTACACAGGAATTTCAGCACCAATCCTTGGTTTTGAAAGTATTTGTTGTTGTTTTCAAAACTGCTGTATTTACACCAAGGGCAAGGAGAAATATTTTTTCTAAAGCTGGAAATGTTTTTGAGTTACCAGTCTCTACAGAACCACTTAATTTGAGTCTTTTAACTTTTGTCTAATATTTTTAGAGTAATAACTACATTTTAGTCACCTCAAGTATTCCAGACAGTAAAGTGCCCTGAGTGATTTTTTTATTTGAGTAAAGGATTTCTAAATTTTTTTTATAATTAAATTCCTACAGATATTTCTAAATCAACATCTTATTTCCCTGTAATCAAAATAATTTTTCTGCCACTGACTTCAATGTGAACCCGGCTTGACTGTCTCCTGTAAACTATGTGTAGATCCATGGAAAAGTGAGGAAGGAAGGAAGGAAGGAAGGAAGG